>CM020186.1:4543860-4581118 GCA_009805545.1 Oryza longistaminata
TTGTCCACATTTAGCACATGAAGCTTTGCAGTGTTGATAAACTTTTACCAATATGATAATTCTTGACAGAAATATCAACAAAAAATGCTTTCAAATTTGACATCCTGAAAAAAAAAAAGACCAGTCAAGCAAACCTCCTGAACTCATCACCGACATTGCTACTCCCCAATGCCTGGTCGAGCCACCACCACTGTTGCCTACCCTCGCCAAGCTATCTCTTCGCCTCTTCCTCTCACGAACCGCCACCACGGCTGTTACCTGCTCCTCTAACCGAGCCGCTATCGCCACCTTCCCACTCCGAGCCGCCACCATCACCTCCCCGCATCAAGCAACTGCTATTGCCTCCTTCTCTCATCGAGCCATCGTCGTCATTGTTGTCCTCCTCCCGGCAGCCCGGCTGAGCAGTCACCTCCTCCCCACGTCAAGCAGCCGTTGCCATTGCCTCCTCCCCTCACCGAGCAACCATCGCCTTCGCCTTCGCCTTCTCAACATGTCGAGCAGTCGTGCCTCCTCCCTACGCCGAGCTGCAGCCACCACCTACCCATGTCGAGCCATAGTCATTGTCCTCCTCCCTACCACGGGCTCTTGCGCGATGCCTAGCCCCCTCCTGCTTGATGCAGCTAGCTCGGGTGGCCTACACCTGATCAGGTCATCCTTGACGACCGAATGACTGTTGCTCCTCACCGTCTGGCTGGCCCACGGAAACCACTGCCGCTATTTCACAATAGGGATTCGAGTTCGAGAGGAGAAGATTTGATGCCAAGTGCCCGAGCCTGGAGGGACACCAAGCGGTACTTGGATATTTCCTAGGGGGATATCATTATCTCGGACTTTCTCAAATTCTTTACCACATTAAATCCAGTCTCACTTACTTCAATAAAAAACAGGGGTAAACGCCTAATTTGTTTAAAAAAAGTGAGGGCAGAAAACAAAAACCGTGAAAAGTAGGGGTAAATTTAGTATTGGACATTAAAGTAGGGGTAAAAATAAAATTGTCCCTTTATCTTTTCTCCCTCCGTCAAATGCAACCTATATATGTCTATTAAGGGCTACTTTGAAACGAAGATTGAGGGATGAATAGGAAAAACATAGAATTCTGACAAAATAATTCAAGCACAAAACATAGAATTATAAAACACATAAAGTATATGTGAAATGATCGTTTGATTGGAGCGCACGAAAACTATAAGAATTGGATGAGAGATATAAACTCATAAGAGACTTTGTATGATATTGGACCTTATGTTAAAAGTCCTTCAAAACTTATATGAATTAGGGCATTTCTTTGAAATTTGATAGGATTCAATAATCCTTTGTTTCAAAGGATCATATAGAAAAAATTATTGTTTCTGTACAGAATAAAAGTCCTATATTTTTCTTTCAAATAAAGGGACCCTAGTTGGTTAACCCTCTAAGTCAAATGGGCTAGGCTCTTTACCATGCGTGGCAAAGCCACCCAAATTTTCTAGTTTATACTCCAAATGCATACTTAATTTTGTGATAACTTCATTACATAGTTATGCGATACTTCGATTTAAATTTATAATTCCATGATAACTTAATGCTAAATTTTACTTCTACAGTACACCATTTTAAATTTATAGTTTTGTGATAGTTTAATCAAATATATGTATAGTTTTGTGAAATTCGATAGCATGAGGCTATACCCACGAAGGATCATGTCTATTGACTAGGGAAGGTTAGTACTATCTCTTTCCCAAAATAAGTGCAGTCGTGGGTATCCGTGTCCAACGTTTTACCGTCCATCTTGTTTGACAAAATTATGATTTTTTGAAAAAAAAGTCACACATAAAGTAATATTTATGTTTTATTATCTAATAACAATAAAAATACTAATTATAAAAAATTTTCAAATAAGACGATGTCAAACGTTGGATATAAAAATATATTTATTTTGGGACAAAGGGAGTAATACATAGGACCTACTATATTCCGCTTTACCTGCCCCAGAAACAGCCAAATATTCGATTTGCAAAATGAGTCCCATTTGCTAGGGCCAATGGGATTGATAGAGCTGGCCCAAACGTGGCCAGGTTGTGTTGAACTGTCGACCGGTTTCAGTCCGGTCCTTTTGCCTGTTTTGCGCCGCCGTGCGGGTCGGTAGGGACCCGTCCACCGAGGACGACTCACATGATTCGAGCGATCCCTTCAATAATTTCAAGCAAACGCGCGTCGCACGAGCACTGTTGAATAAATAAACACATAATAATTTAATTTATTCTATAAATAAATCACAACATTGTAGATATAAATTAGCATAATCATATCATTCGACGTACACATGTAAACTAGACAGTAAAACATTAACGTATCGAATATGCGAAACATGTTGAATGCGTACCGAGGGTTTTGGAAAACCGGTTGCTCAGCAAAAAGGTGTTGACGAAAAACACGGCGGTCTAAAAGATCTGCTTAACTGCAGTGCAGGTCCAAGGCTAGCCTCGAGTGTGTTAAGGGCGTGTCAGCTAGTTTGACCCTGCAACCAGCAAGAAAAACAATAAATAGAGTGAGTTAGCCGATAGCCGATCGGCCGACAGCCCGATGATGTATAGTTAGTAATCTCAACCGATGTAGTTAAACCAAATCGGCTATGGATTGAAATATAAATTAAGTACAAAGCCTAAATATGCGTTATCTGTTGTAATATCATATGTTTGGTTTATCAAATGTATTTCAGAGGATATTATGGAAATAGCCGATGGAGCAAGATAATGTACTAGCTAATATATAAATAAATTAATCTATAGAAATATAGTATCAAATAACGACCAACTACCAAGTTTGGCAACCCGACCGATACTGATCTAGACTTGATATACTTAGATGGAGTGATCTATCTATATAAGTGGCAAATATATATAAAACTAGTAAAGAACCATGTATATTAGGTAAGATCGGCTGAAACTTCGATACTATCCTTAATTATGATTAATTTCAGGTTAGTTTTTGGGTTCAAGACGAGACTAGAGATGATGCATCTCAAACTATGTAAATAAACCTAAAGTCTAAACCATCAAGTAATTAATCACTTAATTTTCAGGATGGTGGACGCCTTAACTAATCTAATCTAGTAAGATGATTTAGCCGATATCAGCGAGAATCAACCGATAGGACTAAATCGAGATACTAAGACTAGATTAACTAAGACATATAATAGCAGATGGTCCTGATATTAGTTATTTTCTTTTGTAGTCCGTTGGATGTAAAACTAAGGGTAGAAAAAATCTGGGTGATTTTTTTTTTCAGAAATCACCCGACAAATGAATAGGCAGATCCTATTTGTGATATACTATCTCTATTATATACACCGGTTACAGTGCTTACTTCAGATGACATGGTAACTTAGTACAGGTAGCAGTTGGCTCTCCGATTGACCTTTCTCTTAGACACCCACATCAATCTAGAGTTCTAAACTCAATTTAAAGTAGAGTAAAATAAGTGAGTGGCACCTGTTTCTATTTTCTTCTGTGCTCCATCCCTAAGCTGCACCAAGTAGCATTGTTGTCCCCAGCCTTCCCAAGTCCTAGAGAATAATACAGTAGAGAAAAAAGGAGTGAGAATATTTTGTTCCCTTTAAACATTGTGTATCATTTCTTTGCATGGTATATAACCTCTTTGGATTACATATGAGTAGAAGGGGTCGTTTAATAGTATTTACAAACTTGATAATGGCACAATCGTGCGAGCGACAACAACATGCATAATACAAATGAATCCATACAAGACTTTTTTTTTAAGAAGGGGAAAAGCTTTGGGAGCCATCGTTTCGCTTATTTCATCATATTTGCAAATGAAAAGTAATTTGTAAATAAAACTTTTATATACATATTCTTAGCGATCTAAAAGAAAAGGCTGAAAAATAAACTTCGATATATAAAAGAATCCTTAAAATCAGCTTCAAATTTAAGGTTGAAAATTCAAATTTTAACTTAATAAGCGTAAGCATAATTGAAAAGATGATGCCATTTGTCTTATATATTGACAGAGAAGGAACAAAACTGTAACAATAGTTACATGGCACATCCAAATAGGAGCGTGACCAAAAGTTCAAAGGGTTAATTAGATCATACCATTAAAAATATACTGGTTAATTACGTCGGAGTGCTGGATTTAGTCTAGCTTTGTCTTAGTTTGAGTATTGCATCTAATTGTCTCGTTTGGCTAGAGTTTCCTTGTCATCATCGTCGTAGTTCCGCCACGGCAGAGAAGTCGTGCCGTTGTTCATCAGTAGCAGATCGGTTTTGTTTTGTTTACATCGTGATTATTTTTAGTTGCAAGTGTGTCAAATCATATTGATGATGCTATCTCTCGTGGCCCGATCTTCTGGTGAGGGGATAACTCTCGTTTTGATCGAATGTGAAGTTTGAGATGTGGCTACTACTAGAAGACTGTAACATCCCGATTTTTAGTTCCGTTTAAAAAACTATTTTAAATATAAAAACTATTTTCAAAATTTGGTTCTTATTTGAACACTAGTGTATGTGCCATTAAAGATCTCATTATCTCATTCCAAGTCCAAAAATAAACTCCCAGAATATCAAAATCCACATTTCCTTTACAGTCCATCTACAATCTTTGAACTCAAATTCAATTCCAATTCAAATCCCCTTTGAAACTCCTAGGAAAAATACCAAAACTTCCTATCCTTTTGGGCCATCAATCCTCTCTTTCCCTCTCTTCCCTTCCTTGGGCCATCCCCCACCTCCCTCTCTCGGCCGGCCCATTTCATCTCCCTCAGCCCAACAACCAGCCTGGCCCATCTCCCCTTCTTCTTCCTCCTCCCAGGCTGCTTCACGCGCGCGCCGCTTGCTCGACGAAATGCCGAGCCGGGCAGACACCGCGCCAAGCCGCGTCACACCTTCGGCACAGCGCCGTGTGCCGCCCTGGCGTGTCGCACCGCGTCGTGCCGCTCCCGGACGCGCCCCTCCCTTGCCCTAGAAGCCCCAGCCACAGTGCCGATGTCGACATCCGGCGCCGCCCATCCAACCCGTCGCAGACACGTGCCGAGGGGAAGCCGAGTGACCAGCGGTCACTACGCCACCTCCTGGCCGCCGATCGCTCTTGCGCCGCTGCTCCTCGTCCATGGCCTCGCGCCCCTACCCTCCTGCAGCGGCGACCTTCGGACAACGGAACGATGTGAATGAGGTCGGGGGCGGAGGCAAAGGCGATGTTAAGAAGCTCATGAAGCATGTCCGCCCGGAGAATCGTCGGCCGCTCTGCCATCGAGAGAGATGGGAATAGGGACCGGTCGTCTCGAAGTGCATCGCAGGGAGAAGAGGCCCAGTACTCATACCGTGCATTTTCCATCCACGGTGAACTATGAGAATCGCACACGGTGCGGATGATGTATGACGTAGAAAAAATTGAAATCGAGCACGGACAGTAATCTGGCTTGGACAAAGATGACGTACAAAATTTACAGCAAAAATATCTTCAATTTTTATAATAGTAGAGACTAGAAAAAACGTCCGTGCATTGCAACGGGTGAGATCTATTTTAATCTTATTATTGTTATATGGTTTAGTTAATATAAAATTTACTGTGGGAGTTCTCTTGGATATATATTTTTTTAGAAAATCATGAGCTGCAGTTAGGAGTTCGATTATCTCAAGTTAACATGCGAGTTTTTTTAAACATATTTCTTATGTGATTCCTTCTGTATTACCAAAATTGAACGATCTTAAAAACCGACTCAAATATGGATATGTATTTCCAAAAGCAAACGAACTTAAAAACCGACTTATACACGGATGACGTACCAAAATACCAGTAAAACATCTTCAATTTTTATGATATTAGAAAAAATGCCCGTGCGTTGCAACGGGTAAAGATGTTTTTTTCTATGATATATTAAGAGCTGAGCAATTGATTGAAATATTGGGATCACTATACACTATAATTGAAAAAGTTAATAAAAATCTTAATATTGGGATAGCTATAGATTACCTCTACTATTATAAAAATTAAAGATGTTTTTGTCAATACTTTTGGTACGTCATGCGTATTTGAATCGGTTTTGAAGTTCATTCACTTTTGGAAATACATATTCGTATTTGAGTCGTTTTTTAATTTTGTTCCTTTTTAGAAATACATAAGGAGTTGTATAAGAAATCTCTTTAAAAAACTTGCATGCTAACTTAAGATGATCGAACCCTTAATTACAGCTCATGATCTTGTAAAAAGAATATCCAAGCGAATTCCCACAGTAAATTTCACCTTAGCTAAACCGTACAACAATCTTATTAAAATAGCCTTCACCTATTGCAATGCACAAGAATTTTTCTAGTAATTAAAAAAAGTTAATGAAAATATTTCCTGGGTTTTCGGCCGAAAGCCTCCCTTCCTTTTCAGCCCTAAGCTAGTCCGCTACCTCCCTCCATTTGGTCTGCTTTTCTTCGACCCATCCATAAGTGGAGCCATAAACCCAATTCGTACAGTCGACTACCATCTTCAACCTCCTTAATATGACTACCATCTTCAACCTCCCGAATTTGACTACCATCTTGAACTTCCCGAAGATAATCACGTGCTCGTATGGTTGCCAGAGCAAATCTCCCCATTAAATCCGGCAGAATCTTTCTTGATCAGCCAAAATTGGTCGAGGGTTTTTGATCCACTTGATCTACTATTTCCGTTTTCCCCAAAATCAGAGCGTAAAACCTCGGGATTAAAAATGATCGGGGAAGATCGCCATCATCATCGGCAACTGTAAAATAGAGATTAAATCTAGCAATTAAAGCCAAATCGAAGGGAAAATCATGAAGAAAATGGTGAGAGAGGAGTGAGGAATCGTTTTTTGCAATCAAATTGGAGGAGAAAATGCAGAATTGATATGGTGGCGACACGGCGCTAGGGTTCACCTCAGGAGGCGTGTGGCAAACAGATGGGATTAAAATACCGGATGAGAAAAAAAAAGCGCATGGGAGAAAAAAACCAACGACAGAAAAGATTGACAAAAAAAACCAACGACAGAAAAGATTGACAAAAAAAAAAACCAAACGTGCCCTGGAGGTGCGCGGTGAACAGATCGAATTAAAAAAACCGGACAAAAAACCAAAAGCCTTAGCATGTGCACATAAAAAACTCTTTTACGTGCAAAGAAAAAAGTGGAAAAAATACCGGTGCAAAAAAACCAAACAGACTTTTTTATTTTTTTACTGGAAGAATTTTTTTCTTTTTCTACTGGAGTCGGACACGAGATGGTTTTTTTGTTTTTTTACTGACAACAAAAGCTTTTTTTCCGCTCGTTAAGTCGGACTTTTTTTCTTTCTTTTTTTTTACCTTTTTTAGTCGGACTTTCGTTTTTTTTTACAAAAGATGGCAATTTCTTATTTTTAGTAGTGATATAGATTAAAACCAAAACATAAAATTAAAATCGTGACGTACTAAAATTTTGGTAAAAACATTTTCAATTTTTATAATAGTAGAGATAGAGATCGAGAACTAGAGATAATAGGTAAAAATAAAGATTATTGTGGGGCCTTACAATTTCTTTTTTCAAATCAAAATTGCTCCACATATATGAGCCTTGTTATAACCATCAGCAACCAATTAATTACAATTGTAATTTGTAAGACATTTCCAATTTGAACCACGGAGAAAAGTAACTTTGGAAACAGAAAACAAATCTTCCAATTCGAAACACGTAAAAAAATGGAAACAGAAGAACAAATCAGAACTGGGTATCTTGGACCCGGCCGTTTCCATCTCTGACGCATCGGAACAGAACAGGTAACCTGCGAGCTATAAATAGCGAACACCCCACACCATCTTCTTCCTCATCGATCAATCCACTCGCCTTCGCAAGGTACGTGTACGGTGTACATAATCCTCCCGTGCCCTAATTACCTCCTAATCTCGTAGTTTTGATCGATCGATTAATCACTGATCTTTCGTTGGAACTGTACTGCTGCTGTGATCTGTTGTTTCTCGCGTACTCTGTCGCAGGGAGTGTGTAATCGTGTTTAGTTCTGCTTCTGCACACCGTGTATGGTTTCAACCCTTTTCAGATAATGGTGTATGGTTTCAACTATATTTGTCCTGTGTTAATTAGTACTTCCTCCGTTTCATATTATAAGACTTTCTAGCATTACCCACATTCATATATATGTTAATGAATTTAGGCATATGTATGCTAGAAAGTCTTATAAGCTGAAACAGGGGGAGCATATTAGTTTGGCTGTTGCGTTTGATCCGTGTGTTTGGATCTGGCTGTTTACGCTTGATAGCCTCGTGGAATTGAATCGCCCGGCGTGAACTCTGTTTCTGCTGCTGGTTTATACAGTAGATTAATTTGCTGTACATGGGATATGTTATGTGTGATTTACAGTTTGGTTTTGGTCATTGTCAATGTTGTCCAAGGATACATATTCAATAATTTTGAAAGTCAGATGGCTATTGAAAATCTATTAGACTCGACCATGATCAATTTACATTCAGACTTAACAAATAATGCGTGCACAGTTTCATGTACTTGTTGAATTGCTGCTTCCATAGCAAATACGCGTGGGATGGTGGTAGTGGTATAGTTTGTTTCAGAACAAACTACCGGGAACAGAAATTTTGCATGAAACTCTGTTTTCCATCAACTCTGTTTTTATCTGGAATTTTTTTGTTCAGTGTGCTTTGCTGTGTATAGTTTCTGTATGCTTCAAATTGATCTAACATCAGTGTTATCTTTCCTCAGATGCAGATCTTTGTGAAGACTCTGACCGGCAAGTCCATCACCCTTGAGGTGGAGTCCTCCGACACCATCGACAATGTGAAGGCGAAGATCCAAGATAAGGAGGGCATTCCCCCAGACCAGCAGCGCCTCATCTTCGCCGGCAAGCAGCTCGAGGAAGGATGCACCCTTGCTGACTACAACATTCAGAAGGAGTCCACCCTCCATCTTGTCCTCCGTCTCCGTGGTGGTCTGTGAGCTTGCGGTGTTGCGTCTTTTAATCCCTTGCGATAATGGAGTCTGTTAGTTTTTCATGAATAATTAAACCTAGTTGTGAACAATGTCATATTAGTCTAGTGATCTTGCTTGCTGAATTTTTGAGATGTCTCTTTTATACTGCTCAATCAGATCATTGTGATTGTGGTCCACGGTATAGGTATGTTTCCCCGTGGCTCCTGCTCCCCTAATTAAGGGCCTCACCCAAAACAATATAATACATTGGCTGGAACCTTAATGTCCTGGATGATTTCCTGCCTGTACATGGCCACTATTACTTTGATTGAATCCTGGAAAAAGGAAAGTGATCCTGCATTGAGTTAGTAATCCTAGAGCTGAAAACCCCTCAACAATGAGAGAGAGAGAGAGCATTGGATTTCTGGCTGCACATGGTCCGTATTACTTTGATTTAATCCTGAAAATAAAGAGAATGATCTTACATTAGTTATCCTAGAGCTGGAAACCCCTCAACAATTAGAGAAGCATTTGGCGTGAATCATTGTTTGTGGTGCATTGTCATGAGTATGACTATGTGTATTTTAGTTGATGCAGAAACCGGAAGAAACACAATACTTTATACTTCCATTATTGTTTTTTTTAATAAAAATGATTCTAGCCTGTGCTGCAGGGGGGAGCATAGGCTTTGTTCTATGTCAGGTAGTACAATCTGCTTGGTAGAGGTCGCTGCATTAGGGGTCTTTTTTTTTTTTTAAATGTAAGGTAGCTGCACTTGTTGTCAAGCCGGCCGGAATCATCGTTTTAGGAGTATAAAATGGCATTACAATTTCTTCTTTCAGATTCAATATATATTTAGGGAAAAAAACTAGAAAAAAAAAGCTGCAGATCAATTACACTATGGATAATTTTAGCTGAATTTTCTCACCATTAGATATATTCCGTACACCTTGGTGCAGATTATCACCATTATGAAAGCGAAGCCGGCTTGCCATTTATAAATGTATGATGAAATGACAGAGATAAACCCGCCAATCGCGAGCATATATATATTGATAAATATGATTTATATTTACTACTGAAAGCGCGCGCGGTAGCACAAATATATGCTTTGTCAGCAGTGAGTGTGCATGTGCTGATGATTTGGCAAAATCTTCGCTGCGAGCTGCAGTCGAGAGAGCCAATATTATTAGTAATTTTATCACTTGTATGGCTAGCGAGGGAATGATCGAGTGGGCTTTGTCTCGATATTCACCGGCAACTCTTGGCATTTTGCTAGTCAGCATTTCTCTACCCTCTCCGTCCTATTTTGAGTACAATCGTGATGGGTTTCTCTATTTAGCGTTTGACAATCTGTCTTATTTAAAAAAAATATAAAAAATAATTTTAAAAAATAAAAAATACTATTTATGTTTTATCATCTAATAACAATAAAAATACTAATCACAAAAAATTATAAATAAGACAAATGGTTAAATTATTGGACAGAGAAATCCACAACTACAGTTAAAATGGGGGCAGGGGAGTAATTTATTCATGCATTAATTCTCATCCCCGATTCTTTTGTCAGTTAGCTTCCATGGCCGCTGTGGTAGTGGCGGCTTCGGTTTTTCTTGCTCCCCTGTGCGGAGGTAGCTTTGCATACATCGACCGACATGTCGTGCATGCCAAAACAAGCCCACAAAATTAACACTAGGCGGTCATATCTTAGCTAATAGGAGTAAATTGGCCTATATATGCTCTTCATTTCTGTACGGAGTGTTGATATTACGCATTGCCAAAGTAGGTTTTCTGTCAGTTATTTTGTTGGAGCAGCAGTGGAGTTGACACTAAAAATTAGAAGTGAGTACACACAAATTAAGATGGATGTATGCCAGCTGATGAACCTGTATTATGGAGCTTTGGGACGAAGACATTCCCATCCGCAGGCTCCGGCGGGTCATCCAACACCTCGGCCTTGGAGCGCCGCATTCGCGCGCCGCGGTGCTCGACGGCGGCGCGGCTGTGCCGGCGGTATTAGCAGGATCTCGCGTTGGTGTGTGCTGCTGCACGGCGTCGCAATGGTGACCCTCAGCGTCGTCTGCGTGCGTGAGAGGCGTCCCCGCCGCTGCCGCCTCGCGCGCGCCGTGGCCGGGCTGGCTGGCGCCGTTCCTGCTGCTTGCGATGGCCGGACTCCTCCAGGCAGACAGCGGCGGCGAAGAGATGACCGATATTACTCCACGTAGAAGAGAGCAATGATCTCATCAGATCATGCATGGAAGGAAGGTGTGAGGTGTCATCAACATCATTTTCTGTCTAAATATGTAGTTACACGCGACGAAGCGTGTGCCCGTGATTAATTTGTCTGGAGTTATTTTGCTTGTATGCGTGCAAGCATGAGTTGCATTTTCTTGGAATTATGTTTGTGATGATTTTGCTTGTTTGTATCATGGGAAAAAACAAACGACGGAAAAACAAAAAAACCCGAACTTAGAAAATACAAGTCAGTACTAACCAACTTCTTCTTTTTTTATATTTTTTAAGAGAAGGCTTTTTTTTTTTTTTTCTCGGCCTCTACATCCAACCACAATATATGCAGCCTTTTTAAATTAAAAACTTAGCCCTTAAATTTAAAATAACCCAGGTCACTACAACCACTAGGCTACATGCCCTTTCGCAACCCAACTTCTTTTAGAATCAACCTGAGTTTACTAGCTGCTGTTTGCTGGAATCTTTGACTTATCATAAATAACATGGTTTTCAGAGATAGATGGGTGTATATATCCTCCCCTAACTTTACCTTTCCAAATCATTTCAAATGTGTTGCAATGGAAGAAGCTCTACCGATATGAAGAGGAGGACAGTTAGAGTCGCCGATAGAGATCGAAGACGAAGTTGGTGGTAGCAAGTCTAGGACCCCAAGAACAGGAGTAGGGTAGCTGGAATGTGTTTCAGTGGCTGGTCCTTTTTGAGTTGTTGCCTTGTTTTCATGCTAGAGTTCTGTTGATGATGTGTTCGGTTTGCTTATGTTTGATGTCCTCGAACTGTAATCCTGCGTCCTGAAGTTTTGTTGTTCTTAGCAGAGTTGGTTAGGACTTTTTGGGCTTAGCCAGAGTTGGTAGGACTTTTTGGCTTAGCCTATGCTGTTTCTGAACTTCTCTCTTTGTTCACTGGTGCCCCCAGCTGAAACACTGCCAGTGTGCCTTTCAATTAAAAGCTGGGCTTTCGAACTTTTGTCTAAAAAAAATACAAGTTAGTACGCTTGCGTCATCTACCTCAGTACGCACAGCAACAGTGGAAGCGATGTGGCGGGCGGAATAAGGTGGTGAGGTGAGGTGCGGTCATGGAGGGTGGGATTGTAACGAATTGTCATTATCACCGGCGGTGAGGGGATGGCCTGATTGGCCACAAATCTGCTAGATTTGTCATTGCCCTATGTAGATCTTGTCGGACGCTAGAGCGACAACTCGTGGCAGTGATGACGGCTCGACAGCTTGGTGGGGATAGCGACGATGATTAGATGGTTTGGTGGGAGTGGTGACTATGACACGAAGCGGCGTCTTGAGGGTGGTGCCGGCCATTGGCATCGCCGACAGGTGTGCCGGTGGCCAGCGCGTGGGGCTCACATCCTGGAGTGGATCGGCGATCGGCGAGGAGGCAACTATATACAAGGAGGCTGGCCGGCGACTGGAGAGAGGCAGCCGACGGACCTCAAGGAGGCTGGCTGGCAAGGACGACCGATGGAGATGTCAATGCATATAAACTGAAGTAGGATTTTTACTCATCTCGAGAGCATGAACCGTTTAAAACTTTCCTTGTCTTCTTGATACAATCTAGCGCATATTCTGCTATCTACGGATCCCCATACTCTATAAATATTGTAGTCGAGTATAGCCCGTCAACAAATATATAGGTTCGTGGGACGGCACAACCGAATCGAGTGATGTTCTCCTGCTCCACGTGGGTTTACTCAACAATTCAAGCTAAATTCGGCTAGGCAAGATTGTTAATTTTACGGTTTTCTACGCGCCGACTACTACCTTTCCCCGGATGGATATGCAGTGCATAAGTAATGACCCTCGAGTATAGTTGAAAACCCAATAGACAAAATATACCAACACAGTACGGCCCAATAAATCCTAGCCATAAGCCACGTCATAGACTCAGGGATTAAGTCTATCTTGCCACCCTCAATTGAAAAACCGGTTATAGTGCCTCTCCCGGAATTGCTACTGGGCGATCGATCCCCCTTCCCCCCCCCCCCCTCCTCCACGTGGGTTCATTTTTGGCACCGCATTATTTTCCTATTTTAGTAAATTTATACACCTAAATTTGTACACCTCAAGTTTACACATCTAGAGTTTATACACCTAAAGTTTAGAGACACAAAGTTTATAAGTCAAAAGTTTATATATCCGATTCCATTTGATTTTCAATTCAAATATTTTTTATATATAGTATTTCTATACATCTAAAGTTTATACACCTAAAGTTTATAGACCAAAGTTTTATAATTCAAAAGTTTATATACCCGATTCAAATTTGAATTTGAATTATATCCGATTCAATTTTGAACTTGAATTCAAATATTTTTTATATATAGGAATTTATATACATCTAAAGTTTATACACCTAAAATTTATAGACCCAAGTTTATAGGTTCAAAAGTTTACATACCCGATTTAAATTTGAATTTGAATTCAAATATTAGTTTATAGACCCAAGTTTACATACCCGTTTTAAATTTGAATTTAAATTCAAATATTTTATATATAGTATTTCTATATATAAATTTTTTCAACTTTATTTTTTTTATTTTTTTTTAATTTATGGTGTAGTAGGAAGAGAACGGGAGGAGGAAGGGAAAGAGTAGGATATAGGGGGGATGGGGGACCCCTCCCCCGGGCCTCTCCCATATTAAAAAATCGATGCCAAATTGACTTTTTCCATCGTTTGGGTAGCGGTTTCTGGTGACATGACAGGTTAACTTGATCCAAGTGTGAATGTGTGATGAGGTGGTAGTCAGCCATCAAAGAAATTGAAATAGAAGTGGTTCCACATGTAAGTACGAGATAAAGCCATAAATCTATTAATACTAATAAGTCCATGAAACTTCCGTACAAAACGCTCTCAAGCCGCCATGTGGCGCTCTAATAAAATAGAGAAAATCCTAGAAATTCTAAGAAAAAAGCAAAACATATATCCTTTGATTTTCACTTTAAATTGGTGGGTCCAATATTACGCACCGTTAGATTAAAATTGATCTTAAAACAAACTAAATACCATGGGTCCCACCTATCCTCCCCCGCGCATTGGCAGTGGAGTATATACGTACGTACTGTACGTACGCTTCCTCCCCTTTTTTTTTCCTTTTCTCTTCTTTTTTCAATTTTTATAATAGTGGATATATTTTTAAATAATAATAATTTTACAAACAAAAAAAATTACCATCGATATTATTTAAACCGGTTACTTTTTACTTTGTACTATTATTTTCAAATTAATGCACTATTTTAAAATAAATTTTACACAATTATATCGTGTACTTATCAAATAAACAATATCTATATTAACCAAATTTATACGTGCACTTAAACTGATGGCCCCATTATATAAATCATGGATCTACTTTTTACATTTGGTCTATTTATATGTGTATCCATTAATTAACAATTTAAAATCTATATTAACTAAATTTACACTTACACTAGAACTGCGTGGACATATTATTATAATCATTGGATCTATTGTTGCAATAAATAAAGCGTCCGAAATTCTCTTTTTGCTTGCCTGACAGTGCACGTCTGCACTTGGCCTTTCGCACGTATGACAAAGCGTAGTGTCTGAGACATTTAAGGTGATCACAACCGCTTGTAGCGCTACCGCTTTGCCACATATCAAATCATATATGAAGATGATTAATTTTGTTAATAACATGAAAAGAAAATTAAAGGTGTGATGCAGCGAGAGAATAATTAAGCACATGGGTTGGTTTTCTCAACACTAATTAGCTCTGTTTAAGTTGAAACGAGAGTTGATTACATAATAATTATAATGTATTTGTGTTATGTCATATTTGGATTTTGTACTATTTATTCGTACAAGGTGAAAGGAATCTCATATGTTTATAAATTGTGAGCGCAATATTGACGAATATCAATATAACTCTTAGTACGACAAGGGTGATAAAGGAGTTTAAGGCCCTCTCTTTTTTTCCCGATTCCATATTTTGGATTTCTTTTTGCACGCTTTCCAAGTTTCTAAATGGTGTCTTCTTTAAACAACATTCTAACTTTTTAGAAAGTCAATTCATTCGTTTATACCCTTCAAATAGCTATCACATAAATTATATAATTCATCAATTTCAGCTATCCTAAACCTTAAGTACTACATATTTTTTTCATGCGAGTCATGGTGATTAGTAAATTAGTGATCAACGGATCATCGAAGTCGTAAGATGAATATGTAGGAGTTATTCTGAACAATTGTAAATAGGTGTCAAAATTAATTGCTATTAATTAGACATCTAATGGCTTGCTAGCCATAAAATTAATTTCTCTCTACATGTATATAAACATGGACGAAGTTGGAACAAATAATTACCATATGTCCCATGCATATATATTGCGCAGTTAATATTCTAATTAGTCATTTAAAATTCCTTAAAATGCTCTCAAGCGCCACTTGGTGCTCTAATAAATTAGAGAAAATATTAGAAATTCTAAGAAAAAAAAATCAAAAGTATCTGTTACTTGATTTTCACTCAAATCGGTTAGTCCAATATTATAAAACGTTAGATTAAATTGATTCTTAGAACAAACTAAATACTACGAGTCCCACCTCAGCATAGGTACGCACCTACTTGCATGGGTACGTACGCCTCCCCTCCCTTTTTTTATTTTTCTCTTTCTTCTTTTTTTCCCATGCATATGCTTCTTTATTACTATATCTGCGTCTTCATGAGGACGATTTAATCAAAAGAATTTTGAGTATCTTACACTCACATTTTATATTTGCGGCCATACTACATGATGTATATAGAGACTGTATGATAATTAACTAACAATAGTTTTTTATTTACTCGAGAAAAAAAACATGATTTAAAAGTTGTAAGTACCTTATCCATCTCCTATCAAAAGTTGTGAATGGTTTCTTAAGATACCTAATAAAAATAGAACCCTTAATTATTATAAAAATAACATTATCCAAACTTTAGTTTGCCCTAAATCTATGAGATAAAAATTTCTGAACAAACAATAATCTTACCTTTAAAAAATATAAGTGCCCGCGCATATGCGCGGGCCACCTTCCTAGTTAGATAAAAACTGTGGAGTCCATTTGTCAGGCCCTCTACTCCCCCTCTCAATCTTGATCGAGCCCCACAGTCGAGGCTCATGCCCAACCCCCTTCTCGATCTCCTTGCTCCTCACGCAGTACTTGTCCTCCAGCATCGCCAGGAAATCCTCCTCCACCTTCTCCATGTCGAATTCCGCCTCTGCCTCTTCCTCCGGCCGCTAGCTCCATCAACAGGCATATAGCTTCTCGTCATTCATGTCAGCTTCGTCCTCGATCGCCCAAACGATCGACCGGCAAGGCCGGGACGAGATGGTGCCCTCTCCATCGTGATGAAGTCTGAAGTCTGAAAACCCGTGACCGGCCTCCTCGTCCACGTCCTCCGCGCGCCCCAACGCGCCGCCGGGCACCCTCCATCTCTGCCACCGATCGTGATGAAGCCGCCCTGCCCGGATGGGACCACGACTGGCCGGCACGACGCCGAGCGGAAACCTGAGCGTCCTACCGCCAAACCACGGGTTGAAGCTCTCCGCCGTGGCGATCTCGGTGAGGTCGACAAGGAAGGGCCAGGATGCCCTTCCCCCCTCCCGGGCTGAGTCCACGAGCGCCGCCCACATGGGCAAACCACCGCACCGGGGCACCGGTGGCACTGAAATAGTTGAGGAACTCCTTCTCCTTGTCGAACATAGCGGCGCCGCGCGCGCGACATCCGCACAGGTGCCGTGTGCATGTGCTCCCCATCGCCGCCCTTGCGCTGCCACCCGACCACCACGTACGCTGCGCCCATCCGTGACGGGGGAAGCCAGTGACGTTGTGCTGCACCTGAAGGCACACGACGACGCACCGCCGCCCCCCACGGGCGGTTGAGGCCGGCCAGCAAGCCGAGTGGCCGGCCGGCACTTCCACTGTCCCATCCCGTCGCCGCCGCCCGCCGGGTCACCCTCTCAGCTGCCGCGGTCCCTGTGTAAGAGGTTGAGCTCCTCGGAGGAGGAGCCATGGTGCTGTGGCTTGCCAACTGCCCCCACTACATGCATGCTACTAGTACTTCTTTGGCTGACAATCATCCAAACTAGTCACAACTCACAAGTATATGTTCACCAACTTGTGAGTGTTTCATACGAGGAGTTTTGACTACTAATTAAACATAGACTCACAAGTATAACTAATACCTCCGTTTGGACTAGTTCCAAACTAGTTTCATGTGGTGCACAAAAATAACTAATACCTCCGTTTTTTAATATATATGAAACCATTGACCTTTATTTGTTTAATTTTAAAAAATTAGTATAGATACGAAATGTAGAAATTAAGATTCTAGTTTTTAATGAATAAACAAAACACAACTAAATAATTATTTTAATAAAAACGAATGATTAACACATCATATCAAAAGTCAACCGGTGCAGTGTCATATACTTAAAAAACGGAGGGAATATATATACTAACAAGTACTACATCTGTCCCAAATAAGTGCAGCCATGGGTATTCCGTATCCGACGTAGACCGTCTGTCTTATTTAAAAATTTATGAAAATTTTAAAAAAGTTAGTCACACATAAAGTCCTATTAATGTTTTGTCATCTAATAACAATAAAAATAATAGTCATAAAAAAATTTCAAATAAAATGAACGGTCAAATATTGAAAATGAACAGTGCAAAACTGCGGACAGAGGGAGCAGCATCTCTCTTATGCATACTGTGATAAAATATTATTTGCATTAGCTAACAAGAGTACAAGCTCTCTCTATATCTAATTAATTGAAGTATCCAACAAGATATAATACGAGGAGCGGGATTATAGTAGTAGTATCACAGCAACCAGTTAACCCGGCGAAGCGACACCGCCAGCAAAAGCGAGCTGTCACACAATGCCAATGGCGACCAAACAAATGGAGAAGAAACAGCGCGAAGAAAACGAAACAGATCAGCCCCAGCTGAGCGGTGCTGAGGATGATGCCGGTTGCGGCCGACGACGCGGCGATCGTACCCAACACGGCGAGGTTCCGACGAGCGAATGCGGCCACCTTGCTGATCAGTGCGGTGGTGCAGCTCCGGCGGCGGCCGGTGTCGTGTCTGCTTCTTCTTCTTCTGCTGCTGGCCAGGAAGACGCCGGCGGTGATCAGGTTCACGCCGGCGACCGCAAAAACGAAAGAGAAAATGAACAAGAGTTGGACGGCGGCATCGTCGTCGTCCCTGGCCTCGGATCCTGCGGCTGCAGGTAAGCAGTTGAATGCTACGCCGGGCGAAATCACGATGGTGAGGAATCCAGCTTTGGTCGCCCAGCCGCCGCCGGCGCGAGCCAGCCCCCTCTCATCGGAGCCAGCGCCTCCGCGGCGGCTAAGGCGGCGCTGCTCTATCGGATCAACGCCGTCGGCGGCAGGCGTGCCGGTGTTCATCATCTCTCCGGCTTAAAAACACGCAGGAGAGTATCACACAGGGCGGGAAAAAGAACAAAGAACAATCGATTATCGATCAGTTGGCTTTTGGAAGCGTTAGATGGAGGCATGGAGCCATGGAGGTCACGTGTGTGGACGGTATACATAGGACCTAGGGATGAAACGTGTCGACTGCTCCCAGGATGGAGGGGACGTACGATCGGTCGGATATGCGACACGCGGGTTGTCGCTCATCGGGCGGTCCAGGTGGATGACGCCATGGAGCAGTACTTGTCCTCCAGCATCGCCAGGAACTCCTCCTCCACCTTCTCCATGTCGAATTCCGCCTCTGCCTCTTCCTCCGGCGCTAGCTCCATCAACAGGCATATAGCTTCTCGTCATTCATGTCAGCTTCGTCCTCGATCGCCCAAACGATCGACCGGCAAGACCGGGACGAGATGGTGCCCCTCTCCATCGTGATGAAGTCTGAAGTCTGAACCCCGTGACCGGCCTCCTCGTCCACGTCCTCCGCGCGCCCCAACGCGCCGCCGGGCACCCTCCATCTCTGCCACCGATCGTGATGAAGCCGCCCTGCCCGGATGGGACACGACTGGCACGACGCCGAGCGGAAACCTGAGCGTCCTACCGCCAAACCACGGGTTGAAGCTCTCCGCCGTGGCGATCTCGGTGAGGTCGACAAGGAAGGAGCCCAGGATGCCCTTCCCCCCTCCCGGGCTGAGTCCACGAGCGCCGCCCACATGGCGAACCACCGCACCGGGGCACCGCTGGCACTGAAATAGTTGAGGAACTCCTTCTCCTTGTCGAACATAGCGGCGCCGCGCGCGCGACATCCGCACAGGTGCCGTGTGCATGTGCTCCCCATCGCCGCCCTTGCGCTGCCACCCGACCACCACGTACGCTGCGCCCATCCGTGACGGGGGGAAGGCCAGTGACGTGCTGTGCTGCACCTGAAGGCACACGACGACGCACCGCGCCCCCCACGGGCGGTTGAGGCCGGCCAGCAAGCCGAGTGGCCGGCCGGCACTTCCACTGTCCCATCCCGTCGCCGCCGCCCGCCGGGTCACCCTCTCAGCTGCCGCGGTCCCTGTGTAAGAGGTTGAGCTCCTCGGAGGAGGAGCCATGGTGCTGTGGCTTGCCAACTGCCCCCACTACATGCATGCTACTAGTACTTCTTTGCTGACAATCATCCAAACTAGTCACAACTCACAAGTATATGTTCACCCAAACTTGTGAGTGTTCATACGAGGAGTTTTGACTACTAATTAAACATAGACTCACAAGTATAACTAATACCTCCGTTTGGACTAGTTCCAAACTAGTTTCATGTGGTGCACAAAATAACTAATACCTCCGTTTTTTAATATATATGAAACCATTGACCTTTATTTGTTTAATTTAAAAAATTAGTATAGATACGTAAATGTAGAAATTAAGATTCTAGTTTTTAATGATACAATGACACCAAAACACTACTGGAATATTTGAAGAATAAGTAGTTAGAGGATCCTACATTCTTTTATGCCATTCAAATAGACAAGGAAGATGGTCGCATAGCTAATTTATTTTGTGCAGATGGTCAATCTATCATGGATTATGCATGCTTTGGTGATGTTGTGTCATTTGACACCACATTTGATACTAATAAGTTTGAAATGCCTTTTGCTCCACTCCTTGGAACCAACCATCACAAGCAGACAATAATTTTTGGGGCTGCATTGTTATTTAATCAAACTATTGAATCATTTGTTTGGCTCTTTGAAACCATTCTAACAGCAATGTCAGGCAAGCATCCAAGCACAATTTTCACTGATCAAGATGCAGCCATGGCAGCAGCTATTGCTTTTGTACTCCCAAATACCAGCCATCGTCTTTGTTTGTGGCATATTTATCTAAATGGTGGTAAAAGTCTTGGTCATGTAATTCATAAGCATCATAACAAGTTTCTAACTGATTTCAAGAGATGTGTCTACGAGGACAGATAAAAGTATCATTTCAACAAGATGTGGAATGAATTGTTGAGTGAATACAAGCTTGAGGATAATGTATGGATGTCAAATCTATATGATTTGAGGGAAAAGTGGGCTATTGTCTTTCGTGACTCTTTCACAGCTGATATGACATCGACCCAAAGGAACGAAGGTATGAATAATGTCTTCAAGAAAAGATTTCATAGGAAACTTGGTCTTTCGGAGCTCCTTGTAGAATGAGTTGGATGCAGATTTTAAGTCACGAAACTCAAACCCCGTTACTTGCATCCCAAATTTACCTATGTTGAAGACCGCTGTTGAGTCGTATACAAGGAGGATGTATTCAGAGTTTGAAGAGGAGTTTACAAACAATTTTCATTATCATGTAAATTGTTACAAACTGAGGGGTCAATCTTGACGTTCATGGTTATGCCTATGGAATCAGACCATGAAGCAATAGTTGTGTATAACACTGCAGATATGACCATTACATCTTCTTGCAGAAAGTATGAGTCCATTGGTATGTATACACACTTTAAATCACGTTATAATTTGTAACACAAATTTCTGAAAATTGGCATCCATATATTGTAGGAATATTGTGCAAGCATGCCCTTAGAGTCTTCAATATGAATGAAGTTTTCAGTATGCTATCTCAATATATACTCAATAGATGGACTAAATACGCGAAAAGAGGATTTAATATTGACAAAGAAGGAAGTGAGAAGGAAACTTTGAAAACACATGCTGCACGTATCTCTCGCAAGGCAACATCCATCGCTTTGAAATGTTCAGTTTCGAAAAAACTTCTTGATGATTTGGAGAAAGCCATAAATAATTTGGACTTGGAGGCAGATAGTTCTCTAAGCAAGATGCAAGAAAAAACATGTGAGGTTCCTCTAAATTCAAATGACTGTGTTATGGACACATTAAATGGTGCAATATCAATTAGAGTTCCTCGAGTGGTCAAAGGCCCAAAGAGTAGACGATCAAAAGATTCTGTTGAAAAGAAGAAACGGAAGAAAACAAAAACTGCTAAGAATAAAGGTGCTGATCCTATCCATTCCTATACATAGGACCTAGGGATGAAATGTGTCGACTGCTCCCAGGATGGAGGGGACGTACGATCGGTCGGATATGCGACACGCGGGATGTCGCTCATCGGGCGGTCCAGGTGGATGACGCCATGGATTTTTGTGTGATGCAAGCGTGTGTCTGGTTGCGGCATGCTCTTCTTGGTCCATGTATACTTCTTCTCGTAATTACACAGTAGAACGTAGACACTTACAACGCACGCACACTCACTGTAACTTTTCGATCTAAACTCCTGAAGTTTCGTTACATATTATAACTGTGATTAAATAAACTTCGGTTCTGGTGGATCCGGCCGTGCACTCGCGCACCATCTTCGGCAGTACAACGCTCTTTCTCACCCTCTTCCTCCCGCTCTCCACGCCGCTCGGTGCTAGATCCATCTCAAGGGCTGCTGGATCTGGTACGAGGAGGACACAGGCCGAGCGATGGCAACGAGGACGGTGAGAAGAAGCAAGAGCGAGAGCGGCACTCAGGCACCAAAGCCACCATGGCGGCAAGGCATGGGCTATGGCAAGGTACGACGACGACGGCAGTAAGGCTCAGACTACGGCAAGGTACGGCAACGACCGCAAGTAAGTTTGGATATTATGATTCGGTTTGCTTTGTCTCCTGGATGCCCTTCTTCAATTCATTCTTTGAGCATGAGTTTTAGCAGATCGTTTGTCTATACAAATTAATTTTACTTGTTTGCACATGAGTGTTGTAGTATTAATACAAACCGTTGCCATGGTCTCTCTATGTTCTTTTTGTTTGGAACACAAGAGTGACATATATGCCTGTCATTAATCAATAACTGAGATGTTGTATTTTATCTTCAGATTTACCCATTGTCTAAGCATACAAAATATCCATCCGTAGTTTCAATTGTTTAGTTATTACATTTTGCATATGAGGTTTATTAGTACCATGATTTTCATTCCCTAGGCTTTCTCAATATTTGATACAACCAAAATTTGCCATATTGACTACAATTTGCTTTGAACCTAATAAATATGCTATTTATCTACTGTGCTACTTGGTTATTGGAAGTAATTTATATTACCAGCTTCTAAGCCTTTTACATTTCACTATTTTAGTTGGCATCAACTGAACGGTATTTTTCCCATGCAAAGTATTCATGAGGGTATTTTCTGTTTGGAGGTGTGGACAGTCTTCTCTGGGGTGTACATGTGGTAATCAGATTGCTCATCACATTATTTATAGTTCCATGGTAATATATCATGTTTATGCTAGAGCAAATGCTGCATCAACTTATTTCCCTATCCAACAAACCCTATTATATTTGTTAATTTGCTGTCCGCTACTTTGTATGCAGAATGACAATGCATTTGCATTGATGATATTGATATTCCTTATGGACAATCTTATATTTGATAGTGATGCATACATCATCAAAGACTCTCGGTGAACATGACAATCTTGACATATTATTACATCCAGCGTTCTAATTTGGCCAGTCCAAAAGGTATCATTTGTTTATATCTCCATTTTTGTTAGCTTACTTTCTTGCTCATTAGGTTGGCAGTTCTTCCTGGCTTCTTCACATTGTAGTTCTCGGTGTATTTTCTCTGTAATCTTGATCTGTATATGGACCTGGAATAAGGTTTCTGATCTGTATATGGACCTGGAATAAGGTTTTTTTTCTTCCCTGAATAAGGAGGGGAGGTTAGTACATTTTTCCTACCTTAAAAATCTGAAGTGTGGTGAATATTCTACTATATGATATTCAGATAATGTTGTTAGTTTATAACAGTCCAGGTGGTTTATACTTAAGCCAAGTGGTTAATGCAAAGCTATATATTATATAATTCCTTTATTTCTTGCCAAGGAATGCAAATATGCCAGTATGTTCCTTCCCGTGCATTTGCTTCTTCTTTTTTTTTGAACGACTCGCACGAGACGGTGCGAAGTTCTATTGACAGAGCAGAAAAAAAATTACAAGATTACAACCCTGGAGAGTTGTAACCAGGAAAAAGAAAAAAATATACCACCACCCACACACCGACATCACCAACACACAAGCCCAGGAAAAGGCTAGCACTGGACCGGCCGCCACTAAGCGTCACCGACCGCCACTAGACCAACAAAGGGACACATATGAGATCGTCCCCTAGGGGATGCCAAAACGACGTCTTCAAAAAGAGAAGCGACGGAAAAACCGCCGCCGCCGTCCGTCGAGACTCAAAGGAGCCAAGACTGGGCTTTCGCCCGGCAATCACCCTTGAGGGGTGAGACAGCACGATGACAATCCCCTCAGAAGGGGAAATGAACCATCGTTGTCGGTCCGGCCAAGGCCAGACTGAGTTTTCACCCGCCGCTCACCACCTGCAAATTAATCCACGGCTGACGCACCGATGCTCCACCACCACACAAGCTCTGCCGACATGTGGGACCCCTGCACCGGCGTCCCCCGCCGACCAGCGTTCGTGCGCCGAAGACCACGCCACACCCACCGGCAGCTCTTTCCTCACACCTAGGTCGCCTCCTCCACCGCCGGCCGCGCCTCTCGTGCATTTGCCTCTTTGAATTTCTATTGATTTACTGCTCCCTATTTTTGCCCGTATATTTGGATCCTGCAGTTCATTTTCAAAGGCTCCTATTTTTGCCCCTATATTTATTTGGATCCTGCAGTTCATTGTCAAAAAGGACAAACGTCATGGTCTTCAGGGCTAATTGTGCCATCTTATCTGGAATTAGGCTCCATTATAACGTGAATTATATGAAACACAACTACAGTGGTTCAATAACCGTGTCTATGAGTCAGACAACAATCACAATGAATGCTGCATGTACATCTAGCAAAAAAAAAATCTATATTTCGGTTGAAGATTTGATATTGGCCAAGAATTTACTAGACAACAAATACACACATTTCTATGATGTCTTCATAGGTCAGTTCAAGCTCTGTGTATACAAAGCTAAATATGGCCAGTATGTTGAGACATGCCCTGAATATAGATGGCAGTATCAAATACCATATATAAATGGCTAAAGTTGAGAGAGAGAGAGAGAGAGAGAGCACTAAGTAGAGACAGATCAAGAGATGTGATGTCTGTAGTAGATGCACACTCTTCTCAATTGTTATCACTAACAGTGCTGGTTGAGAAATAACCAAGTTCAATATGTGCCTTATGGTTTATGAACTTACGTGTTTCTTGACATTACCGTCTATATTTATGGTCTCCTTTTGTTCTCAGATGGTACCAAATCTAATATTATTAATTGTTTATCTTTCTGAAAGTTTGCTTTGTTTGTAGGCAACTAGATAACCAAAAACCAATTGGAGGATTCCAAAAATGCACATGCCTATATTGTAGAGTCTGGAGATATGTTTTTTCTTACAGGATGTGCATGAGTATTCTGTTCACCAGTATGAAGTTTGTTCATTACGATGGGCCAGCTGTCTGCAATCATTATATTGTACGGTCTCAGGCACATTGAGTTAATTTAGACTTATAATTTGGTCCGTCTTTGGCTTGATTACATACAAATTTTCATCTTATGTATGATTAAAAATACCAGCTGACAACCACCTATTATTGATGATCTTATATATGCATGCGCGCAGCGTAGCGCACGGTTATTGCTAGTTTCTTTTCTATATGGTATATAAGGGTAGGAATGGTCATTTCATTCATACCGCTGCATACGAGGATAACTTGGCATGCTTATGTGTCATTTTTTTGGTCTAAGGACTATATTAACCCAAATAATTAATTTGGAGGATTTATTTGGATGATTTGAAACATATAGGACTAAATTCAGCCCGAAGCGAAAATTCGGGGACCGTATTGGCTATATCATCCATTGGATAACGGTCTTATTATTAGGACAAGGACGAGCGGTGCCATGGCTGCAGGCGAGGGTGGCGCTGGCGGCGCGGAAGACTGAAGACGGCGGCTATGGCCGAGGACGAGGACTGGCCCGACCACACGGCTGCGGCGTGGGGGCGGGACGGTGTGCGTGGCTTGCGGAAGATATGACGATGGCGGCCACGGAAGGCGGCGACAAGCCCGCGGCCAGGAGACAACTTTGATGGCGACGGCGGAAGCGGAGACGCTGGCTGCGGCCAGACGAGGACAGGCGGCCGCCACGGCTGTGCACGGTGGCAGCCCGCAGAAGACGTCGACGGCATCGGCCGCGGAAGACGGCGACGATGGCGACGCGGAAGACGGCGACCATGGTGAAGCGGAAAGACGCGCGGAAGCACGGGCGCTGCTTGTGCTACCATCGTGGCGGGCCCACGTCTCGGGCCACGCGTATAGCCTGGCTGTTAATTAGTCGCCCGCCGGTTCACTCTCTCCCTCTCTCTTCTAGCTCGGCAAAAAATCCTACGTGGACCTCCTACCGCCTATTATTGTACCTGCTCTTATCCTCCATCGACGCCGACGCGATGCGCCCCTCCCTCGCTCTCGCTTCTCTCCCCCGCGCGGCCATCACCCTCCCCTGCAGCCGCTGCCCCCTCCTCCTCTCCATGCTGGCCGGCCGTTTCCCTCCCCCTCCGCCCCCCTTCCCAGCCGCATGGCCGCTTCCCTCCGTCGAGCAGCGACGCATGCGACCGGCAGCCTCCCCACGGGCGACAAGAAGGCGTAGATCCGGTCCCCTCTTTCTCTCCCTCTCCGTCGGCCAGATCTGGGGTGGGGGTGGTCGGGGTGGTGGGTTGGCGGTGGCGATGTGCGGGAACAGTGGCCAAGGGATGCAGCGGCGGCGGCGATGGGTGGCTAAGGGTTTCTGGCGGCGACATCACCTATAAGTTCGTGCATGGGTTGTTCTTGCTCGTGTAGTTCTTGCTTGTGTAGTTCTTGATGGATTGTTGTTCTTGATGGATCTGTGATGGATTGTTGCTGTTGACCTGTGATTGATCTGTGGTTGTTGCTGACTGGTAATGGGTTGAATGGGTTGGCTCAAAAGCATTGGCTCGGCTTGGAGCCGGCTTCTTCTTCTTCTTTTTTTAATTGAGGAGAGCACAAAGGTGCCGGTTCTACGACCGCACCAATAACCTAGTGTTGGTGCTGGTTCCCAGCTGGTATCAATTAGACGTTTGTGTAGTAGTGTCGGTTCCAGCTGGTACCAAAAATTTAACGGTGTCATACATTTTAAAATTAAAATGAGATACCATAATACATGAACGGGCGGTCGAATGTCCGGCGCCACGGCCGGCCTCGTAATTTCTGTCAAGATCATGGAGCCCTTTGCTCTTTTTTGGAGGTTGTTTACCAAAAGAAAGACGAAAAAAAGATCTTCTAAATTCAACTGTTTAACACTTTGCAATTCCCTATAACACTTTGCACTGAAATTAGAGAAATTAGAGGAGGCTATTAAAAATCAACTATCTAGTTTAACAATGTATTACGTCATGACTATTGAAATTCAACTGAATTAATACATGGAATTAATAGTGAGACCGAGATGTCTTCTAATATATTATGTCAATTTCTTTTAGACCTGATGAGCACACGGCTATATATGGTGCCCGGATTTTATCCCGATCTTTCACGGTACCAAATAACAGCTAGTAATATATATAGAGAATTTATAGAGACGAACAGATGAGGGGATCTTCAATAGGTCAAGCGGCGCGCCCAGAAAACGAAATCCTGATCTCGCCCTTCACCAAACCCTAGCAGCGCGCGGCAGTATAATTTCACCATAGGGGAGATGGAATCGCCATCTTCTCACTGGTAGAGGAAACCCTCTACAAAACAATCCTGAAGAAAACCAATCTAATCTGTTTGATACATGACCGACTTGGCCCTTATACGTGCGGGCAGGCACGGTTGGACTTGGCCAACTACTGAACTACCACACGTGCAATTAGCTAACGACTTTGGTAACGATGCCGTTAATGATGCTACAAATTACCTTAGTGGCCGATACCTTCCAAAACCAATGACTAATGCAAAGTAAGACTCCGAACACTACCGGAGAACTAATATTTGCTGGATCAGCCAAAAAGCTACAATAGTGGATTAAAAATGTTTTTAGTCCTGGTTTAAAACTTCAATGGGACTGGATGATCTTTAGTCTCGGTTGATAGCACCAACTGGGACAAAAGATCATTTTTAGTCCAGATTCAAAAAAAACATCAGAGCCCATCGGTTACCAATCGGGACTAAAAATCAAACACGGTATATAATTCCTAGGACTTATCCTCTCTTCCCATCCTCGCAAACAACGCCTCCTCCTCTCTCCTCTATCTCTCCCCGCGCTCCTCTCTCTAGCGCATGCAGCAGAGCGGGCGGGAGGGGCGGCGGCCGGATGGAGGCGGAGCAAGCCAGGCAGGAGTGGCAACGGTGGCCTCCCCTCCGCCGGATCCGGGAGGGGAGGCGGCCGGGCGGCGGTGGATGATTTTTGTTAATGATAATTTGTTCATTCGATCTATAACTTGGGAATGATTTTGTTGTTGTGGATGATTTGTGATGTCGGGAGATATATTTTGTTGTTGATGAATTGTGAAGTCGGGAGATGATATTTTGTTGTTATGATTTGCGGATGTCGGCTGAGATACGCAAAACAGCAAAAAAAACAATGAAAAAAAACGAGACTAAAGAAGGAAGCCCAGCCACGTGGCGTTACTATCTTTAGTCCCGGATTATTTCTCCCAGTTTGAAACCTGGGGCTATAGGGGTTGCAAACCGGGAGAGAATAGTTTCTCCGGTAGTGAAATAAAATTAGCAAGCAAAGAACCTGATTAGCACGTTGCTATATATGCATGGAACCAACTGAGAAACAAACATGTCCCTTTGATTCTTTGTCTTAGCATCCTTCTTCTCTTCTACTCCCTCCGTCCAAAAAAATAGCAATTTAGGAGAAAATATGACATCTTCTAATACAACGAATCTGGACAACTCTCTGTCCAGATTCGTTGTTCTAGTAGAGGTCACATCCGCTTCTAGATTATCTTTTTTTTTGGACGGAGGGAGTATATTCCACAGATTGGAGCTACGAAATATCAGTTTGCTAGACATAGTAGCAGACTAGCAGTAGTTGTTAAAATATTTGGCACAGTCATGGTCTCATCAATTAATCCGCTTTGTCTACGATTCCACCGACTTGTAAAGCGACGCCGATAGCAGTTGACCGTGCACCACTGCACGGGAGGATGCATGTATAGGCGGCACCGCGGCAGAGACAAAACAGGAGAAGTCATAACTAATTTGAGCTGCTCGATCGTCTCACATAATTTCAACCCAACAACACTCGAAGGAACAGCTTTCCTGGTGGAATGTGAAGACACCGTACATACATGAGCTAGCGTCCCCGGCCTGCCAGTGGGATCGCTCGCTTCCGGCGACCGGCTTCAGCTTCCGGGACGTACGTATCCCTCGAATACAACGCTGCATGCGACGGAAGATGGGGCACGCATGGCATGTGCGTGGCACTGGCAGACTGAACAAGCTAGTATTAGAAAAAAAAGAAGTGAGATCGATTAAAGGATGATTAATTAAGTATTAGCTATTAAAAACTTAAAAAATAAATTAATATAATTCTTAGAAATAGTTTTGCTATAACTTTTTTGAAATAGACGTATAGTTTAGTAGTTGGAAAAGGTGCACATATGAAACGAGGGAGTTGAATTGATTTAAGAATGTAGAACACAGAAAGTAAGTAAGACAGATGATCTGATGTCTACAACACGAACTGATATTTATTGTGGTCAATTCGGCCACGGTAATCTGGCCGGCTGGCGAGCGAGCTGACTTTTATTCCCCGGTTCCAGATCGGAAGGGAAATCAGGCACGTCGCCTGCACCTGCGGGGCTGAGAGTGGAGTGACGGCGCTGGGAGGGAGCGTACGTGTCTAGTGGCGGTGGAGCACGGGGCAATCCCCGAAATTTTGACAAATTGACCCTTTTGAAAAACTTATTTAAAAAATAATCCGTGCCAAAAACTTATTCCAGAAATAAGCCGTCAACATCTTAGCGCCAAATACGTCGGCGCTGACCTCTTATCCGAGGTGGCATAAGATGCCAGGTCATGGGAGCTCAGCGCCAATGTCTTTGGCGCTGAGCTCTAAACAAGGTAAAAAAGCAGCCACAGACTTGTCAAAGCATGATGTAATTAGTAGCCTAGCGGTGGAGTTGTTTGCTCTGTTGCATGAGGTCTTATGTTCGAATCTCTATCTGGGCATAATTTTTGGGTTTTTTCCCTCCCGATTAGCTCTCATAATTTTCTCTCGCAAATTATATGTTTTGATATTCTTTTAAAAATTTCATCAAGGACATTAATTTATGCATATTAATCTAAATATTATATAATTTAAGTTCACAAATTGTCCATATAGTATATTCTTCATTTCAATTTTTTGTCAAATTCAAGATAAATTAAATTTACAAATAGACCATATCATTTTTACAAGAATATTAAGGTGTATGAAGAATTTTGTTGTATAATATATACTTCTATACATATTTTTAATTAAAAACAAAATAAATTTAGAAATATAACACGTCACTTTAAAAAAAGTATAATAGGAAAGTAATAGGAAAAAAAACAAAAAACCAAAAATGAAGAAGGTTGAGGGGAGTCGAACCAGGGTCCTTTGGATATAACGGTGAAAGACGCCCACCACCAAGATAGCATTGTTTATGTCCTGTCAAGTCTCAGCGCCAAAGACCTCCCATGACCTGGCTTCCACTGCCACCGCTCGGATAAGAGGTCAACGCCAACGTATTCGGCGCTGAGACGTTATATCTCAGCGCCATGCCTGGCATGGGATGACGGCTTATTTTTGGAATAAGTTTTTGGCACGGTCTATTTTTTAAATAAGTTTTTTCAAAAGGGTCAATTTGTCAAATTTTTCGGGGGCAATCCAGCCTCCTCAGAGTATGTACAATGGAGTAGCAGATATATTTTAAAAAAGATAAAAAATAGAGAAAAGTAGTGGGTTATAAATTTATAGCCAGCTATATCCCGGACTCTAATATGTAATATGTGTATGACATGTGAGACCAGATATTATATGTACTAGTATGTAACTATTGTATGAGTTGGCTATTAATTAATATAGATGATTTGGAGCTAGTAGTTAGCTATACTACTTCATCCGTTTCAGGTTATAGACTTTCTAGCATTTTCCATATTTATATAGATGTTAATGAATCTAGACATATATGTGTAAAGATTTATTAACATATATATGAATGTGGTTAATGTGAAACGGAGGAGTATTAAGGCCCTGTTTTTTTCAGCTTGGGATTATTATAATCTAGATTATTGAGTCAATTACTATAAACTAGATTGTTATAATCTGTAGTAGAATAAGCGGTTAGTTGTTTCTTTCCTAGATTATTAGAGTCTAGATTATTGGGTTTGTAAATCTAAAAAGAGAGTGGGATGGCATGGTGGGTAATTTGTCCACTCAATAATCTAGAAAAAAGCTCACCTAAATGAGCTTATCAGATTATAATAAGCTGGCTTCTAGATTATAAATAAGCTACTTTAATAAGTTGTTTGTTTCTTTTCAATTTACTTTCATAATTTAGATTATAATAAGGAAACAGGACCCCTGCGGCCGCGCGCGCGTCGCACCGGCCGGTGGAAAAGAAAGTCGCGACGGCGACCGCGCGTGAGGGACGTCGCCTGCACCTGCGGGGCTGAGTGACGGTGGTCGTGGTTGGTAAGTGCGCGGTGCACGGGATGACGGGAGGGACGAGGGACGCCTCGCGTGGCGGTCGTATTCCGCGGCAAAGCTGGACTGGTAAATTGGTCCCTTCCGAGGAAACATTCAGCGCCGCCTCGCCCGCGCGTACGTAGTACTAGCTTCGATTTCGAGCTGAAACAACCATCTGCCCCTTGCAAAATGCCGAACCGCATGATTTCTTCACCGTATGAACCAGTCAGCACTCAGGATATCTAACTCCGGACTTGAGCCTGATCCTAACGCAAGACTTGTCATGTAGCCATCCGTTTATCTCTGACAAAGTTAGCGTTTGTACTCCGGTCTCGGCTGTCTACCGTCACTAGTATCTTTCTAATAAATTTGACAAATTGACTCTTTTAAAAAACTTATTTAAAGAGTAGATCATGTTAAAAACTTATTGTAAAAATAGACCGTCGTCACAGCGCCAGCGCCGACCAGTGGCTGCCAGGTCGCTGAGCTCCAAACAAGTTAAAAGCTGACACAGACCTCTCAGAACACAATGGTATTAGTAGCCTAGTGGTGGAGTTGTTTGCGGTCTTGCATGAGGTCTCTGGTTCGAATCCCCCTATCTTGGTATAATTTTTTGGTTTTTTCCCCTCCCGATTACTCTCTCATAATTTTCTCTCACAAAATGACATGTCATATCGTTATAATTTGTTTCTTTTGGATTTAGAAAAATACAAAAATAAGCAAATTATATTTTTTTGATGTTCTTTTCAAATTTTCATCAAGGATATTAATTTATATATATTAATCTAAATATTATATAATTTAAGTTCACAAATTTCCCATATAGTATATTCTTCATTTCAGTTTTTATCAAATTCAAGATAAATTAAATTTACAAATAGAACATGTCATTTTTACAAGAATATTGAGGTGTATGGAGAATTTTGTTGTATAATATATACTTCTTTACATATTTTTAATTAAAAACAAAATAAATTTACAAATATAACACGTCACTTTTTAAAAAGTATTATAGGAGAGTAATAGAAAACAAAAAAACAAAAAACCAAAAAGAAAGAAGGTTGAGGGAAGTCGATCCTGCGACCTACACAAATGAAGGAGAAGATAGTCCACCACCAAGCTAGCATCACTATACCCTTTTGCATAGCACGCGCACTTTTTACATCATGTCAAGTGCTCAGCGCCAATGTCTTTGGGGCTGAGCTTGTTAAGAGGTCAACGCCGTGCTGAGCTCGTTAAGAGGTCAACGCCAACGTATTCGGTGCTGAAATGACGGTCTATTTTTTAATAAGTTTTTGACACAGTCTATTCTTCAAATAAGTATTTTAAAAGGATCAATTTATCAAATTTTCGGTCGTACGAGGGGTCGTTTAATTTTGACAAATTTTACTATAGGTCATCTAAAATTTATATAATTTATTGATAGACACGACAAAACATGTCATGGCTGAAAGATATCTAAAAGAACTTGTATTTTATTTTTTGCGAATGCGTAAAAAGATTGCACATCAATAATAAACGAAAGTAGAGTTTTAGTTACAAAACGCAAACTACAGGAGGCCATTGCCAGATAAAAGGACAAAACACCGAAAGAAATAAAAATGTGAAAAGGGAAAACTCTTAGAGAAAAATAACAACTCCTATCATGAGAGAAGGTGGAGCCGGATCCCTACTAATCTCCCAACAGATCCAAAAACAACAGCGTTAGCAGAAGATAATACACGGTCTTCTAGACGGATAGATTCTAGTACCACTGAAAACCATAAAGTTCTGTTCCCTTCCACAGCTACCACGATACCAAGAGGATCAGGCCAATCGAAACTATCGTGAAGATGCTCTGACAGACGTGCCCTAGCAGAAGGCCACCAGACCTAGAGTGAGCAGCCATGGGAAGGAGCGAGGTCAGGCCAGCCAGAAGAAGGCATAACAAGGTGCTAGACCTGGCAAGCAAAAATACAGTCGAAAAGGATAGATAGGATAGATAGGACTAATGGATTAATGTTGCTGACTAGCTTGCTTTCACCGGTCACCACCCACTCGTGCGCATAGATAGGACTATATGGGCAAATTAAGGAATATATGTCATTCCGTTAGTTACCTTATATCAAATAATAATAAGAGGTGAGGCTCCGAACCCAAATCATCTAGCCCACCATCTTGGGGAGCTAACCGAAAGACCTTTGGGTGTTTCTCGCCATTTCGCTAGTTGCAGATGTACGCAAGGTCACCCTTTGTTGCAGATTGTCCCCATCAGTTTTTTATTTGGTCATCAGGCCACGGTGAGATTCAACCCCTTTTTTTCTGTCAATTTTTTCAACTCCGTCGTCTCATCTTTCTTGGACATGGGCTAAGCTATTTGCTGTGGAGAGTAATCAGGTCATTCATTCATGTTTGAGAAATTTTACAGTGCTTGAGAAAGGTACCAATATTTTACACTAACAATTTTAGTACTTATTTAGAGATATACCAAATTGTTCTCTATAAAATATGGTACATCCTAGTACCTTCAATGGTAAAATTACCCTTCATGTTTGCCTAAATCATGATGGCACGCGGAAGAAATTTAATAAAGGAAATTGCGTCCAAAGAGTCCAACAAACTAATACGGTCTTTGGATGGGTTAATACTTAACAACGACCTACCAAACGACAGGTCGGCCTATATGGGGAGCAAGTGAGCAACCGTGCAATCGCCCCATAGGACATGAACTTGTTGGACGCTAGTATATATGTTCTTCCTCTATTGGAAAATATAAGGCGTGCATGTAATTTAAGAAAGAACATTCGTAACTTCGACTAAGCAAACAACATTAGTTCAATCTGCCGTATCGTTTTCACGATATGCTGAAATATATTCGGAGCATCATATATAGTTTCAGTTTATCCAATGGGTGCCATGGGGCAATTTGCACGGGATTTGCCTCATTTATACCTCGGTTGGTCAATCTATGGCCTATTTTGCATACTCCTGTTGAATACTTCAGTTGCATCAACCAATCCTGAAATCAAATTATGAAATTCTAAATCATCTTTGGTTTATGACTAGTAATCCAAAGCACAACCAAACACATAAGTCTTCATCAAGCTATACAAACAGGTTGCCTTTGTAGGATGTCTTGTTACCCCCCACAAGTATGCATGAAACAAAATAAACACCACAAACCAATTCTAAAACCAAATTGCAAAATTCAAAAATCATCTTTAGATTATACAATCCAAACCACAACGAAACACAGAAGTCTTCATCAAGCTATACAGACAGGTTCCCTTGAAGGATGTCTTGTTACCCCACAAGTATGGATGAAAAAAATAAACACCACAAAACCAATTCTGAAACCAAATGCAAATTCAAGAATCATCTTAGATTATACAATCCAAACCACAACGAAAGACAGAAGTCTCATCAAGCTATACAGACAGGTTCCCTTTGTAGGATGTCCTGTTACCCTACAAGTATGCATGAAAACAAATAAACACCACAAACCAATCCTGAACTAACTTGCAAGATTCAAAATCAGATTTAGATTATACAATCCAAACCACAACCAAACATAGTGATTAATTTTGCAACACACACACATAGGATGTTCTTATTACAAAACCAGTAGAGTGAAACAAGAAAAATGATACATGTTTGTTTTATTCTGTAAGCTAATCAACAGTGAGACTGAGAAATGTGGTTTGTGGTTCTTGAATTGATGGCATTCCAACCTGCAACCCTCGTCCGATAGGAGATCCCCATGCCCTGAGTGTTCGCCATCGGACAAATGGTTCAGGACAATGCCACCGATCCAAGAAACCCAAACCATCCATCCCCTCTCCCTCAAGGCATGCATATCAATGCTCCATGGACCAGTCGTTGGTCCATGAGCGCGAGGCCACCATGGACTCCGTGGATGATCATGGCGACCCAAGGACCAGTTTAGTGGTCCAAGAGGTGAGGCCGCCATGGACTCCAACGGTGATCATGGTGACACCAAGCAGAATATCAGGAAGAGGCCAATGGCGGGGCCCCCACGACGGCACCATGAGCGGCAACGACACGTGAAGAGCCCTTACATGGTGAGATTGCGACGCAGGCATGTTGTCGCGAGTGAGGCCATGGCGTGGAGGGAAAACAGAAGCTGAACTGCCTGTCATCTTGACACCGAGGAAGAGGGGTTGGCACAGTGATGACCCCAATTAGGCCTACAGTGGGCTATAGCTGCCCACGGAGTTTAATCCCCTCCGAGCTTCTGGACTGATCCGCTTACCACAAACAGGAGGCACAACCAAACCCATGGTTGTCAGGTTGCTCATCGTTGCCGCTCTAGTTTTGCAATTGTAATTAGAAAGATTGATCAGAACACTCAGGATTTTGTTTAGAATAATCAGAAACAATTGCAGCAGTGAGATTAATAACAGTTTAGGTTCTGAATGACTAGCAACAGAATCGGCATGATGTACTATCCAAAGTCAAATTGTTGGAAAGCTGAATTAATAATCCAATTTACACACTTAACCATAACCTTAGATACATGCTTACCTTTGCTATCTTCTCTCAAAGCCTCCCTGCGTCTAACCCACAACTTGGTAACAGCTTGGAACATGCCACAATGTTCCCGATTCCAAATAGTTCGCGGTTAAAATTGAGGGAAAAACTACAATTCCAGACCACAACAGTTCATTGGTTCGACTAGAATGCGAAGTACATGTGAAATCAGGTCATCAAATTCCTGAAGACTTTGTACTCGATTGGTGGAGGGAAGGGCACTCCGCATGGGAACTACAGAAAGGGGAAGATATTGTATGAGGTTGCTCTTCCTGTATAGTGTGAAATCTGTTGCTCCAGGCCAGTTGTTGTCTTTTTTGTATTAGGCGCTTGTCCAACCCTCTAAATCTAATAAACCTTGACAGGCAACGCCAGTTGCGCGGTCCGAGCAAAAAAAAAAAAAAAAAAGCTCTAGAGGAGATGCAGCTTTGGAGCTTAGGTGGTGCAAAAGATTCAGCAGGAATATCCCCTTAATCAGGTTTCTGTAAGGAATACAGGCTAGTGCATTTTTGTTTGTCTTTCCTTTATTTGGTAACACCCTGTACATGGCTTTTTCTTCTTAATAAAACACCAGCTTTGCTAGCTCGTTTTACTAAAAGAAGAGATAATAAAATTTCTTCTTCCTCATACGCATAATTATCAAATTACTGCAAGCAACAGCTAAGGAAAAGATGAGGTGCAAATTTGCTACTGATAGAGTGAACCAAATTGAAAATAGAATTGAAACAAGGATGGACTACAGAGAACACTAATTTGGTAGGTGAGCTATTCTGTGTTGGTCCTCTGCCGGCGTGACAGGGAGAGTATAAACTAGTGAAGCCTCCTGCAAGCACTGTTGCACGAAGCAAGATTCAATAGTGTATTGAAAATAAAATTATACTGTTTGATATATAACTATCCTACTGCTATAAGTAGAATCATTCTTTTACATAGGACTATACCTATTGTTCATTTGGAATTGAGAGATTGCTGGCAGCACATGAATGATAGGCACGGCAGGTCATTTTTCTTTATTATTTTCTAGGGAAACAGGGCAGGTCAAAATGAACAGGGGATTTTGAAGACGGCTCACTTGAATGAGGATGGCAGCCGTGGTTCTCTCAGTGGTGAGCTAACAAGAGATTAGAAGACAAAATGCAATTAAGGAAGAAGAAAAACACGAGACACTATCACCCGTACAAAGTACTAAGACCTGGAGTACTTCTACCAATCAATCGACATATATCTAATCATCCAAACAATATGTCGTACTGTCTCCGTATACAGTACAAGCAAGCAAGCAAAGAAATGTAGTAGCATCATGAACATAAGCAAACAATCAATCAAATCGCATCAGCTTATCTCGCATCTGGTACCATTCCGTCCCACTCAGACTCAGTACCTCTCCAACTCCAACCAAAACACACCCCACCTTCGACACGAACCAAAACGCGGAAAATTTCCACATGAACATTATCCATCCAAAACTGCCT
>CM020186.1:4584276-4604292 GCA_009805545.1 Oryza longistaminata
ACGGATCCGGACGCAGAGCGATTGATGCATAAATTTATTATCATTTGTAGTATGTTAGAAATCTTAGTGGTACGGGTAATGGTTTATAAATCATACCTCAATAATATGCTTTGTTGACTTACTATGAGATTCATGAAGGAAAAGCACAAAATACAATTGATCTAGATTGCAGTACATGTCATTTTTAAATTAGGAGTTTTAACAAAAAAATATTGATACGATTATCACGTCACGTTCTCTAGTGCTATAATTTTTTTCTGTCTTGTCCACGAAAAATTACAGTGAGGCATCCCATGGAACGGAGGAACTTAGAACGAATTGAACTAATCCGTAAAAAGTTCTTTTGTAAACTTTTACATTCTAAATATTAAAGGAGCCACCAGCATACAATGCTTCATCAATATAGCCATAGCTTATGTGCGAGAGCCATAAAATTTATAGCATCTCTAATATTCACATGCAAAAACCCGTTAATACTATACGTACGCAGTGATTTTACCAAACTCAATTATACTTTCCCTCATCCACAATTGATAAGCGCATAGCCAGTTTTTTTTAAAAAAAAATCCACAATTAATCAACGCCACACATTTGCATGCGGTATGCGCAGATAGTCCAGGTGGATTGAATATATGCCTCTCGCATGTAGAAACGTTTGCACACGGAGAAAATGATATGTTTGTTCAGTTAAATGCAGAGTCACACACACTCAACGTGTCATGTGGTCGTGACGTGAGGCCTCAGGATATAACAACACAGGCATGTCAACGAGGCGTGTACGAGGGGATTTTCTTTGCATCTTGGTCAGGGTCCAAATACAATACGCTTATCAGTTATGCATAGAATGAAGTTCCGGGTTAGTGTCGATGTATTCATTCAGATAGGATGTGCATATATATATTTTTAGGGATATGTCCGCACGCGCATACAAGTATATATGTTACTCCCTCCGTCTCATTTTAAGTGTAACTGCGCCAACTTTGATCGTCCATCTTATTAGAAAATTTTTTATGATTAGTATTTCTGTTGTTATGAGATGATAAAACAAAAACCTACACCACGGCATCCCGTGGAGACGGGATCCCTCCTACCTCACTCCTCTCCCAAAAATCATCTGAATCCTCTCCTCCTACCTCACTCTCCTCCCCCAAATCACAAGCACTGCAGCCTCCCTCTCCCTCTCCCCTCTCTCTAAAGAATGCCGAGCGGAGACGAAGCCGGCGGGAGGAAGGGGTCGTCGTCGTCGTCTCTGCGGCCGAGGAGGACGACGACGACGGCACTGCGTCGGCGAGGTCGGCCAACCTCCGGCGGGGTCGCCCTCGAGCTCGCCTCCCCTCGTTGCGCCGCTCTGGCTCACCGCCTCGTTGGTCAGGTGTGCGCCGGGGAGTCGTCGCCCCGGGGAGGGCAGAAGCGGGAGCCCCCCTCGCCTCGCCCTCGGCCTCGGCGTCACCGTTGTCCCGCTGCGGCCTGCCGCTTTTGCGCCTCCGGAATGGACGCCGACAGCCCGCGTCGACCTACAACAGGTATGGCCGTCAACCTCCTCCTCGGCTCCTCCTTGAGACTTCTCGCGCTCTCTGGCTCGGGCTTCGCCCTCACACTCGCCGTGCCTCCTCGACGCCATCTTCGCCGTTGCGCGCCTCCCTCCCCCACGTCTCCTCTTTTTTGACAGTACCTTCTGATACCTAGGGTACCTAAACCCGGTATCTTTTGGGTACCGGGCATCAGGTATGGTCGATACCTAGTTGGTATCAAAGGTACCAGGTACAACCGGTACCAGGTATCAGGTACCAGAACCGTACTAGGGGAGCACACGTGGAACAGAGAAAAGGAAAGGGAGAGTCACTTAAAATATTCCCTGCAACGGTATCCCGTGGGCTAGCAGCCCTCGATGATAAAACATAAATGTACTTTACTCGTGACTTATGTTTTTAATTTTTTAAAAAAAATAAATAAGACGGATGGTCAAAATTCGGCGCGAAAAACCATGGTTGTACTTAATGGGACGGAGGGAATACATATTTCTATATCTTTTAAAAAAATAATAAAAAAGAGAGCACACACATCTTCTCTAGCCCTAAATATGCCGAAGAATATTCCATGTCTCACTCTAGTAAGCGCGAAAACAATTTCTTCTCCGCAAACCAGAAGCACAAATTACGAAATGGCAAAACCGTCAATAAACGGAAACCCCGGGCCTTGTTAGACACCCCCACGAACCTTCTCCCCGTCCACGTCCACCCCTCGCCGTCGCCAAAGCGCGGCGATTAACGGCGGCGCGCGACGGCAATTCCACCCGAATCCGATGTATAAAAACCACCCGCGGCTCCCCCAAATCACCAGAAGAACACCCACCTCAGATTAGTCCCAAAGATTATTCGCGATTAAGCTTTTTTTTTTGGTTCCTAATCGGATACAAAGAATTCGCTTTGCGTTTGCCACTCGAGAAAGATTTTTTTTTTTTTTTTGGTTAACGGATAATTAAGCGCCGCCCTCTCCTCGTCGTCGCCGCCGCATGGAGGCCGTCGGCGTGGCTCCGGCCCCGCGGGGGGTCCGGAGAAGAAGCTGCTCGAGTGAAGGAGTCCCGGAAGGCGGCGGCGGCGGCGCCGTCGACGTCGTGGCGGCCAAGTGGGCGATGAAGAAGAAGCTCGTCGGCGGCGACGCCGGGTACGTGCTCGAGGACGTGCCCCACCTCACGGACTACCTGCCGAGCTTCCGGTGCGTGCAACTGCCCCCATATGCCTCTTCTTCTTCGGGTGTCTCGCGGTTAGCTGAATGATTGAGTCGAAAGGTTAAAGTTCTTTGGCTTTCTTGGGTTCTACACAGTTTTATGTGAGCTTTCGAGCAAAGATTTGGATTCTTTTTCCGCTGTTTTGGGGATGTTCATGGTCATCCCAATTCCATTTTTTGGATTGATTTGAGAAAGTGATTTAGATTTAACTCTTGATATACTTGGTCCGATAATGTTTGAAGCAAATGTTCCGATAAAGTTTGAGCGAAGTTAAATCATCTGTAAAAAATGGAGTATGAAATTTCAAGCGGGGAGGGAGGGAGCAGCGACGGCACGGCGCACCGTGTGACATGTTTTTTTTTTTGACACAAATTTGCACGTATGGAATAAATATCTTGAGAAATTGGATTAAATTCATAAGGGTAGAAATGGAATTTGTGTCTTGAGTTAACACCGTTAAGTTGCCGTCACAGAATAGGTCAAGCCTCACCTTCATTTTTTTATTTCGTTTCTAAAAAAGAGGGTCAAATGAGCAAACTCGAAAAAGGGTCAAATTGGTATTTAGTCTTTAAAATAGGGCCAAAAGCACAATTGCCCCAAATATAAGCTACTCCCTCCATTAAAAAATAACTCAACCTAAAAAGAGATCCCTCCATTAAAAAAAACTCATCCTAAAAAGAGATGTCTATTAGGTGTTGAGTTTTTTTTAAGGATGAAGGGAGTAGAACGGATGTGACATTTTCTAGCTCTTTTGTCGAGAATCGTATTCTCTATAGATTCGTAAGAATGTTTGAAATGAGCGAGACAAGCAGTAGAGAGTATTTCATGATCAAATACCCTCCAGTAACAATCACCGGATTCGATGGAATCCCACGACAGAAGGAACCGAACCAACAAAAATTGAATCCAATACCAAATTTCATGTGGTTGAAGCAAAACTGGCGAGTTACACACCTCTTACATGAGAAAGATCCATAGCATCCGCGCACATATAAAAGACCCAGATACACTAAACCAGTTGGATGTCCGTTACACGCATGGCAATCGGAAACAAGAAAGGTAGGTCTAAGGTAGTGCTAGTTTGGCAGCATTACACATCAGCGATCGTCACCTCGACCTCGACACCAGGCTCGATGGTGATGGAGGTGATCTGCTTCACAACATCTGGGGAGCTGATGAGATCGATCACCCGCTTGTGGATGCGGAACTCGAAACGATCCCATGTGTTTGTTCCTGGTCAGAAAAGAACGCAAAATAGTCCTGAATTAGCACAAGAAAAACCAACCAATGTGAAGTTAAGCCAACAAGATGTCAGCAAATTTCCCTAGCTTAAGCAACTAGCATCCAAAGTAGTAAATTCTCTGGTTTCATCTAACAAAGAGCGTCCAGTTTAACTGTTGCAAGCATAAACTGACCTGAAGATATATTGATGAAAGATAAGCATGAAAGTAAAAAAAACTGTCAATCATCAGAACAATATGCTACAACTAAATGAGCATAGGTAAACAGGGGTACAGGATGATTGGCACACAAAAAGGATATACATTACAAGTTAACAAATCAATGAATTCACATAATAATAAATCCCATGAAACAAACTCACATGCCCACTTAAATGGGCGTAAAGTTTGATCCTTTAGTTTAGTGATGTCTTTTTGCAACCAAGTCTCTTGCGCCATGCAAGCTTCGAGCCTATGGTTGCTATAATAGTGGAAGAGCACTAATCTTGTTTATCAATGGATTCCTTCTCTAATACCACCTCCATTTATAAATATATGACACCGTTGACTTTTAAATCTACGCTTGACCACTCGTCTTACTCAAAATAGTTATACAGGTATCATTAATTTTGCCATGACTTGTTTTATCATCAAATATACTTTAAGACTCACTTATATTTTTATATTTCCTCCATTTTTTGAATAAGACGAATTGTCGAACATATATCTAAAAGTCAACAGCGTCATACATTTAAAAACAGAGGGAGTACAATACTACATCCATCCCAAGGTGTAACTATAACTAGCTATGAGTCTAGACAAGTTCATATCCAGATTCAAAGCCAAAAAGAGCTACATTTTGGGCAGGAGGTTTTACTTCACTATGCGACCTTTGTAGGTTAGGAGCCAAAAGGATAAATAGTAACTAGAAAACTGATAGAAAAATCCTAAACAAATCAAAAATGAGTTCCATCTGGTCAAAAATATGACATTTGGCTTTTTCAATCAGACTTTTAAAACTTAACTACCAATATATTTTAAAATGCATGTTTGAAAACATTAAAAAGACATGTGCAGATTTTTCTTAAAAAGTACTTCCATAATATCATAAACTTGTTCACACCACGAAGATCATAAGAAAAGTCAAACATCATATATTTTGGACAGGAGGAGTAACAAACTAAGATACTCCCTCCGTCCCAAAATAAACAAACCTAGTACAGGACTAGGAAGTGCCACATCCCCGTATTAGCTTTGTTTATCTTGGGACAGAGGGAGTACCTAGCAAGCTAGGAGACTAGCCAATAGTTTCTTGTGCCACTGGTCCTGGACCCCATAACAGTTATCACTAGTCCATAAAAACCTTAAATTTAAAAGTAGCATTGCTATTATTACCAATCATACTAAACTATCAGGATACAAGAGGGCCAGCCCACAAACCCACTTATAGGCCATTTAAGTGGACCAACCTATGGTTTACCCACTTGAATAGCCCATAAATGGGTTCAAAAGCCAGCCCACTTGCATTCCAATAGAATACCAACATATGTATTCCAATAGAATACCAACATATGTGCCTTCCAAATCCCTGCTAAACAAAATCTTACTAAACCTTCTTGACTTCAGAACTTGGCTTGGCTATCTTTAAAATTATGACAGAGAATAACACTAAAATTGAAGAAACGTCTGTATATTCTGCCCCCTTAATATGAGACTCTGGGGGCAACGGCAAGTTTTCTGAGCTTGCCTCTAGGAGTGAATAATATAGGATTATCCTAGTTTGTTGTAGCTTGACAGTGTCCATCGCTTGCTATCCCGCTGCCCATCCATCTCCATGCATGAAATGGTTGGGTCGACAAAGAACAGGTAAACCAAACTTATTCACCACAATCCTCCAATAGTAACCCTTCTACTCAACTTGCTCTACCATGTGCTTTCACTCGAAAACTTAAACATTCATCCTTCATTACATTTTGGTGGCAACTTGTTGTTGGTAGTCTTTATTGCAGATTTTAGATAGCAGAAAGCCACTATAAGAACATGGCCATACAACAATAACACTTAGTGAAGTACTCTGACTAAGGCAAATTTCAACAAAGAGGTTGCCTGAAAAATCAAATAGTTTTGACTAAATGATTCCAATGGTCACAAAATCCACACTAGTCACCAACCAAGAGCACTAATTTAGACCAGGATCTAGCTTAACCAAGCATCTATACACTGGCATCTATACAGTGGCATCTGTCTCCACCAATCCATTTCCTAACCACCCAAACCAAAGCTATACCCATGAGTCGAAACATACCACAAAAACAAATGGATTCAAACAAAATCAAGCATTGCAATTAGGTGGCTGCAACTGGTCAATACCTTCACCGCACGGCGACTTGCGGGTGGTGATGTGGAGCACCTTGGTGGGGATCCTGACGGGGCCCTTGACGCGCAGCTGCTTGTCCTTGGCGCCCTTCACCAGATCAGCGCAAACTGCAACCATAAACACACGAATCAGCTTCGCGCTCTCAGCAAAAAAAAATCCGATCCAATCTAATCCTCTCGGAATGACAACGAACTGAAGCTATAGAAGAAAAAGAGAGAGAAAGAATGGATTACCCTTCTCGAGGTTCTTGACGTAATTTGTGGCTTTTTTCCCGTTGATTGATGTTGTCAGTGCAGCAGATCTAACACTTGTGCAACTTTGAGGCCCAATGTATGTATTTGTGGGACCTCCGAATCCGAACCTATAGTCCTTGTACTATTTCTATTACATGCATGGAACATGCACATCCTCAGATATCACACAGACATAGATGGGCATATATGTGATTTTTTCTAATTGGAGGCTTTCGACATGCACCCACAATACTTGGGAATGGATAGAAAGACAATAAATTTCCTACATATTAATGTGATATAGAAAGCCCATGCGAGTGCATGGTTGCAGTGTGTTGTACATCAATGTAAATGTGAGTACCACACTTTAAATATCTGAATGGGTAAAGTCCTGTAAACACAACAAAAAATGCTTTGATCTTGTCCAATGTACTAGCTCGTAAATAAATGATGTCCCATTAATCTAGTACTTGTGAACTTCATACGAAATAGTTCAATCCTCTACTATGCCCAGGATCCAAAGGATATTTTTTTAAGCCCTCCCTCAAATAGCCCAAATAGCTCGAAAAGATCCAAAATGGTGAGCTATTTGAGGGCTATTTGGAAATAGCCCACCCAAAAAAAACTATCCCACCCAAGGGGTTGCTAATTGGGGCTATTTCAGGCGGGGCCCACTGAAAAAGTGTCTTTTCTCTCTATTTCTCTCCATGAGAAGGTACATTAAAAGCTAAATAGCTCTTAAAATAGCCCTTGGATCCAAACAAATTAGAGTTATTTTATTGGAGGGCTATTTTCTTGTGCTAAAAAATAGCTCTCAAAATAACTCTTGACTAGTTCTCCAAACAGGACCTGTAAGTCTATAAATGATAGACAAACTCACACACCAAGCAATGCATTATGCATATCTAGTAGCATTCTCATGTCTCATGCCGTCTCCCCAAGCTTGCATACGGTTCCAAAGGAGTTTCAAGAGGTACTCCCTCCATATTTTAATGTATGACGCCGTTGACTTTATAACCAACGTTTGACCACTTGATTTATTCAATTATAAAAATACTTATGTCATGCTTAAAGAACATTTGATGATAAATCAAGTCACAATAAAATAAATTATAATTATATAAATTTTTTGAATAAGACGAAAGGTCAAACGTTTATCAAAAAGTCAACGGCGTCATACATTAAAAATATGGAGGGAGTATCATATTTGTGCTGGGAACTTGTAGTGGAGTATCTCTCAATAAGGTTTTTAATTACCGTTATTGAAGACATATTGCCGATCGATGCCAGTACTGCGAAACGATGACCTTTTTTGTCTCGATTGTTGTATAGCTGCTTGGATAATATTTTCTTACTTCCATCGATAGAGACAGAACAACTGATCATTCAAGTAGTATTTGTTGTTAAATTTACAAGATACATACTAACATGGATATTCTCGTGTAAATATTCTAAGTATACCAGTTCACAGAAGTATTTGAGGATTGGTTAATTAACTAACTTCGCCAAAAATAGAGCAGTATGTGACACAAAGGTGATGAAAATTTGATAATCAAAATTTTGAATCCTGACATTAGTTTTCAGTTGGTTTCCAGTGAAACAAAATACATTTCCTGGAAAACCAAAAACAGGATTTATAAAATGAAAGAGTAAATGTAAGTAAATTTAGCAAAGCGAAGAAAAAAAAGCCATAATATTAGATTTTTCTAGGCATAATATGTTCTGTAATTTTGAAAACTACAGCACTTTATAAACTATTTGAAGGACTCAATTAAGGACATCCCGTCGGAAATATATACAATAAAATCGTAATGTCCATCAACAATATAATATTTATGTAACATAATGGATTTCGGCTGATTAAATGTTTTTCGTTTTAATTTTTTATTTTGTTGAAGTGCCAGCAAAATAACAAAATAAAAAAATAGATATCTTAAATATAACATTGATGCTATATACTATACTTTTATATTGTACGACCTTTTGAAGTCTATTTGAATTCTCTATTGACCGTTTTTCATCGCATTTTCAAATCTGAGCCAGCGATCACATAATTAGAAACATCACAATATGTAGATTAGTTACTTGTTTTTTTTTTCCAGGGGACTATATTATTGCACGTTGTCTTGTTTTGGACAGTTGATACCCATTGGATACCAGATCTGGTAGCCTGCCGCTACTAGATGATATCTTCCATACTAGTTGGATGAAGGGTGTCATTGTGAGTGTGGCACCTGTATTAATCAAGGTGACAGTGAACTATAGCCGAGCAAACTGTGATGGTGCTGGCGCGAGAACAAGCAACAGGTGGAAATGGCACGACGCCAAGGCCCAGTGAATGCGGAGGCTTTAGAGATCTAGGGTAATAAATGATGTTGTTCTGGTGAGCTCTCTGAGGAGGGGTTGGAAGGTGGGAGCATGGATGGTGGTTGGAGAGAGCAGAAGTGACGGCAAGGCCCTCCTTGCTCGGGGCACTGCCTCTGGCTACCGTGGTAGTAGGGAGCAACTAGGGAAGGAGAGAGACCATTAGGGAGGACAGAGAGCAACATGGCCTCCAAGTCCCGGGCATAGTAGAAAAAACCGGACCGGACCGGCGGTTCGACCGGAAAAAACCAGAACCAGAGGTAACCACGGTTCGGTTTCCTTTAAAGACCGGACATGCAATCGAACCGCTTTGAACCGGCTGAACCGGCCGGTTTTTCAGCGAACCGGACACTAAACCGGCACTGGTTGGACCGGCTAGCCATATTAATGGGCCACGATGGGCTATCTGAAGGCCCATTTGGTGCAGCTGGTGGGTTTTTGGCCAAAAATAGCAAGAAATGGTGCACTAGGTGGGATTCGAACCCTGGTCCAGGGGTTGAAAGAGCCAAGCGATAGTCATCCGACCATCCAACAGCTTGTGTACACGTGCGAATATGTAATATACATGTAGTTTGTAAACCGCGGTTCGACCAGCCGGGTCTCCGGTCGGACCGGCGGACCGCTGAACCGAGAGGTCGGCCGGGTCACCCACCGGTCCGGCTTTTTTTACTATGGTCCCAGGCCACCGTCAATAGGAATGGATAGGGAGTGCCGACAAAGCTGCTTGAGGCAATCCTAGCAGTCAACAGATTGCACACTAGTGACAGGGCAGTGCAAAGGCTGGATCGGCGAGGAGATCTAGCGGCCGATTGAGGGATATGAATATATGATCCAACTCGTCCCCCTCCCTCTCGATGCACCTATGGTGGAGGCCGAGGTACGGAGGGGGATACCGCGCGGTGGATGAGGGGGATACCATCCCCTAACATTTTTGTTTTTTTTTTTGAGGAACCGATCTCCTGCCAAAATTTATAGAAGAAGAGAATTGGCCCAGTTAATAAGGGAAACCGGGCCCGAAAACCAAACAAGCACGGTTAATTAAATGGGAAACCGGCAAAAAACCAATACAGAAAAGAAAAGAAACAACTAATGAGACCTCACAAAAGTCGTCGTTACCGAGCTTACCAAAAGGCAAGCAGCTTCGACAACATAATGCAAACGAGGTCGCCAGAACCACCAAACATCCTCTAGTGGAGCAGAAACCTTCTGAGCGAAGCCTTCAACAAGGAAACAACATCAAGGATGCTATCAACGACCGTTCCGAAAGGAACCCGGTTTTCACCTGAAGGAAGAGAGAACCAACATGATGACACCTCCAAGGAGGAAACGGCGCCCGCAAGCGTCGATATCATCAGCCAGCACTAGGCAAGGTTTTCACCCAAGGCTCTCTCAAACCGCTCCACCTCAAAACCCTCGTCGCGTTGCCGGGACGTTCGTTGAGGGTCATCGTTGCCGAGCTTACAAGACAAGCAGCTCCGACTCCACCTCAACAGCCAATCACCCTGCAGCTCGACCAGAGACCACCTCACACCCAGGAACCCAGCTGCAGCAAACCAACGACGCGGCCGACGACCAGCGAACAGGACACCGACGCCACCCCTACCGAACCACGGAACTCCCTGGCATCGACTGGAAATAGCCTAGCCTAAGAAGGGAGGAGCACCTAAAAAGAGGGGAGCGGGCGCCGCACCGTCAGAGAGCACCGGAAGAACAACCACTGAAGAAGGGGAGAACCAGATCTGGAGGACCAGGAGGGAGGGAGATGGAGGCGCCTTCCCCGTCGCCGGCAAAAGCCGTAGCGGGCCGGCAGCCCCCGGCCAGGACCACGCGGCAGCCGGCGTATATGAGTGCCATGAGAAATGTCCAGGATGTTTTCCTCAACATGACCAGACGAAGGTTTGAACATTATCATGAAAATTCTGTCAAAATCATGGACATGTATGAAACAGCTAGAGATCCGATGGTCACTAGTCACCACGTACGCGAAATTTCCAAGCTCTCATCACTCTAATCGTTTTTTAGGACGACATTTGATCGCGAGTCTAAAAAATACCTAGATTACACAACAGCAGAACTTATGTATATGTATGTTTTCTTAAACACAAATATGTGGGATAGTACTAAAAAAATGGCTTGTAATTAACACGAAATTATTAGGTACAAATTAAAACATTTACAGCTTACATGACTAGCTACTGCTTTGTAGTTTCCCATCACATCGACCGTAATTACCTTAGTGCAAATTCTACATATCTACATAAGCAACATAAACATACAAAGCTAGCCAAAAATAATTGTCCGAGCTCAAAAGGCAATATAGATAGCGAAGCTTACAAAAGCACCAGCACAACAAATTCGATCTCTTGAAGCTAGCTTTCTCAACAAGATCCTTGCGAAGAATGTCCAGCTCTAAGGGTATGATTTTTCCGAACTTGTGTGGATGTATTTGTGATATTCACTAATATTATTCCACTCTAACCATTCGTGGATGTATTACTAATTAATTAGTGCAGGACTTAGTAGCTCTGTGCCTCCCCAAGGTGGCTCTGGTGCATCCAAAAGGCATACGGACACTCATCATGAAGTGACAAACCTTCCAGGTAAATATTTTTTCTCTTCCAAATTTGTTCAATCCAGCCATTCAGAAGGCACTACTACAAAAATCGTTTTTCTGTACGAGGGGGTCGGTAGGTTCCATGCGGGCCGCTTGTGGCGGCGCCTGCAAAAACCGCCCCCCCGGGGGCGGGTTGATTAGCCGCATGCGAAAATAGGCCCATTATCACATGCGGCTGTCCTAAGCAGCCGCGATAATGGGCCTATTTTCGCATGCGGCTAATCAACCCGCCCCCGGGGGGGCGGTTTTTGCAGGCGCCGCCACAAGCGGCCCGCATGGAACCTACCGACCCCCTCGTACAGAAAAACGATTTTTGTAGTAGTGCCTTCTGAATGGCTGGATTGAACAAATTTGGAAGAGAAAAAATATTTACCTGGAAGGTTTGTCACTTCATGATGAGTGTCCGTATGCCTTTTGGATGCACCAGAGCCACCTTGGGGAGGCACAGAGCTACTAAGTCCTGCACTAATTAATTAGTAATACATCCACGAATGGTTAGAGTGGAATAATATTAGTGAATATCACAAATACATCCACACAAGTTCGGAAAAATCATACCCTTAGAGCTGGACATTCTTCGCAAGGATCTTGTTGAGAAAGCTAGCTTCAAGAGATCGAATTTGTTGTGCTGGTGCTTTTGTAAGCTTCGCTATCTATATTGCCTTTTGAGCTCGGACAATTATTTTTGGCTAGCTTTGTATGTTTATGTTGCTTATGTAGATATGTAGAATTTGCACTAAGGTAATTACGGTCGATGTGATGGGAAACTACAAAGCAGTAGCTAGTCATGTAAGCTGTAAATGTTTTAATTTGTACCTAATAATTTCGTGTTAATTACAAGCCATTTTTTTAGTACTATCCCACATATTTGTGTTTAAGAAAACATACATATACATAAGTTCTGCTGTTGTGTAATCTAGGTATTTTTTAGACTCGCGATCAAATGTCGTCCTAAAAAACGATTAGAGTGATGAGAGCTTGGAAATTTCGCGTACGTGGTGACTAGTGACCATCGGATCTCTAGCTGTTTCATACATGTCCATGATTTTGACAGAATTTTCATGATAATGTTCAAACCTTCGTCTGGTCATGTTGAGGAAAACATCCTGGACATTTCTCATGGCACTCATATATTACTCCGAACAAACCTTCCACGTAAGAACTACTAAAGCAGTTGATTAATTGATTCAAGGGTGCGCTATTATATAGGTTTTACAGGTATTTTTCCATCTCTTTTCTCTTTCTATCAGATCATGACTCAACTCAAATCTAAGGAAATCTTGCATGGTGAGAGGAACACTTGCTCCTTCGTAGTTGTATTTTTAATTTTGACGTCGACAGCGAGATTAATTAATTAATTTCCATGCATGGCTCGTGTCGTGTGCAAGCTATGTGACTGACTATATATGAAACTGTCAAAAGTTAATTTATAATTAAGGTCGTTCATGAATCATGATGTTATTTTTCCTCCCCTTTCCTTCCAAGAACGCTAGACCAAAGATTAGTTCAACATCAAGGTGTTGTAATGGTCTATACTCTGAACGACCGTTGAATTGGGCTGCATGGATTTCCGTTAATAGGCTGGCCACTGACAAGGCTTTCCTTAATTTGCTCCCGTTAAGCCCATAAGTCCAGGGCCCAGAAGCAGTACATAGCCTTTTCGGCGAGGAATAAGTTCACTTTGAGTCCCTTAAGTAGTGACCGAATCTAATTCGCATCCCTGAACCACTACCGGATATTTCGATCCACCAACTATTAAAACCGGTACAATTTGACTCCCTTGGTGGTTTTGGAGGACGGTTTCACTAACATGGCGCCGACGTGGCAGTGTGGACTCGGTCTTTGTTTCACGTGGAGTTAACGTGGCGTTTATGTGTATTAGCATTAAACAATATGTGTGGGACCCATTTGTCATTCATGCAAAACTATTGTGGGACCCACTAACAAGTGGGGAGAAGGAAGTAGAGAGGATGCCATGTGGGCCCCACATGTTAGTCGGTTCCAATTTTTTTGAGTTAATGACAAATGGGTCCCACACATATTTTTTTTAATTCTATTACACATAAGCACCACGTAAACTCCACGTGGAACAAGGATCGAGTCAACCCTGCCACGTCAACGCTATGTCAGGGAAACCGCCCTACAAACCACCGAGGGAGTAAAATTGTACCGGTTTTAATAGTTGGGGTGGTCGAAATAACCAGTATTGTGGTTGAGGGATACGAATTAGATTCGGTCAATAGTTAAGGGACTCAAAGTGAACTTATTCCTTTTGCTGATGTTGGCTTTGGTTAGAGCTTTGGGATTATTGGGGCAATGAATCCATGGTTGGTTGCTAATGCTACCATTGGACATCATTAGAACAAGTTTTACTGTGGAGGTTGTTGACGTTTGAAGGTCTCGACTACGGTATTTGCATGGTATGGAGATCGTCGGTACTAGGGTATATGCGAGATTAAAGTAAAAGAGATGGAGACAAGGGTTTTATAGAGGCTCGGGCCCCTTATCTGACAGGTAATAGCCCTACTCCTGTTGGCCGTAGCCGGTGTTGCTCTACCTTCATCAAAATCACACAAGTACATTATTTGGGATAACCTATCTAACTATCGTCGACATGGCGACATAGATAACCAACACGTAAAAGACGACAGGGTAGTCTTCGATTACGAACTCATCGAGATCAGAGATGACGCTAGATCCCTCTTGTCGGCTGTTAAATGCCAATTCTATACTGCCAACATATGCATAAAGTTCAGATAATAAAACATCCAACATAGTGATAGGTGCTTAATCTTACATATTCCACAGTGTTGGTGTATATTTATATACAGGTGATAAACCCCGATGTTGGGAGGAAATCTAGACTAAAGTGAGGAGAAATATGTATCCATACAAGGATGGGTTGTGATCTTCATAGAAACACTAGAGAATCAGCCCAAAACACCAAAGAATGGATAGAGGAGGATCAGAGGAGGAGCAAGGCCAAAGGCCAAGCCAGGGGGCCTAGCCCAGGTTCGACTGAACCCCCTAGTTCGGCCGAGCCCTCGTGATCACCATTGATCCCAGGTTTTGGCATGGACGTCCCAGATCACTCCCTGATGGCGGTTGGGGAGCACTTCGGACATTTCCCCTTCGCCAACCGTCATACCTACCCCTATATAAGGACATCATCTCACTCACTTCAACACACACTTCCAAGCTTGAGCTAAATTATAAGAGACTCTATTATACTATATTGTATACTAGAATAGGAAGAGAGTAGAATAGAAGGAGTCGGAAGAATTCCGGAGCTGTCGGTAATCTTCTCCTATTTCTTTTATTATGTTTACTACTCTGAATTCAATATAATATTCTTGAGTAATTTAGATTCATCTTGTGAGAATTATCTCTCGGTTAGTTAGTAAATAGCATATGGAATTATTGTTCACTATAATCAACTAAAATATAGTGATTGCTTTGGTGAGTTATAAACACTAAAGTAGATATTAATTGCTTAGACGTGGTGTTTAGGTAATTGTTATCCAATAATTGCTGCGTATCCCACAGTACGTTTGAGGTGGGTGCAGAGGTGGTGACAGCCCTTGAGATCACTTAAGTCCTCCCTATCCGGGTACATAGTAGAGCGACATCTGGGAACAGCGGGTTGCCAGTGCCTGAAGGATTAAAGTTAAGCTTTCCCTAGACACTGTTTCTCACTAGTAAATCCTCTCTATCCTGGCCTATCAATTGCTTGGTGTCCTTGGGTGAACCGGAGGAAGGTCTGATCACACACGTTCCTTTGGATTCGATACCCTTGGAATACTCCGTAGGGGAAGTGCTACATCAGTATATCCGTGCGCTTGCGGATTTTATCTGTGATCGTAAGAAATATCAACACACTGTCATCCATGAATTGGCGAATGTCGAAAGAAAAGATATCGGTGATATTCTGTATAAACGAGGGTTGTATTAGAGGTGAAGCGTGAAAGGTAAATTTTGGAGTTAATGGAGATAGTTTATACCGGGATTTGGAGTAGCAGTCTGGGGTTGGCCTTCATCGCCGTGATGGCTATCGACAATCGAATCGAATGGGAAGGAGTATGTTCGCTTGAGGTATGCCAATGAGGGGAAGGAGGTTGAGCGGCCGGCTGTAAGTAGTAACTCATGATTAAAATAAAGTTATATGACAAGGAATGAAAGAAAACGAGGATTAAGTTTACCAATGCTGGAGGGGATTGACGATGTGGAGGAGATTTTCAATGGAGACTTGCATCGCTTACTTGTTTTTATGCAATGTCAACGGCTACAGATATATTTTCGTATCGGCAAGGAAGGATCCTCATCTGCAGCAGCATTGGCAGCGTCATCAATTTCCTCATTTGCGACTTCCTCATTAAGGACTTGTTCCACTTCTGGGTTAATGTCGGGGAGGTCGTCTTCTACTTCGGGCTCAGCTCTCCGCATTTTTCTCTTGTGCCGCATGGCTGGCTTCTTGCACTTACTCTTTGGACTTGGTAGCGGCTCTGTCATGACTCCTTGAAGTAGGCGTGATGTAAGAGGGGTGTTCGCACCAAGTTTGGATGATGCTGATGGAGGGGCGTAATTTATTGGTAAACAACTAAAGATGAATGTTAGGAGATCATAGGCTTCCTGCAAATATGAAGATGATGAGCATATGAGTGAGAAAAAGGTGAATGAATAAATATTTTACCTCTTTATTGGCAAGAACGAATATAGGATCGAGTAAAGTGAGGAAGTTGTAGACTAGGAGATTGAAAATACGACGCTTCCATTCACCCCCACCATTTAATCCATGGCATGTGTGGTATTTCTTACGTTCACAGATAAATCCTCAATAACACGGATACCGCTATAGCATTTCACACAGAAGTATTCCCAAGAGTATCGTATTTATATTTCCACAGGGAAGGCGGTGGCATAAAGATATGTTTTTCTGTATCTCCTTAATCAGCCTATAATTAATTCACCATAGTCTAAACATGGGTTAGGATAATAATTAATAAGGTAGTGGATACACACAGGAGATCCACCTCTATAAGAATATCTAGTAGGAAATTAGCATTAGGAAACTGCAATTCATCTATACTTCTGTACTAATCATATCTAGTATACACTTAACATATACATGCTTACAACAAAGGATTTAGTTCCAGTCACCCAGGCACTAGCAAGAGACCACTCTCTGCTAGTTTGCCAGCGTGGTTATGGCATTTACGCACTATTACGTCATACCCAAATGTGGAGGAATACAAAGGACTGACCGGGCTGTCACCACCTGCTAGTTACCTTACTTACTGTGGGGCACACCCGCATCCAACGACATTTATTTAGCCTAAGCACCATGCTTATTCCAACAAATAATATCACTAACTTCCTCAGAACTCTCACCCTGCGGATGAACAAGTTGGAGCTAGAGCAACCTATAAAGGTCATTTGACCATCACCGTAGAACGGATCGACTAGCGATGAAGCAGATATAAAAAGTATATACTTCTCATAGAACATATACTCAACAAAGAAAATTCTATTAATTGGACTATAGACTTAGAAGAAGAGTAAAGTACTAGAGATATAACCAAAACTCCGAGAAGACTATAGTATTGAAGCTCCTAAGCTTTATTCCCACTAGAAACTATAGAGAATACAAATTGAAAGGGGAAATTCCTCCTTGAAGTGTGTGTTGTGAACTGAAGTAAGCTTCTCCTTTTATAGCCTCCTAATGACAGTAGTTAGGTTGGTTGTAGGCCGAGAAACGGGCATAACCGCCATTAGGAGAGAAGGAGGAATCGCCACGTGGAAGCTCGATGTAGGAGGCGCCAAGCCTAGTTCGGTCGAACCATGGCCACCGTCATTCGCCACCGCCTTTGATGAGAGGATGACATGTGGGCCCATATGATGGTTCCCGGTGGTTTGGCCCTACTTTAAGTCGGTTTGCACTGACTTGTGGGCCCATCAATCCTCGTGCTCGCACATGATTCGCCGAAAGTGTGTTTCTTCACATGCCAGCTTCATTTCTCCTTCACTTTAATGTATATTCTCTGCATCCACATTAGTTCTCCAATCCTAATACAATTACATTATTAATTATTGGGCATAACTGCTAGCAAGAGTGAAGGAGGAGTCGCCACGTGGAAGCTCAGTGGCGGGGCTACCAAGCCTAGTTCGGCTGAACCATGGCCACCACCTTTCGCCATCGCCTTTGATTAGAGGATGACATGTGGGCCCCTATGACGGTTCCCGGTTGTTTGTTCCCATTCTAAGTCCGTTTGCATTGACTTGTGGGCCCATCAATCCTCGTACTAGCACGTGATTCGCCGGAAGTGTGTTTCTTCGTATGCCGGCTTCATTTCCTCTTCACTTTAGTGTATAATTCTTGCATCCAAGTTAATTCACTAATCCTAATACAACTACATTATTTATTATTGATATACGTGTAAGAAATGCTAATTTTCCCTTTATTCATTGTGCTAGTTAGTGGTCGAAATTGGTACATAATGACCATCAACACAGTGGTGAGGACAACGGCTTGGGCTAGGGGGCGTAGATATGAAGAGTGAACTAGCCCTAAACTAGATCGGTCTTAATCTGATCAAACCACCTCCTTGAAGAGTATCTATTTGACAACGTCACAGATGGTAACCATCGGTGACAGTCTATAGAGGGACACCGTCACGGATGGTAGCGAAATCCTATCTTCCTATATAGTTGGTACCCACTAAGAGGTATTTACTCCTATAAAGCAATACATGCAAGAAGCCACATCATCAACAATTTTAAGCCATCAGATGATATTAGTACAAAGATAACAACCGTTGGATCAAGAAGCTACTTATTCATCCAATTCAATCATTTATTAGTTATCCATTCACCTCCCTTTGCTTCACCTCATAGTCACACATAGCACCATTACATATTTTGTGCATAACACCATTTTTTTCTTAATACAACTCAAATTATTGTTTAATATGTGTGTTCTGTTTTATTATGCATGATATATAAGATAGCATATAATTATTAGGAATCCATTTTCAGAAAAAACTTGAGTGAAGTAGAGAGATGCAAATTGTCTAACTACAACGATACCCATATTGAGTATGAAAATAATATTCATATATTATAACAATACACAATGATGCTTGCAAAATAAAGCATGAATTGTATTGTAATAACATAAGGCATATATAAATCCATATTATCATATATTTTTGTACATACATAGAGTCGCCTGAGCACATCGATCGGTAGCAGAGCCTTCAGCACTGCTCGATGCATCGATCGCCCTCATCTGATCTCATCCCATCTGCCAAGGTAGCAACCATGCATGCCTCATAGAACACGTACGTTCTAAAACTTCTGCAATACTCCTGTGGCTTACCTTCTCTATTGGTACTTTTGACTTCATTCTGCTTACATAATTCGTTTTGTAGCTTTATAATTGATCCTTCCGTACAACCTTGACCACACATATTACAGTCCTATGTATTATCTGATTGATTTTATAATATGACAGTTTTTTCAGGAATTCAGGCACCAAGCAATATTTGCTCCATTGCTTTGCAAAGTGATCTTTTACATATCATCTTTTTTGCCATTGATTTTCTACTATATGGACCTATCACAGCTTACTTATGTGCTGCAAAACTGCACTTCCTCCAGTGATTGTGGTGGTAAGTGGCAATCGATTATGCTCCTCAAATTATTGTTTGCCCAAACTATTGTGAGTACGTTTCCCAGATGATCCATTTTTCCTACTGGCTACAAGTTAATTGATCCTTACGCAAAAACTTTTACTTTGCAACCTTCAGTATCTAACTTTAGAGTTCTCCTACTACTGGAGAAACCATTTTTGCTCGGTCGCTAAAAAACCACAATAGTCTTGGTTCGAATAGGAACCGGGACTAAACGGTCACATCTTACTACGTATTATGTGGCCGAGGGGCAAGTGGCGTTGTGGTCAGCGGCCCAACGGCACTCTGGCGCCAGCGGCCACTCCACTGCTCACGCCGGTTGTGTTAGAGTTTGTGTCGAATATGTGTACATAGTCGGTTACAGTTTAGAACTTGGAGTTGTAATAGGTATTAGGACTAGAGTATGAATCGGACTCTATCCTAGGATGGCATGAGGTCAGCGCCAGGCCCGTTGGTGCTTATATGCCCAACCTCAGTGCCAATGCGCTTGGCGCTGAGCCGACGACCTAGTTTTGGTTAAAGTATTTAGCAGGGGTTATTTTTTAAATAAATTTTTCAAAAAGGTCAATTTGTAAAAAAGGGTCATCATAACGCAAGGACAAATGCTGGTCCATTATTGTGTCTGTTGTCACTGTCTCGTTGATTGAATCCTGCTGCTGATTGAATCATAGTACTATGTGTTTCGTCAGTTACTGATCGGCTTTTAATTGGGTGCCGGTGCTTTGCATCGGGGAAAGGAATATGTATGTGAAGCCTATAATCATTGAGAGCACGTACCCCTCCGTTTAAAAA
>CM020186.1:4631976-4647240 GCA_009805545.1 Oryza longistaminata
GCCTGCGAAGATCGATCTTCGCAGGCGACAGACGACGTGCGCCTGCGAAGATCGATCTTCGCAGGCATCGCTTATATGGTACGCCTGCAAATATCGATCTTCGCAGGCGGACCGCCCCCTCCACCCAAGGTATGGTCTTCGCCGGCGGGGTATTGGCTCCGAAGACCATACCCACCTGCGAAAATGGAACCCCTACGACGTTGAAAATGTGTTTTCTAGTAGTGGCGGAATCCGACTAGTAATTAGGATGAGTTTGTTGCTTAATTAAGCCAGACGATAATCTGGTATCGAAATTGGGAAATCAAGAGGCGATCGGTCGTCCAGACGACCAGGCCAGCGCGATCTATCGCTTGCTTTCCTCGGCATGCATCACCGGTCTGGATATATAGTGTGTGAGGCTGTGATGAGCTTCAGCAGAGGCGAAGCTATAGCAAAGTAGAGAGGGTGCATCACTATTATATGATAGCGATATATGCTGTGTCAAACTACATTATGATGGTAAACGAAACAACAGCCATTAATTTTAGTATCTACAATTTTTGACAGAAAGTAAGAAAGAACATGTTGGTGATATGTCCTAGAGGCAACTATGTTTACATATTTATCCAACTTTTTTCCTTGAAATAGATAACTTATTATTGGTTAATGAATATGTGATTCTTTCATGAGACTGATCTTTATGTTATATGTTGATATTTTTAAAGGATCCCTGATCAAATATCATAGAACAAATAGTTAAAACACTATCCACCTATAGAATATGGTGTGCAAATTGCTTTCTTTTCCAATATGCTCATCATGCACGTCGAATATTAAGTTTGATCATTTCAGATCTTTCCATAGGGAATGTTTGCTATGTTGTCACTAATGATCCCATTTGAACAAGGATAATAACTATGTTATTTTATGCATGTGGCAATTTAATTAACAACATAACAACTATATCCATCGATCTTAATTTGTATTTATGAATGTCGCTGTAGCGTTAGCACGGCAGATTACTAGTTCTAAACAATAACGCTAGAATGATTGCAACGACCGAGATTGTTTAGTGAACAACACTACTTGAAAATTAAAGATCTAGCTAGGATGCTAAAAAATAGCCACTGCGGCGGGATCTCAATTCCAAATTAAAGTTCGTTCTAACCGTGTATATATTTTTAAACAGCATTTGTTGAAGTCGTTTTTTCACAAAAGAAAATGAAATTGGAGGAAATTAGAGAGCAGCCTGTGAACAAGTCTCCTGTGTCTACACACGTCTGTTCTGAACCACTCGAGAAATATTTTATAGCTCGAGCCTGCGGAATATGCGAATGCACTACATGCAAGGAAGTCCTAAATCATCAACGCATAATAAAACAAGTGCAGTAGCTATCATACATTAAACAAAACCCTCCATGTGTCCTACTCCTACTGCCTGTGGCCGGAATCTGTCCATGATTAATGGCCACAATAAAAAAAAAGAAAGGGAAAATAGAGCAGGAGAGGAAACAGTCAGGAGGCCTTCTTAATTTGCAATATTCAGAGTTCAGACAAGGGTGGTGAGGGCTGACAGTCTGCCAACTCCCAAATCCAGCTAAAGCCTCACACATCATGTGTTGTTTTAGACACCTTCTGATATACAGCATTACATGCATGAGTGCTTGACTACTTCTTAATAGGAAACTTTGGAAAATATTCTGCTGGATATTCTATGTGCAATGAACCATTCATGCAAGCAAGCATCCATCCATGCATGCCTGCCTACCTGCCTGCCTGCATGCTAATGCAATGAAAACCATATGAGCTGAAAATTGAAGTTGTGGGGGGGACACTGGTCTGCCAACCTTTGCCAAGCATTGAGGTCCATCATTGGGTCCATTTTGCCCCCACCATGTGGGTAGTAGATACAAAAATGTTTGCACACAGGGGAGGAATGAGTGGATGGTGGGTGCCGGGAGCACAGGTCATATGCTTTGTCTCGGTCTTGCACTCTTGCAAGCTACCCTGGTAATCTGGTGTTGGATAGATTGCGGATGAGCTAGGTTGCGTGTTACATCTGGATATCAGTGGTTTTTCATGGGGTCGAACTGTTTTACCTGAACCTCTTGTACATTTCAAACACCACCTAAGTTGTATGCGGTACAAGATGATGTAGCATCTGCTATATTTTTCTTATGCATAGAAAATTTTCTTCGTTTCTTGTTCGGTTCAGTCGAATAGTAGATGTATTATATTAGTAGTATCACTGATAAAAGAATTTAGATATGTTGATATTTGAGAAATATGCCTATTTTAAATAGATATCTATTTAAGTAGTAAAGTTCACGGGTGGACCATATTGGTTTCTAAACTCTTAAAATATATTTTTGATCTCCAAACATATCATGGGTATCATATAAATCTAAATATGTTTCAACACATTTCGTGCAATCGTGCAATGACATGGCGTGCATGTCATGGTGGTGTTTACGTGTCAATGAGACCCGCATGTTAGTCATATATAGAAAAAAATTAAAACATCTTTTTATCATCTCATTTCCTCTCCTTTTAAATTTATTTTTTCAAAATTTTAAAAATAAATCCTTTTCTCCTTTCTCTTTTAATTTTATTTTTTATGTGACTGACATGTGGAGCCCATTTGGGCCTATATGACTGCTAGGACAAGTTTAAAAAAAAGTGTTTTAAGAGTTAAGGACGTGATAATGTACCGCACAAATTTAGAGACTATTTGTGCATTTCACTCTTATTTTAAATCAGTACATGGGATTAAGTTCTATAAAACTATTAGACAAGCTCAAATTAAATATCATATGATCTATCACATAAAACTGGCATTACTAATATAAACTAATGGTCATGGATGCGTACTAGGTACCTTTTATATAATTTTACAATAAGATTTCTAAATTTACTTTTAGATTTGAACATGGCTAGATCATTATTATTGGGGTGACATCACAACCAAATTTTAAGATGGAGAAAGCATATCTTAGTTTTATTAATTAAAACTGCATACATCTTACATTTAATAGATCTAAAGATACTATGATTAAAAAAATGTAAATATTAATTTAGTAGATTTAGGGCTCCTTTAAAATCAAGGATTGCCATAGAAAATTTGTAAATTCGGTTTCCTTGCGAGTTTTTCCACTAGAGCAATTTGATTCGTAGGAAATGATATGAAATTTTTCATAGGATTGCATTCCTATGGTCCAATTTCATAGAAAAATAAGCAAGAAGTCTAACCCACTGGAAACTATCGTTTGATTTTGCTTTGTTAATTTTCTACGATGTTATGAAAGGACTATATATTTATGTTTTCTGTGTTTTTCATTCCTATAGGACAAAAGAAAATGCTATGTTAATTATTATGCTTTATTTCTATATTTTTCTTATCCGACGTTCCAAAGGGGCTCTTAACCATTGAAAGACCAAGACAGGGGACAAACCTCCCGTAATGATTTCGCTTGCCGCGCGAAATGAGTATAGCTCAACTGGTTAGATTCCTTATGGTGGAACCAGACTAGTCGGGTTCATGTTCTAGATTTGACACATGTGCTTGTATTTACACCTTATTATTCTTTTAATGATAGTCGATATACCCGTCAACAGCGAGACATCTGTGGTTACTTCGTCAATCTTAAAATATAACGGTCTAGTCTTTTAAAGGCTTTTATAGAAATACGTTTATAGGGATGAGTATGCCTGTTTGATGAACTGTTTTTTTTAAATAATTTTGTTTGCGGCGGCACCACCCCAGAGTGGCTGGCACGTACAGCAACAAACAGCTGCGCTACCTAGGCCCAGGGATCCGAACCGAACCCCAACCCCCAAGCAAAAGCAAAGCATAGCATAGCATAGCAGTAGGGCTGTCAAAAAAGCTCGAGGCTCGCGAGCAGCTCGAACTCGGCTCGCTTAAGGCTCGACTCGAGCTCGGCTCGTCTCCTATTCGAATCAAGCTCGAGCCTCACTCTGAGCTCGCGAGCTTCACGAGCCGAGCTCGAACTATTTGACGAGCCTGTGTTTATATATTTTTTTTGCGTTATTTTCTTTGGCTGTGAGTAGTACTAGTAGTATTCATTTTTCATGCAACATCACTTCCCAACGAGCAGCACTTGCAGAGTAGCTAGTAGGCTTCTAGCCTGTAGCACCATCAATGCTAGCACTGTGCGTCCGTGCCTCCTGTAAAGAATAGTAGTGGTAGGAGTACTAGTGCATGCATGTCTGCCAGTCTATTCGTTCTCTTTCATCCGGAGCAAGCCTCACACCTCCTATCGTCTCTTCATTCAAAAGCTCCCCGGTGATGAAGCTGATGTACTCCGACACGCACTCCTGGATCGTCTCCTTGGCGTCGTCCGAGATCTTGGCGTGCGCGGGGAGCACGCGGCGCATGATGCGGATCACGTTCGCGATCGGCATCAGCCGGTCCTGCTCACGTATAGCCGGCGCCGCCTGCTGCGCGCCACCGTTCCCGTCGGCAGCAGCGGCTCCGTTCGCCGCGCCCGGGTAGCCGGCCTCCATTGGCTGCGTGGGAAAGCTAGGGTTGCCTCCTGTGGGTGGTAGCACTAGCAGCTAAAGTGTGAAACTGTTGCTGGGCTCGCTTGGTGGGGTGGTCGATCTTGTGATGCGTGTGGATACGTTAAATAGGGACGCTACGAGGTATTGACCACAGCTTAGAGAAGTTTAATAGTATAGCCAATTGTTGGCTCCAAAATCATCTATAGTCAACTTAATAACCAATTCATATAATAGTTACCTATAAATATATACTACATAATTAATATCTAATCCCACCTATTATACATACATGTATCTTAAAATACAGCTGACTACAGAACTAGTAGTGCGCTCCTTTTCCCTCTTCTCTTTTACCTTTTCGAAATGTGTTTAAGGCACAGAAAAAACCAACCGAGACGGCGCGGTCCAGCCGAGCGCAGCGACCCGCGGGTTCGGGTGGTGGTGGTGCCCCGCCACGAACCCACCCCACGGAACCGACAAACAAGCCTCCACCGCAGCCGCTGCCCCGTGGGCCCCCACGCCGCCGCGCCGCTAGCACACACACAGCTCATAACCATCGCCACCCCTCCCCTTCCCCAACTCCTCTTCCCTGAATCCCTCTCCTTCTACTCTTCTCCTCCCCACATTCCCAAAGAGAAGCTTCGCGTCCTCCTCCTCCGCTCCGCTCTCCACGCGTCCTCCTCCTCCGCATCCTCCTCCGAGCCCCCAGATCCGCCGCGCGTGCTCTCGCGGGTGGTGGTGCTTCTGGTCTTGGGGAGGGGAGGGGAGGGGCGCGAGCGAGCGAGCGAGCGAACGAGCGAGAGAGAGAGAGAGAGAGGAAGGGGAGGGAGAGGGAGGTGTGTGTGTGAGAGAGAGAGAGAGCGATGGCGGTGGAGAAGACGGTGCCGGGCGGGGTGAGGACGGTGCTGGTGACGGGCGGGGCGGGGTACATCGGCAGCCACGCCGTGCTGCAGCTGCTCCTCGCCGGATTCCGCGCCGTCGTCGTCGACAACCTCAACAACTCCTCCGAGCTCGCCGTCCGCCGCGTCGCCGCCCTCGCCGGCGACCACTCCCGGAACCTCGCCTTCCACAAGGTCGGCCACTTGCAAATGCTGCCCATCCGCCTCCTCCTCCTCCTCCTCCATGGATCTCTCCCTCTCCATACAATGCCTCAATTATTTTTATTTTTTTAAACAAAAACTTTTTCTAGTGCGATTAGATCTCTGCAGAGTCCTGCGTGCTACTGTTCCGAACCGAACGCCAGAACGTTGAGTTCTTTTTTTCCCCATTATTTTTCGCTGCATTTATTGCTTGATTTAGCTGACAATCCAAGTGATTTTGCCTTCAAATTTCTCGAGTGCTAATTGGTAAATGTATGGCTGTGCCACATTTCCGATTTCTACTCGGTACGGTTTTTTGGATGTTCCCATCTTACTAGTATTATTAAGTTAGTATTGACTATGGTGTTAGTTTAATTAAATGGCGAGGTTGTCGCAATTTATGGCAATTGAAACAAAAATGGCGTTGCGTGGATAGCTGGTGCTTCAACGTTTGATTTGCTGCTAGATGTTAAGGTTGTTTTCCCCTTTTCTTGCTACAATTTAGGACTCCTTTGTTCATTCTACTTGGTTAGAGGGGAAAATGCCAGCGTATTTTGGTTTCGATTCGAAACCTGTCTTCTAATTCGTGTGCCAGACTGCCAGATTGTCGGAGATATTGGCTATTGGGGATTTAATACATCACCTGATGTCAGGAAAAAAAATAGTAATTCATTGGCGTTAATAATTGCGTAATACAGATTTGTTATTCTGGCTGTTATCTGAAAAACAAATTTGTTACTCTTGCGGCAATTATTTGATGTCTCAGTGGTTCTTCAATGGGAAATTACCGGTCATTTTGACTGTAATTGTTTAACCAAGAGTGTTTGTGTGGTACGCACAATAATCCTGGCATGTAGGCAACTGCCAAAGTCTACTTTTAATTGTAGGGAATGGGTTTGCTATTGCTTTGCAGCTGTCAAATTGGGATTGTTTGCATGTGACATTGTCTCCCCCAGCTGATTTGTTTAACTCTTCCCTGTTGGCACTGCCAACTTTGCACAATTGGCATTCATTTGGTAGCTCTGATTGATATGCTGTCCTAATTATTACAATGAGAGTGGTTGGCTAATTTAAACACCGTCACAGCTAGCATTTGAAAAGTACCTTCCTTTTTTTAGCTAATTTTTAAAGCTCATAGGGCAACTCTGTACTAATAGTACTATGGTAGTTAGCTTGGATTTGATATGTGATCACTTATCAGTGATATATTCCAATGAAGTGCTTGTAACATTATCAGAGCTGCCTTAGTGGATCCCAGAAGGACAACCAAAAAGGGAGGGGAAAACTAGATGATTGCTTTGCCAACTATGCTTGCTCTGATGACCTGCCCTTTCTCCTTTTAAGTGGGCTTTGACTTTTTTTTGCCCAGAAGCTAATGGATATCATGTTTATAAAAGAGCAGCTTCTATATCCATTCCTTGAAAAGAACAGGGCCATAGAAGTACTGATTTATACTGGTTACAGAATTCTGTATGTCCCATGAAGGTATTATTGTTAGTCAAACTGTATGGAAGATCCATAGATTGACATTGTAGGATCCATCATCCCATTTGAGACCATTATAACGCATTTTTTTTCTTTTTATTTGATTCCATTGAATGATGTTCTGAACTAGAAACCTTTTTTTGGTTGAACTCAAAATATCAGGTTTTAAACTGTAAACCATTTTCTTGTTAAACATTAAAATCGTGTTCTGAACTGGGACCAATAATTTTTGAAATCAAACTTAGTATCATTGGTACATATTTGCTTATCATAAGCATTATGTGCATTTGCTTTAAGATTCGCAGGGTTTTCTTTTGGTTGCTACTGAAGTGGGATCAATATTTAGCACCCTGCTGTTCTGTGATGTCTGACTGTATCTGTATCTCCTGGTGAAATTTGCTTCAATTTGTTCTAGGTGCACATCTGTTGTTATTTGTGTTTAAGTCGATGAGACAATTGGAGATCTGCTATTTGGTCATTCATTGCCTTGTAAAAGTTCATCTATTGAAAGTTAACTTTGTAGATTTCTCTTTGAACTTGCCAGACAGAACCTTATAATTCTTTGTTACTAGTCTGCATTTCATAGCCTGAAAAATTCATCTAAATTTGGCAGAGGAATTTCTTGGAGGAGCAAGTTACGTAACCTTCGCATTCAGAGAAATGCTAATGGTCTCTTTGGCAGCATAACTCCTATGCCTTTGTTCCAAGTCGTGTGTCAGGAAGTGTGTTTAGAGTGAAATACACCGTACTAGTCAGAAAACTTAACTTGATATGAGTAATGTCTGATGTAGTTGTGATTGTTTGGTATTTCAACTCCTTGATATGATGATTTCATGAAAGCAGCTTCTCTTGTTCTGTGATCTTGCTTTCTTTTTCCTACAGGATTTTAGATATGGCTTCATGAATTTTGATTCTCATTATGTGATTGTACTACAATTTTAAAAATGTTTACTGTTGAAAGCATTATATTTTTTTTTCTTCCCCTTTTAGTCTCATTCTGAAAAACTATCTAAAAGTTCATGGACATGGATGCAACTTACCACCATTACTACTGCTTTTGCAGGTTGACCTCCGTGACAAGGGAGCACTGGAAAAGGTTTTTGCTTCAACAAGGTAAATCATACTGGTTTTTTAGTTATGGTATCTTTACTTTATCTGGATGCTTTTATGTTTTCTTGCATGCAGAGGCATGCCCAGCATCATTACTTGTTCTTTATTGTTAGCTTCTTTGCTTTTCAGATTCGATGCTGTAGTTCACTTTGCTGGGCTAAAAGCTGTGGGCGAAAGTGTGCAGAAGCCATTGCTTTATTACGACAACAATGTTAATGGAACAGTAAATCTTCTGGAAGTTATGTCTGCCCATGGATGTAAGAAGGTATTTGTCCTTTGCACTTTGATACACATAGTAACATCAAGCTCTGTGGACTGTACTTACAACAAATAGGTTGGATTTTGATATTTTTATTTCGCTGGTTACCTTTAGACTCTGGCATTGACATACTGTTCCTCCTTTTTTTTTGTATGTTTAAATGTTGTAGTTGGTGTTCTCATCATCAGCTGCAGTTTATGGATCACCTAAAAACTCACCCTGCACAGAAGAGTTTCCTCTCACTCCAAACAATCCATATGGCAAAACAAAGGTCTGTGTCCCTCACTTTTCTTTTATTGAGCAAATCTTCTACCATTCATAAGTTCTCCAAATTGACTACAATTGTAAAAATGAACTGCAGCTTGTTGTTGAAGATATTTGCCGTGATATCTACCGTACAGATCCTGAATGGAAGATTATTCTACTTAGGTACTTCAATCCAGTTGGGGCTCATCCTAGCGGATACCTTGGGGAAGATCCATGTGGCATTCCCAACAATCTTATGCCTTATGTTCAGCAAGTTGCTGTTGGCAGGAGGCCAGCTCTGACAATACTAGGAAATGATTATGCAACCAGAGATGGTACCGGGGTAATGCTTTTCACATGTATATTCAATTTGTCATTATTTGCGTCTGTTTAAATTTGATTAATCCATGTTAGTACCTTTCAAGATTCTGATTCTCATGTTACCTTGTTAGAATTAGCTTTATTTTCCTTCAGGATATGTCCTTGGGGGATGAGACTTGAATATTTGGCAAAATAGTCAGTTACTGATTGTATCTGCTGCTTGGAACTGTCTGTTCATTTATGATATCTAATAAGACTGTGTCCAGTGTATGTGACAATGTAGTATTTCCTAAGAAACAAAGAAAGATAACAAATTAAAAGACTCATAATGTTTTTTTTCACCAAAGGTGTGTGCCCATCCAGTACTTTTACTAAGTGTGTTCATGCAACTTGCTCTTTGCTACCTTAGTCAGCTCTCTGGCCCCACATTTCTAGGAACCTTTTTTGAAGCTGCTATGCTTCTATGGATATGTGTGTTTGTTGTATCGTGTCAGGTTACTTTGAATTCTCCATTTAGGGCATCTCATTGAACTATTGGGCAAATACTTGCAAGGGATAGTATAATGTGCATTTACTTATGCCAATACTTCTTCATTTCAAAACGTATTTATTCATCTGACAGTTTTAGTTATAACCTCTTTTTTAGATATGGGATATTAAGTTATAACCTCTGATATTTGGGCTGTTGTAATTACAGTGATTCGCATGTGTCACGGCATCCTTTCATTGTTTAATGACACTTACATGATTTACAGGTCCGAGATTACATCCATGTGGTTGACCTTGCTGATGGACATATTGCAGCATTGCAGAAACTCTTTGAGAGCTCCAGCATAGGTTAGGCCCTGGCCTTAGATGATTTTTGAATACTTATTTGCTAGTGCTTTTTACCTCTTTTCAGATGCAGTAACTAGCCGCTTTTATGTTTATTGCATGTTTATCTAGGATATTAAATTTTAGTTGGACGAACACAAAACCCTTATTGTAAAGGAACTTGTATAAGAAACATTCTTTCTTGATAGATAGATATATAAGTTTATCATGTGTAGCAATACTTACCATTTTATGTAGCTTTTATTTGATCTTAGAACCCCAGGTAAACAAGGATATCTCTTTGGGGGTATACATAATCTAATTTATTGTGCTTCTTGGGCAACATGAAACTAGAGGGATTGGACTTTATTTATTTATTTTTATTTGAACCATGTTTTGAACTTTATTGTACTTGCAGGGTGTGAAGCATACAACCTTGGAACTGGTAAAGGTACTTCTGTGCTGGAGATAGTCAAGGCATTTGAGAAGGCTTCTGGGAAGGTATGCTAGATTGATGTATAATATGGGAAATTATCTTTTTCCACTAACTAGGTGCATTTTAAGGCACAGTACTTTTCTGTCATGGTAGTACTAATTAGTATGCGTTAATTTATATATGAATAGTACCACAATGCTAAGCTCTTGTCTTGCCTGTTGAACCTTGTATGGGCTTAAGTTTTTTTTGCTTAGGTGATTGTTAGCATTTATTGTAGATAAAATGCTTTCTCCAGCTTGCGTGCCTTGCCAGGATTTGCTTTGTTCTTATTTTTTTTATTGCTGTGCTAGAAAATTCCTCTGATTATTGGCCCAAGACGCCCTGGTGATGCGGAGATTCTATTTTCATTACCTGCTAAAGCAGAGAAGGAACTCAACTGGAAGTAAGTTTTACATCAACGGATAATCACATGAACCTTTTTCTTGGTTTCCACCTAACTGGTATTGTCTTTCCCCAGAGCGAAATTTGGCATCGATGAAATGTGTAGGGATCAATGGAACTGGGCTAGCAAGAACCCTTATGGATACGGGTCACTTGACTCCACCAAGCAGAACGGACACCACTCGTACGGATCAACTGGCTCTCCCAAGCAGAATGGCCACTGCACAAATGGATTTTCTGAATCCACTAGGCATAATGGTCACAACGGATATGGACTGGTCGACTCTGCCAAGCATAACGGCAACGGCCACTTCCACTGACCATGCTTCAGCCTTGAGTTGGCCTGTGGGCTCCTTGTACATGCGATGTATCGAAACGATGATCCGAGATCGTTGCAGGTCAACGACGGATTGGCAGGTCACACGAACATGGTCGAGCTTAGATAATATTCTTTCATTGTTCATCGTTGGCTGAAGAATCCCACTGCCTGTGGGTATATATTTATCTCCTACTTTGAGTGTATTATTTTTCTTTCAGATTTGTTGTAGGAATGTGACATTTAGCCAACCAGCTGATTCGATTCTTTCACTGCTAATTGAGCTGCATTATCTGTTACAGAGCTTTGACTGATTCCTGTACCATATATCTCTTTTTGTGTATTTTATGATGTAATATTTATGAAGGGGAATTAGTCTAAAACCGATGCTCATGTTTTCTCTTCACGTCATATGTTCATTCGTGGAAGTGGACAGCCCAAGTACTATCCATGCGGATGAGAAATAGAAATTCTATTTCAGATAAAAGCTTTTCTTTTGTGTAATTCTTGCGTGTGGCTCAATTCTGTTAGTGTCAATATGCCATTTGGGACAAATGCACGTTAGACGAGCGCATTTGACTTCCTTATTAAGAACTACACTTTTAGTTGCATTCGCTGCAGGGTTTTTAATTTCGAAATTGGATTATTTGCTGGGAGGACCGAAGTTTTGGAAATTTTTGGCTGAAATTATTTGAAATTTTGACTGATTTTGAATGAATTTGAATAAAATTTAATCAAATTCACAAAAAAATTGTAAAAAAACGGAAATTTCGGGTGAGATGTGAGCATGCCGGAGGGGGGGGGGGGGGGGGGAGAGAGATCTGGTGCTTTGCGGCATATGCCAGGAGTTTTATATCATGACACCGCTCTTTCTAGCGATGCTTGTTGTGACTGGACGTTTCGAATCGAATTGCCTGAGCTGACTCTCTTTGTGATTGTTAAATATGGGTGTTACGCAACACATCAAAGGGGATGAAATTTTTTCATTCCGTACATAAAGAGTAGAAAAGACAACTTGGATCTGACACTGGTGTTATACATCTCTCCATATAACTTTTTTAATTTCTTAAAATTTAATCTCATTTTATATTTGATTATTCAAATAATACATGGTCTTTAAGAGTTTTGGTTGCTTAAATAAATACTACGTAGCGTTAGCCACGGGCATGCTACTAGTAAGCTAATAGTACTGTATAAAGCCACTTAATGCCGACAAAAACAATTTAGGAGAAATCATGGCAGATGTTCTCCGGTTAATATTTCGCTATTATAAGTATCTCAAATCTAGCATACGACACATGCCCGCGCACATTCGCGCGGGCTACCTTTTAGTTACTCCCTCCATCCCAATAATATAAAGGGATTTTGAGTTTTTGCTTGTGTGTTTGACCACTCGTCTTATTCAAAAAATTTTATGCAAAATATAAAAAACGAAAAGTTGTTGCTTAAAGTACATTGGATAATAAAGTAAGTCCGCAATAAAATAAATAATAATTCCAAAATTTTAAAATAAGACGAGTGATCAAACAGTGTAAGAAAAAACTCAATCCCTTATATTATGGACGGAGGGAGTATATACTAAAAGTCTATTAAATATCCTATAAACGCTTCTAAGCTGCCACATGCACTCATACAAACGCTCCTAATCTGCCACGTGAACACTCTAATAGATTAGATCTATTTTCCTTTAATTATGGTGGACCCATTATTTTCTACCATAAAAACTTAAAAATTGAAAGGCCCACGTTTCACCCCTTCCAACCTGTACATGTAGTTCTCACGCCATGCTACCATACATACGTACGTATTGGCCCCTCCACCCCTTCTGTTCAACGTCTCTTCTATTTTGATGATGCATTAGATTGAAAACATATTATATGACTTACGATCTAAAATCTCAAATAGCTATTTTTTATGCACGTGCATTAGATTTTGTTGCATAATTTAAGAACACAAATTAACTATTTAACAAGTAAGAAATATGATACTTTAGACTAGCGGTTGTCACTCGAGACCCAATTTTAAGGGAAATTTTTTAAGAGTTTTAAGCACACTGAATAACATCACATAGCTTATACTACAACACTATCAAACACAAAGAATTAATTAATAGTAGAAGAAATACTCATTTTGGTTCGCTAACCATTATATTTATGTTAAATATAGATACTCAAAACGGTGAACCCACCATTAATTAGATCTATCGTAATCTATATGTAGCTTGATATCGCGTATAATATATCCGTTAATAAACAATAATAATCTTACTTTGCTTATAGATAAAAGATTAATGGATTATTTTTTTTTAAAAATGACACAGGGTGTAACGCTTTCACTATTTATCATATCTTAAAATTTGAACTGAAAATAGATTTGTATAAAATAAAATAGAAAATAGAAAAATATTCATACAATGTAAATTGAAGCAATTGTAGAAATTCATATAATTTCATAGAACCATTAATGGTTCTTAATTTTCACTTAAATTGAGACAACCATTACCATAACTATCACATTATTTTAAGTGATTATATATTAATGGCCTTCCTTTATCATATTATTGCATATATAATCCACACTAAGTTAGCACTACATAGTTAGTTTTAAATATTATATTTTTACTATTAAATTTAAACTTTAACACCTTAGGTCGACAAGATGTATTTAAAAAATGCTATAGCTCACATGTATTATAAGGAACGAGGGATCTGTATCTGTTCTACTTTTAATGATTCATGTGTAAGCCGTATACAAATTGCGTCAAATGTAAACCAATCAAAATGAGGGTTTGGTGGTACGAATAAAAATTCATTTGTTAGCAATAACTATTTTTCGAGATTTGTTTAAAAAAAATTCATTAAAAAAATTGAGAAAAAAGAAAAATATTTAACCGTTTATTTTTACTTAAAACTGTGGACCCGATAATAGTAACCATTAGATTAAGTCCACCGATCGATCACCCTTTTCTCTTGGACCCACAAGGTACGTATAATACGTTCGTACCACCACGTATGCTTCCTTCCCCTCTGTATTCTCTATCTTTTTAAGGTTATATGCACCATAATTTGTTACTATAAAAATTATTAGATCTATTTTTAAGTGGAACATTAATTTATTATGAATGATCTTGGTGACATAAATAAATATTACTTTTTTTAGCCGATCTACACATTCAATTTAAGACACGCTTGAGTGAAGCCATCAAATGATAAATTATTTGTGATAGGTCTCATACTAACGAATGGATCAGAATGTAGCATGTTTGGAGATATGTCTGTAGGGATAATCCATAAATAAAGTAAGATCATCTAAGACAGGCATAGTTTTGACGAATTACACATATGAACTAAATGATGATAAGTCTCGCTTTCCTCACTTCCTCTCTCAGTTTTCTAGCTAATGAGATAAAAAAAAAGTCAATAATTAGGCGGCTAATATTTTTTTAACATATTTGATTTTTAGTTTAATCCATATTGACCATGTGTTTTGGTATGTATATATATATAACTAAAGGTCCATGAAAATTCCTACAAATACTTCTCAGCTGCCACGTGTACCGTATAAATGCTCTTAAGCCGTCGCGTGGTACTCTGGTAGATTAGAGAAATTCTTAAAACATCTAACCATTGATTTTCATTTAATACGGTGGACCCAATATTTTTAACCATTAGATCAATCTCTAAAGGACAAGTGCGAGGGCCGCGGTCAAAGAGCAGACGTGGGGCCTCTTCTGCTCTACGCACACATGGGCAGCTGCCGGATGGGCGCCACGGTGGGCAACGGTGCCGTCGACGCCCGCGGCAAGAGCTAGGAGGCGGGGCGGCTGTACGTGTGCAACAGCAGCGTGCTACCCACCGCGGTGGGCGTCAACCCCATGATCACCATACAGTCCGTACACGTATTGTGTCGCCAATGGCATCGTTGACTCCCTACCCGTAAAACGAATTTGGCCCTGTTTGGATCATTAGTCCCTGTAGAAGACTGAGAAGGGAAATACCTCATTTTAATATCATTAAGAAGGGAAATACCATCCCTTTATAAAGAAGGGAAATACCTCACTTTAATTTAAATTCATTTTTGTTAGACCTGTTTTCGAAAACAAATAACAAGCATACCCGTGCAAGTGCGCGGACTACCTTCCTAGTTACATTTAAATTTCGTTATTAAGTACAAAACTACACTTTAGTTAGGAACCATTCACACAAAACTATACTTTTACCGTGAATCAGGGTATGAAATTTTGGGGTAATCAAACAAA
>CM020186.1:4647265-4728633 GCA_009805545.1 Oryza longistaminata
GTCGGCGAGTTTTTTCCTTTTAATCTCCGACTTCGCCGGGTTTTTTCCTTTTCAACTTATTGTTGTTTATTAGATTGATCTCTAAATGTCAGATTAATCTCTCTTGGTATTTTCTGTTGTTTTGCATGTAACGCCGCGGCACTACTGTTGCCGAGTGGTGTTTTTCGCCTACACGGCTGGCCTATTATGCCGCCGCTGTTGGGTGTCTACAATTTCACCGCCGGCCTGCTTCCGTCGCCGCCGACTGGTGTCCTCACCTATACGGTTGGTTGGTCACACTACCGTTCATGGGCGTCCACGTCTTCACCGACCGGCTGGCCTTCGTCGCCGCCGACTGGTGTTTCCGCCTGCATGGCTGGCCTATTAAGCCGCCGCTGTTGGGCGTCTACGATTCACCACCGGCCTGCTCCGTCGCCGCGACTGGTGTCCTCGCCTATACGGTTGGTTGGTCACACCACCGTTCATGGGCGTCCACGCTTTCACCGACGGCTCGCCTTTGCGCCGCCGACTGGTGTCTCCGCCTACACAGCCTGGCCTATTATGCCGCCGTTGCTGGGCGTCCATGACTTCGCAGCCGGCTTGTCTTCGCTGCCGCCGATTGCTATCTCCGCCTACACGGCTGGCCTATTATGCCGCCATTAGTGGGCATCTTCGCTTTCACCGTCGACCGCCTTCGTCGCCGCCGACTCTTCATTGTTATTGATGGACGACTTTGTTCCCACATTGGCCACCTCTGCCATCACCAAGGGGAATATTACAAAGCTAAGTCATCATTTATTTTATTCTTTATATGATATTTTCCTTTTCCTCTGTCTCACTACACCAATTGGTCTTCCATTGAGTAGTGAGTCGGGGGCTACAGATGTTATATCATATTTTTTATAATATTTATCTTGATTGCTTGCGACATAATCTGAGTACAAAAGTACCTATCGGTTATGGAGTTCTATCTTCCTATGCTTTCCGTTTGGTTTGCAATGGATGGTTGCCTTTAGGCCGATTCCTAGCACCGGGGGCTCGTTGGATGGACCGAGTAACGCAAGGTGCTAAGTATTATTTGAATAAATCAAAAGCATAGAGATGAGATAAATTTATTTTCTGCTCTTAATAATTGCAAAAGTACCTGAGTAGTAAATTCTGATCCGTGAAACTTTGTTCCATTAATGACAAACTCATGTCACTCATATGCATGTTTGGGAAATGCCTTGGCCGACTCCCGATGCTTGGGGGCTATGACTAGTCGGACAGACTGTTTAAATGTACAGAGTCATCTGCTCGGGGAAATCAAAATTGACAAGAGGAGAAATACATATATTTATAAATATTTTAAAATACTTGATTTTTCTCGAGTATTATATTTATATCAGATACTACTCATCCTATATGTTTGTTCTGCAGGATCCACATCCAGATATGCACAAAAGGGATTCATGGCTTTAAGCTTATCTCTTACGCTCCAGGAATGGATCAGTCAGAACATCACCACCGGCTTGCCGTCATCGCCGCCGACTGGTGTCTTCGCCTATACGGTTGTTTGGTCACACCACCGTTGTTGGGCGTCTACGTCTTCACCGACGGCCGCCTCGTCCGCCGCCGACTGGTGTCTTTGCCTATACGGTTGTTTGGTCACACCACCGTTGTTGGCGTCTACGTCTTCACCGACCGGCCGCCTCGTCCGCCGCCGACTGGTGTTTCCGCCTGCACGGCTGGCCTATTATGCCGCCGTTGTTGGGCCTCTACGTCTTCACCGACGGCCGCCTCGTCCGCCGCCGACTGGTGTCACTGCCTGCACGGCTAGCCTGTTATGACGCCAACTGATGCTTCTTCTTCACAGCTGGCTACATCACCGTCACCGCTAATAGGCATCATCATCTTCAACGCAAGCTGTCTACGTCTGCTGCTGACTAGTGCCCTCACCTCTACGTCTGGTTTAAACAGCTACCACTACTGATGAACATCATCGTCTTCCGTCGCCGATGGTTATGCCGTCGCCGACTGGTGCTTTTATCTTCACAACTGCGCATCTCATTACCAGTTTGCTTCTGTGCCGCCGACTCGTGTTCACTTCATCACGGCAATGCAAGTTTGTCATCATGTAGAGCGACTTCATCTTTATTATCTTCGGCACTGGCAAACTCTATTGCTGCTACTTCGCAAGTTTTGCTACTTCACCAACCACGACGTCTTTGTGAGCCTCGACATCTCGGCATGCGATGCCATGTTATTTTACTACAACAACTGGCTCTCCAATATTCAGGATTTCTTCTTGACATCTTCAACACATATCTTCAATCAAGCAATGACTATTCGACGACAAGAAGCTACAGTTCTTGACTCTATGTTCAGTTGTTCCCAACTAACCAAAGGGTCGGGGGCTACACAAATACAAGGCTTAAAATTTGACAAATTTTTTGTCAAGCTGAAGAAATCAATTCATCAACCAACGAGTCAACTCCAGGAGTCATTATCTTCATTTTTGATTCGGAGCAGACATTTCTACTTCAACAACTTCAAATATTTCGGTTTGGACGAGTTGGACAACAACATCAACTCTCCTCCAAGTGAAGCATCTACAACAGCTATAACATTAATTTGATGGATTATTGTCACTGACATCATCACCAGCACCTCTGCTTCATCGGCCCTGACATCTCCGCTGTTGCTAATGGATGATTATGTTTTCGCCGACTTATTATTTCACCTTCACGGTTGACGTACTATGCAAATGCTGATGAGCGTCTTTGTCATTATCATTGTTGCTACACTGCTATTGGCTGGATCACCGACATCGTCATCTTCATCATGTCGGTTGCGTTGTCGTCGTCAACTATTTTCTTCATCTTCATGATTGATGGATTTCGTCATTGCCTTGATACGTGTCTACATCTTCACCGTCGGCTTGCTTTCGTCACCACCGACTGGTATCCACGCCTTCACGGATGGCTTATTTATGTCGCCACTAATGGGCATCTTCATCTTCTTCACCGGGCTGCCTCATCTGTCACCGACTGGGATTTTATTTTTTTTCGGGCCCCAAAACCCCATGGCTTTTTTGGCTTTTTCCAAAAATTTATTTCTCTTCCCTGTGTTTTGGGTGGGGTGGGCCGAGATTGATCTCTTCGACTGACTCCGAGACGGAGAAAATTGGTCGTCGGTGTTGCACCGTGTCGCTAGGGCTAATCAAGCAATCGGCACTGAGATGGTGAGGCCTCCCGGCGGCAGTAGAAGCAGCCAGAAGAATCGGCCAGCCGGCCAACGACGATTACATGCAAGTAAAAACCCAAATCGATTTGATTAGTAATACAAAGCATATATACAATGTATGCTGTATAAATTTGGGTATGCATGCATGCTTCTGTAGATGGATGGTGATGGTGCAGTCGTGACATCGTGGCCGGAAAATTAATTGACTGCACATGCAAACGAATAAATATCGATCCATCCAAGCCCAGGATATGTTTGATTTGTCTGGCACAAATGCATGTTTGCATCGGCCAGGTCATTATTATTGGCGATGACCCAGATCGCGTGATTCGAAACCGGCTAGGAGGACGCGAGCGCCAAGCCCCAGCAGGGACGAGATGTATGTGCGGCTTGGTCGAGATCATGGCGATGTACAGTACGGCGGCCAATCCCGTCGATCGTCCTGGCAGCGGATAGCTTTCCCCGACGTGCGGCGGATAGCCAAATCGTCGAGACATGAAAACAAGAAAAATACCAGGGCATCAATCTGTGATTAGATTTCAATCTAAAGACGATAGATTAGAACGACAAACCCGATATCTTCCTGTAGATTGAGTTGATCAGAAGATGGCGTCGATGGCGGAGGATCGCACGCTACATAGGCGAAGATGAAGCCGGCGACTCTTGAAAATTGATTCCATCGTACTTTGACGGAAAACTCGACGCACCCCTACCTGGCGCGCCAACTGTCGAAACATGAATTCGGCAATAATAAAATGGGGTAGCGCACGAAACCTAAAAGTGGATGGATGTGGAGACAAAGGATTTAGACAGATTCAGGCCCTCTCAATGAGAGGTAATACCCTACTCCTGTTTGGGGATTTGGATCCGCCGGGTGTATTATATATCTGATGATCATATGTGCTCCTGCCCCCTAGAGGGCCTCCTGCCCACCTTATATAGGATGGGGGACAGGATTACAAGATAGAAAACTTAACCAATACGGTATCGGTTTCCTAAATCTACTTTACAATCTTATCAAACCAGGATTTTAGGCCGTTCCATAATATACAGGGAAACGTAATACCCAAGTCATGATCCGTTACATATTCTATAGATATAAGTTATCCCCTATAGCTAGTCGGATAACCATGCCGTGTGGGTATGGGGTACCCATAATCTCCAGAATACCAAAAGTGTTACTTCATATTATCATGATTTGCATGCTTGTTTATTACGTTGTGGCTTAGATGAATGCGAAGAAGCTACAGAATTGAGGTTTTTACGTGGGCATAACAAAGAAATTCAGGACATGCTTGCTTGTGAAAAATATAGATATCTTTCTCATTTGTTACAACTTGCTTGCAATGCTGAAAGTAAAATAGAGGAGGATATGAAAAAGAAACATGCTATGTCTTTGCCTCCTATTACTAACCATTTGCAGGAAGTGCATAATCATGAAAATGAGGAAAGAGACATGAAAGAGCCGCCAATCCCATTGTTCACACTCGAATTCGATGCACCTTCATCATCTAAAGAGATCATCGAAGGTAAACTAAATGGTGCTGAAATTAATCAAGGTGAGTGTGTTGTTAATGAACTGAATTTGTCCACTTTTCATGCTATAGTAGAGCAACCCTTAGTGGAACAAACTATTGAGATTCCTTTGTCACAAGTTGATTTGTTTGTTGTTCCTTGTGATAAAGAAGAGTTGTGTGATAATACTTCACTTATATCAACGCCTATTTCTAATGTTGGTTCTTTATGTGATGATTTTAAGCATGTTATTCACATTGCTAATGAAGTAGAGGAACGTGAATTGACATCTTTTTTAAATACTTTGGGCTATGTTCACTTTGATGATTTTTATGAGCTTGATAATTTGAAGGAGAAATTATTTGCTAACTATGATTTGCCATGTCCAACCAATGTTATATTTCACATCTTTGGCGAATATAATAATCTTGGAATATATTTTTTGCATAGGGTTTACATCTGCTCGGATTTATAACTTCCTGTACATGTGGATAAAATATGCAAGTTAGAGAGAAATGTTATTGCTAACCAAATTGTCTCGAGTTTGCCTTGTTTTGATAGGAAGAAACAGGTTGTTGTAAATGGACTACGTAAAGAGCACCATATAGAAAAACCGAGGACGGTTTTCCGTGAAGAAGGGGAGGATGATGTGACCATGGCTACTATGGATGGAACCATTGCTCACATCATAGATGAACAAGAAGATATCGAGATCAAGTCCTACAAGTGCTGGAATCCGATTCGGCCACCTGCTACACTGCTGACTTCAAACGGCTACCGAATCTGCATACGACCTCCGTTTTCGGCCCACGAGTACTTGATGGAAAGCTCTCGGAGTCCTCTTTCCAACGGATCCGGCCTCATCACCAGACTCCATCTCGTTTGGCCGCAAACACAAAAACAAGGTGTTGTGTTACCTGTCATGGGCATTTGGGCTTGTAACTTCGTTTGGGACACCGGCCCGAGTGGGGCCCATGTGGGGTGTGCCCCAACCAGGTGGAGCATGACCCTAGAGTTCACTTGTTCGTCCTCACACCTTTATAAATAGTTAGGTACCCCTTTACAGTTTCTTGGGTTTTGATAGATTAAAGTTTAGCCATTGCTACTTGCTTGCAGCGCGCGTGTCGGCTAGACCGTCCGTCTGCTTGTTCTTCGGAACCCCAACTTATCATCTGTATTAAATTCCTATTTGCAATTTCAGATTGCTTTTATCTTGTTATTGCTTGTTTCTTTTATTTGCTTGCAGGAATAGGGTTGATCTACACCGGCAAGATCAACAACCCACGGAGAGGTGTATCGATCGCTAAGGCGCAACACAACGTCTCGTACGGTTGCAGTCGGATCGTCAACGTTTCTCCCAAATCATAGTTATCACCAGCTCACCGAAAGGTCAGGCCAAACAACAGCCTTGAGTGTCACGAGTGGAACTCAGGGTTCATCATATATTCTCTTGTAAAATAAATTATGTCATGTTGTTTGACCTTAAAACTCTCCGGTTTTAAAATTTTTGATGTCTTAGACAAGTTTTAGATCAAACTTTTATATCTTTGAGTATCAATAACTTTATAAATATTCAGTTTAAGGGCACTAGAACAACATATATATTTGTCTTGCAAAATACTATAATAAAGTAAAATGTATTTATTTATTGTATATATTATAATAGAAATACATAGTGAAACACATATTTTATAAAGGGAAAATCCTGAATTACACCCTTGAGATATTGGGTCAATATGAATTACCCCCTCAAATTGGAAAACCATATATCTTTCACCCTCAACTATTAGCCAGATAAATTACCCCCGGACTCAAACCGGACTGGTTGTGGTCCTATGTGGCAGACCAGTCAGCGATCTTTTTTTAATCAATGAGCCCCACCTATCAATCTCTCACCCTCTTTCTTCCCCCTCACCTCTCTATCTCTCTCTACTCTCTCTCTCTCTCTCTCTCTTCCCCCTCAATCACCTCAAGGACAGCAGCGGCATGCAACTCGGCGCGTCCATGGTCGCAGGCATGCGACTTGCGACTTGTTGGGGGCGGCGAAAGGGATTCCCGCAGCCACCGGCACTCAGGTCAGCTCGAGGCCACGGAGCTCGGGAGGCCAGCAGTTGCCGACGCGCAGCTCGTCGAGGGGTGCTCGTAGCCACCGGCGCTCGGGTTGGTGGAGAGGGCTGCAAAGCGAGCCGAGGACGGCGGTAGGCAGAGCTCGGGGCAATGGAGAGGGCGCCCATAGCCGCCATCTCTGCTGCCGCCAGCGCGCGTCTCGCCTATGCCACAGGTGTGCGGGACTCCTCTGGGCTCTGACGCGAGAGAGAGAGAGGGGGTGAGAGGGACATAGAGATATCTGACAGATGGGCCCATCTTATTTTTAATAAAAGAATTGCTGACTGGACTGCCACGTAGGATCAATACGCTTGCAAAGCTGCTCGGGGGATTTATTTTTATCCAGTATTGATAGTTGAGGGTGAAAAATATCTTATTTTCGGGTCTAGAGCGGTAATTCGTACTTACCAAATAGTTCAACGATGTAATTCGGACTTCCCTTTAAAAATTGTATCATGGTATAAAACGTTAAGAATTATGGAACAACAGGAGTTACAGATTTGTACAGTTAGGACCTGTTTGGGAAGCTTAAAATTCTAAGAACTAGCTAGTTGATATTCAGCTTTTGAGAATATGGAAAAGCTGGGTTTCTCAGCTTCTAGCTTCTAGTTCATTTTCTAGATTCTACAACTATACAGCTTTTCAAAATCTAGACCAAAAACTGAACTGTTTTGGGAGCTTCTGATTCTGGGAGAAGTTGTAGCAGGTAGAGCCTCCCCCAATTGGACGCTTTAGATTGTCTCAGTAGTGTAGGATTCTGATCCTGGGAGAAGTTGTAGCAGGTAGAGCCTCCCCCAATTGGACGCTTTAGATTGTCCCAGTAGTCTAGGATTCCTAGATCTAGCTACTGGTATGTATGGATCAAAGCAAAATTTGTTTGTTCATTTTTGCTCCGTAATGCATGGACCAATATTTCCTAAGAAAATCACATGAGCGACTTTAATTTGTGATCACAAAATCCTTTTAACGTACGTTTGCATTTTAGATTTGAACCAAAAACTTATCTTAGATGTGTAGACGTCATTAATTGCTGATTACCTGATCATTTTCGTATGCTGAACTAGATGATACTCCGCCGCGTTGCTGCGGAACATTGTAATAGTTAAATAAACTGGTATAGTAATTATGAGAAACTGTAACAACTTACATATGAAAAGAAAAGAAATTATTGTGCCTTAGGAGTACTATGTTTGTGATGATTTTCTTATGTAAATCCAACAAAAATGGCAATAAATAAGAGGTGGTATGGTTAGGACCTTCCAGATGTGGTAGTCCAACTGTTGTGTTAGGGACAGGCAGAACATGATGGCCCTATAAGTTTAGTTTAGATAGTAATTAGAAGGAGAAACCGAAGAACCTGTTGGTAGGTTGTTTACGTTTCATGAGTTAAAAATGAGAAGATTAGGAAGATTAGCATTGGAGTTCTGCTTCTGCAGGCTAAAAATTTTATGGGAGAGAATGTTGTTTCGATGATAAATATTTGGAATCAAACAGCAACTGAAGTAGTACATATGGTTCTTTTCTTAACACTTATTGGAAGCATGAACGAAAATAAGTGTAAAAGCCGGAAAATATTGTCACCTTTGTGAATAGTGTGCAATTGTGCATCCATGTGTAGTATGCAAAAAATGCATCTTGAAAATTGAACAGTTGCCTCAGACCTAGTCAAATAGCACACAGACAGAAAATAAAAAGCTATTAATTTGTCATGTAGCACAAGTTTGATAGATGCACATAAATACATATTACGATAGAAAAAAATTGTTGTGCTGAATCATAATATATTTTGCATAAAAAATTAGTAACAACGTAGGATAATGCAGACTAAAACTTATAATCCTGAGGCTTTATGTTGCAAAGGAACTATTGGTAAATATCCCCCACCCTAGAATGAAGCATGAAAACTGATTTAGGGAGAGATAACATTGTTCACATCATCTGTTACCTTAATGGCTTAACGTGGTTCCGTAGGCTACATCATTGGACAACTCATTCAAAAGTCGTTTGCTGAAGATCACCTGATGGCTGATGCTACCTGTCTACCTCAAATGCAGTATATGTGTAGGCATTTTATCAATCAGAGGCACATATTGGTTGGAAAAATTTACCTCGAAACAGATTCACTCGTTTCTACAGCAGCGGGAGCAACGGACGGAGAGAAACTCCTCAATTTTGATCGATATATCCAGGGACTGAAGATACTCCAGGAAACAAGAACACAAATTGCCTGTGGCATCCGTCACTCAGATCAGAGTCGACCCAATAGAAATACTTACGGCAAGAAAAGAACCTCCTGATTTAAGAAGGCTATAGCTGCCGCATTAGATGCAGGCATTTTCTTGGAGTGAAGACATGGGGCGACAGTTTGAAGAGAGGGAAACGAACTGGATGAAATAATTGATTTGGATTGGATTGCATTTACGAGAGACAATGTGGGTGGCTGATGGTTGAATGCCAGGGGATCGCGGGGCTAGGTGCATGGGCGTATCGATTGGGCGGGGAAGGCGAACCGGCCGACGCTAGGAGGGGGAGACGAAGCGGAGCCCATGCGGCACGGAGGCGGACAACATGCTGGCGCCGGTACGGGGGAGCGCGTTGAGTGAGATGGAGAGAATGCAACGGCGATGCACGCGATGGGGATAGGCGAGCGCCATGCGGGAGATGGATAGGATGTGGCGGCGATAGAGATGTGGTGGGGGCGGCGGAGCAAGATGCGGAAGAGGGTGCCGATGCGGGTGTGCGACTAAGTGAGAGAGATGCGCGGTGGCCGGTGGGGTGGCGATGTGATGCGGGAGAGGGAGCCGATGTGGGTGCACGAGAGAGATGCGATGGGGGTGGCGATGCGCGAGCACTATGCGGGAGAAGGAACCGACGCGGATGCGGGCGTGTGGACGGATCAGCAGAGCGATTAGATTGGATCGAACGGCTAGGAAAAAAAAAAGATGACGTGGAAGCACCAGGAACCAGAGAATTACTAATAGTGGGGATGATTTGTAGAGGTGTATAGGATTACTGTACCGTATCATTTGGAATAGACAGCTCAATGTACAGATTAATCGTCATCACTGGGATTTCACTCGTATATGAAAATCAGCATAAGTTACTCTCTCAGTTTTTTAATAGATGACGATGTTCACTTCTGAATACATTTGACCATTCGTCTTATTCAAAAATTTTATGCAAATGTATAAGATATAAATCATGCTTAAAATAAAACAACTCACAACAAAATAAATTATAATTACGTAAATTTTTGAATAAGACAAATAGTCAAACGTGTGATAAAAATCAATGGCATCATCTATTAAAAAACGGAGATAGTATTTATATACTATAGACACCCATTTGCATTATCGATAGCACCCACACGTTGTATAACATATGTACCCTGTTGGAATAATTAGCCGTAAAATACAAGCACCCATAGTCTAGGATTTGAACTCGAGTGGTGGTCTGGTTCCACCACAAGAAACCTAACTAGTTTGTAAAATCAAGAGTTATAGGTGTATATATTTTTAAAGACACTTTAAATGTTGCCTAAAATATTTTTAATGTAGAGACAATTTAGAGATATTTTTATTCATATTTTCTCAAATTTATCTTGTAAATGCATGTTTTTTTCAACACTTTAAAATTTGACTAATATGTAAAGGCATATTCTCGAGGTATTTCAATTCCTGTAGAGGTACTTTTTGGAATTTTAATCGACCCTAAGTAACTAGATATGACATAAGAGTGGTATGATTAGAGCAAGAGGCATCGAGTTCAAGGATCACCAATTGTATGGAAAGAGATAGTATTTTTTTTCCTTGGTTTGCTATGGTTGTGGCTTTTTTTAATGTCTTAGAAAATACCTTTAATGTATTTTTTATTGACTATTGCATCTAAAAAAAAATAAAAAAAACACGAGTGATGGAGGGCAATGGAATGGTAAAAATCTAAACATTCTATATAAAAGAGTAAATTGCGCTAGCAAGCAAGTTCAACAACATGCAAATTACTCTTTTTGGTATAATGACTTGGGTAGTCCGTATGGACCTGTCCAAAACAATCTGTGGAGATTATGGGTACCCCAACCCATACGGCATGGTTATCCGACTAGTTTTAGGGGATAGCTTATATCTATGGAATATGTAACAGATCATAACTTGGGTATTACGTTTCCTTTTATATTATGGAGCGGCCTAAAGTCCTGATTTGATAATATTGTAGAATATATTTAGGAAACCGATACCGTATTGGTTAAGGTTTCTATCTTGTAATCCTGCCCCCCATCCTATATAAGGTGGGCAGGAGGCCCTCTAGGGGGCATGAGACACAACTAGATCGTCAGATCTATACTACACCCGGCGGATTCAAATCCCCAAACAGGAGTAGGGTATTACCTCTCATCGAGAGGGCCTGAATCTGTCTAAATCCTTTGTCTCCGCATCCATCCACTTTTAGGTCTCGTGCGCTACCATCTTTTATTATTGCTGAATTCATGTTTCGACACAATCCATACAAGCTAAAAGTTAATCTAACGTGCCTCACCCTGACAACACCTACATACATTAGCATTTGTTTTGCAAAAGAAAACACAAAAAATAACACCAGACTCTGAGAGTGCTCAAGGATGCATTTTTCTAGTAAGTTGCCTAAAAACGATTTGCAACATAATTATTACTCCCTCCGTTTTATAATAAATGACGCCATTGACTTTTGAATACATGTTTGATCATTCGTCTTATTCAAAAATTTTACGCAAATATATAAGAGATAAATCATACTTAAAGTAATTTAAGTGATAAAATAACTTAAAAAAATAAATTATAATTACATAATTTTTCTGAATAAGATGAATGGTTAAATATGTGACAAAAAGTCAACGACGTTATCAATTAAAACACAAAATCTAAACCGAGAAGCCTCTCGGTTTAATCAGCTCCAATAAATAAAGAAACTCATTTGTTCTTTCCATTGGTATTGGGACTCGGGCTCACAACTATAGTGACAATACAAATCAATCGGTTTTTATCTCTATTATTATAAAAATTGAAGATGTTTTTGCTGGTACTTTCATAGATCATTCGTGTTTGAGTCGGTTTTAAGCTTCATTCGCATTTAGAAATATATACCCGCTTTTGACTCCGTTTCTAAGTTGGTCCGCTTTTGAAAATACAAAAACAGTCGTATAGAAATCTCTTTAAAAAAACTCACATACTCCTAGCTGCAGCTCATGATTTTCTAAGAAAATATATATTCAAGTGAATTCCCACAGTGAATTTCACTTTTAACTAATATGTATAAAAATAACAAAATTAAAATATGTTTTCCAGTCAAGTTAAAAGAATAAACTGATTTTTTTAATTTTTAATTATTCGTATTTTATTTGTTTTCATTGGTTTCTATAATGATTCCAAGAAATCCGATGATATCGCTTGTGCGGTTATTTTGGTCTCTGATTAGGCCATACATGACGTTTTGGATTCGTATTAAGATTTTACGCTTCGTTACATGTAGATGTAAATGTATGTTTGCATTCGATCACCCAGCGAATCAAAGTAGGATTAACTGGTAAATAAGACTAAAAATTTAATAAAAAATAATATTAATAATGGTTAGAGTTAATTCATATTATAAAAATTAATTTAGGAATATATTCGCTTGAGAGAAAATATCTTTATGTTTTCATTTATCATCCATCATTCAGTCCGAATGCGATCATAAGGATTTCTTTTTATCTTGGGGTGGATTTTGATATATGAGAATCTGAACAAATTTTAAATGAGGAAGACTGGTCAAATAAAAGTAATTTGAAAGGTAAAAAAGTTGGATTCACTTTCAAATTTCGAATTGAGTTTGAGAAAATTTTTGGAAAATGTCAAAGTACAGATCTAATGTTTAATCGAAATTTAGTTATTCCTGTTGCAACGCGCGGACACATTTTGCCGAGTTTTTTAACAAAAACGTAAAGAAATAATTATGGAAGGTGGAAGGAGGGGATAAGGCTAAGCTAATCCTTGGGACTTTGCGGTGAGGATCGAATAACAGCTAGGCCAGCACGCGTATCACGCGGCGGCGACGCCGACCGCGGACGATGGCCACGCTCACCATGGCGCTAATCCACCACACCTCGCCGGTTCCAGATGGTCTCCCGCTCCTCCTCCGGGGTCTCGGTCCGGCCACGCGCGCCCGGCGGCTGACCCTCACCGCCGCCGCCGTAGGAGTGGGCGCCGCCGCGCGGCAGAGATGAGCAGTCACAGCTTCTCGATGGTGGAGCCGGCAAGTGGGGAGGAGACGGCCGGCGCGTTCGGCGGCGGACGTGGTGAGGGCGTTCTACGACGGCGTGAACCGGCGGGACCTGGCGGCGTGGAGCGCTCATCGCGAGGGTGCGTCTACGAGGAGCTCGTCTTCCCCCCAACCCCTTCGTCGCCGCGCGAGATACTCGGCTTCTTCGCCGGATTCATGGGCTCCGTCAGCTCCGACCTCCGCTTCGTCATCGACGACATCTCCGCCGGCGACGACTCCCGCGCCGTCGGCGTCACCTGGCACCTCGGTACACACATATCTCTACGTCTAGCGAATTGGAGCCATTGATAAGATTTGAGGATGAATGATTCATCTCTCCAGTTTTTTGCTTTTCAAATCAATGCAAATGGTTATTAAATATCTTTTTAAAAAATATATATATTTACAATATAGAGAGATATGCCATCTAAACTTCACCAAAAATTTAATTTCAAATTCAGAGAACACAATTAGTGAGAAACAAAAGAACCATACACCTATCACTAGTGTTCATCTTTGAATTTATTTATTTCATACCTTAATATAAGAGTAAGTTTTGACCTAAGATTTTGAAATTGTATATATAATCCATTCTGTTTTTTATATATGGTCGTCATTTGACTTTTTATATACATTTGACCTATTTATATTACTTAAAAATTACTGTAATTATAAGTTTATTTGTGTGATTTGATTTATCATTAATGTTGATTTAAGCATGACTTAAAATTACATATTAAAATATCATTTAACATTGATTTAATTTGTCATGTCGCTTAGTGTTCAAATGATTAGTCAAAAAGGTCAACAACGTTCGTATATTAAAAAACCGGAAATAGTAACATTATATGAATGTTGTATTTTTTTTTAGAAATTTTAATGGAGCTATTTGCAAGGTGTTTGAGATAAATGAGAAGGATCTCGAAGTTTCAAATAGTTTTCACATTGATAATGGCCCTAGGATTAAGATGATCGATGGAGGCAATGTGAATTTGCGATTGCGTGCAGATTGGAAGGGGCGGCCATTCCCATTCAGCAGGGGATGCAGCTTCTACCGCCTCCAGCTGGACGAGAAGCAGCAGCAGCTGCAGATCGTGTATGGGCGAGACTGCGTGGAGCCAGCAGTGAAGCCAGGGGAATCCGCGCTGCTCATCATCAGGGCCGTCACTTGGATCTTCGAACGCTTTCCACGCCTTGCAAACATGCTGTAACTAACTGGCCTTTAATTTTGTATGGTAACTAGTATTTATTTTCTCGTTATATGCACTGTACTTTAGCTTATAAAAGAAATTGAAAGATTGAAGAATTTGGTGAACAATTGGCTCAACTGTAAATCTAACAAACAGCCTCATCTTTTCGCTTATGCTACTTATTAGCCAAAATTTAAATTTTCAACCTTAAATTTTAAACTGATTTTAGGGTTTTTTCATCGAAGTTTATTTTTTAGCCTTTGCTTTTAGATTGCTAAGAACACGTATATAAAAGTTTTATTTACAAATTACTTTTGTTTGCAAAATACCGTTTGGAATAAGCGAAACAATAGAACTAAAAGTTGAGCACTTTGAGCTAGCTGAAAATTTTCGAGCTCAAATAGTCATTATGATGCGTGTTCAAGGAACACAACCTAAATGATTATACAGCTTCATTTCGGGCTGTTCAGCTAATTAGCTTGTATTGCTCACATGTTCTTTGAGCTAGTTCTAATTAGCCACTGCTTTGCGCAAATGGGGAATTCTCGGTTAAATCGGCTTATTCGCTGCTTTGCGCTGGAAGGACGAAGTGTGTGATTGGAAAGATCATCTGGAAGTCCCGGGCCCCTGCGAGATGTAAATTCTTCATGTATACCGCGATGCGGGGCGCCTGTTTGACGGCTGATAACTTGCAGCGGCGGGGTTGGCACCTAGCCCCGGTTTGTCACCTTTGCTCCCAAGATAGAGAGACATGCGCACACATCTTCCTCAGCTGTCGTTACACGCAGCAGGTGTGTGCGACTGTGCGTGGCCGCCTTGGTCTGTCCTCCACTACACCGTCGGCTGATCTTTCCTCCTGGTGGCGCTCCGCGCGGAAATCAATTTCTAAACAAGACCGTAAGACTTTCGATGCTGGAGTTATCTTGGTGACCTGAAGGAACGCAATGCTAGAATTTTCGACAACAAGGCCATTCCGGCGGCGCACTTATGTGCAGCAATGGAAGATGAGTGGACCACTTGGGGTGCAGCAGGGCTGCTGTGTCCACTGCAAGCCGGAAGCAACCTGATGGCGAGAGAGCAACATTAAGCCGGTGGTGGTAGCTCGCTGCTCTGTAGTACAGACGTGCTTTAGTGTCTGGCAGGCAGCATCCTCTGTAGCCTGAATCTGCAGCTTGCACCTTTGTAATTTGTTTCTTGTGACTTTTTTCCCCTATCTTAGGTGGTGTTTGGATCCAGGGACTTAACTTTAGTCCCTGTCTTTAGACACTAATTTAGAGTATTAAATATAGACTACTTACAAAACTAATTACATAAATGAAAGCTAATTCACGAGACAAATTTTTTAAGCCTAATTAATCCATAATTAGAGAATGTTTACTGTAGCATCACATAGGCTAATCATGGATTAGTTAGGCTCAATAGATTCGTCTCACGAATTAGTCCAAGATTATGGATGGGTTTTATTAATAGTCTACGTTTAATATTTATAATTAATATTCAAACATCCGATATGATAGGGACTTAAAAGTTTTAGTACCATCTAAACAGGGCCTAAAGCCCCATTGTTTCTTATCGTTTCAATACTAGCACATCTTACAAAAAAAAATACTAGTAGTACACAGTCTGGTCTTTTTATTTTCTTACCTGGGTGGAGTGGCCGAATTGCCCATGGTGTGGAGCCCACGTGCCGCGTGCGCCGACGCACGCTTGGACTTACCGAGCCTTGGCATTTACGGCTCCTCGTTTTTCTACTCCTCCTCCGTGTGTAATGACCGTGCAGAAGTAGATGCAGGTAGGAGTACATCGTTGACCACGGTGATTTTCATGCGACAGTGTTCATCTCTCCACGATCTTCCTCGATATCGATAAAACTATTGAGCCCCTCGTTCCAACTTTTTTATCAAGCAGAACATAGACCAATATCGCAAACGAAGCAATGCTATACGCCACAATCAAATTGAATAATACTACTAGATAATATACATATATATCTAAGAGTACTCCCTTTCAGCATAGAAACCAACCACTAGTTAAGTCATATTCAGCAAGTGCGACACATACAGATATAAAGGGATAACAGACCAATTCACCTTCACTGTGATAGCTCCAGGCTCAATAACTATTTGTTGACTGGCAAATCCATGGCGGTTTGCTTTGAAGGAACAGTAGCGACCAACATCATTTTTAGAGCCTTTTTCACATACCTTGAACTTCAAATGCATCCAGGTATCCGACGCTACTGCGACCACATACCTTCTTAAGCCACAAGGCTCGCCAACCATGCCATCAAAGAGTGGAATTTCTTGTCGTACCTTATCAATAAGAACAAACGCACTCAGAGATAAATTGAAACCCCCTATGCACTTTTGATATGGAAACTTCTATTGTTGCCTCCACTGCCTGGTAAAGGTACGCTAAAGTGATGTCAACTGCGCCACAATTGCCACTAACGCGACTCGTCATTGGTCTCATCGCTGGTGTTGTTATCTGGCTGTACTCTAATGCTCCATCAATCAGTTCTAGATCATCCTCTTCTCGATCTCCTTTTTTTATCCTCATGTCAAACTCAAGAACAACAGAACAAGACATCGAAATGCCTCGCTTAGGGCCAATCATTTCAATGCAAGAACCCTGTGAAATTATTATAAATTATCATTTAGTATATTTTCATATTAAATTTCCAATATTTTAAACTAATAGTTTGGTTTTTATAAGAATTCAAGGGATATCAAATAAATGATGGCGTAAACTACAGGCTCTAAAAATTGACAACTTGGTGTTTTGCTATGACACATAAGTTGGTTACACATGAAATTCGAAGTGTTAATTTTAGTATGTTTTGTGTGTTATTATGTCATAGTTCTCACATTAGATTTATTATGTCATGGTTCTTACATTAGATCACGTTGGCAACCAGATCTGGGTTATGGGGGGCTTCGGTCAGGGAAAGCTACACCAGTCTTCAACATCATCACTCTACTAGGCGTGGAAACTAGACCTAGGGGGATGTACACCGGAGGCAATGGCAGCGACAAAATTGGGGATGGGCAGAAGTGGCCTAGGCAGGCGTAGGGTAGTGGCACCGGGGCCAGTGCAGAAGTAACTAACATCAATGGAGAGTGGTGACGCAGAGCCCATGAGGAGGAGGCCGAGGAAGGCTCTAGGCAGTGGTAACGAACCAGGTACAGAGGTGGCAAAGGCAGGTGGAGCTGCCCAGGGCGAGGCCTTCCTCGCATGTGGTAGTCAGCAATCACCTGTGGCCACAGGCATGGAGTGAGGAGGGCTGATAGCCGTGTGAAGAGAGGAAGGCCCTTTTTCTCTTTTCCATGGGCATTTTGTCAAAGAAATGCTTAACCCCTATTGATATGATACTGTGAGTGCTACTTAATTAACGTTAACGGTGGAGAGGCATATTGATCTCGCTGGTGGAACCAGTGGCATCACAACAGTTAGGAAAAAAGTGGTGACAAAATGATAAGTAGGAAAAACCCCTGTGGCATATACCTTACACCCAACATATTAAATCAGTCTTGTGAAATTCACCGTGCACAGTTAATTGGTCATAGATTTGTGCACAGCATACAAAACTCAAAAGGTGCCATGGCATGTGTCATTAATAAACATATGCTAAGGACATTTCAGGTGCTCCTAGGATAAACTAAATAAAAGTCATCCCAGAAAAACATTTTTTATGGAAAAATGTTTAGTAATATAGAGTATGGTGACATCTGCCACTTCACAAAATTTGAAATGTAAACAGAACTTGTGTAAGGAGAAACAAGAATTGTTACTTGGAAATTTTTTAGCCTTCATCATGCAAAGTTTTGAATTTTTGTGCACCACACTCTATGTTGCTGTGATTTGTTTGATAACTTTCCATGATAAATATTTACATTTTTAAGGGGATGGGAGCACCTGAAAGATGCTCATTCACATAGACAAACATTCTTGTATAAGATCCTCCAAGGGACATGTATTTGAAGAACCCATCCACATAAGATCTTCAGATGCATTGGGAGAGAAGAAATAAAAGGATATTTTTATAACTCAAACATTTTTATCCTCAGATGCATTAGAGAAAAGAAAAGAAACATAATTTTATTGTACAGACTCACTGTTGTACTCTGAAATGATTATGGGTCGACGAAACTCTCATGCTTGTTTTGTTTAGAAAACCTACTGTTTACTTAATACATCAGTCAACAGTCAATGTCAATACCATAATAATACTCATCCTGAAGAGACATGATTTGGTATCATCGTTATTTACAGTTCAGTTTTGCTGCCATAACACAAAAATAACTAGGGCTAGAGTAGGTCGATATTCATGCAATATAAAATATATATGACAAATCAACAAAAGCCTATATTTATTTATTAACATATAAGACTATTTAAAAATAAAACAAAGAAGATAATACAACATTCTATTTATTCACAAACTTGCATCATATAAAAGAGATTAAATAGCTGTAGTATTCCACCTTTCATTCCAATTTTTATGATTTAAAGGAGATCGAGTGATTGTAGTATGCCACCACAACATATATTTTCCGATTCTGTTTATTCATGAGATTAAATTGGACTTGTGTAGAATTAAAAGAGTAACTAAAATAATTGCATATGAGTGTAGGATGTGCACCTGCTTCACGATGATGGGATCATCTCTGCTACGATTCACAACATAATTAAGCATTGAATCAAGATGATCTCTCACTGCTATGTACCCATATATCTGTACTGGGCCACTATACATATGTATTTTAGCCAACTTAATTGAGAAAATTTGCATCATGCGAGTTGAAAAATGCACAGTGCATGTATCCCTATTAGGTTGACAGTCCATAGGTTGTGAAAGCATCATCGGCTCCAAGCAAGCTTCACCAAAGACAACTAAATTAATACATTTGACAAATGTTTGTTATAAAAAATACAGATACGCTTTTTAATACATATTTATGCAAAATTACAGAAAACCATTGTCTGATAGAAAAAAGTTATATATGGTTTGCAATATGTTCAACAAAACTTGAACTGATTTGTTCTGACCAGAGTTACTTCATTTCTTAATAGCCCACACCTCAAGATAATTTCTCTGGAACATCCGTAGTACATTTATATTTCAACACAAAAGAACCTCAATTCTTATAAAGAGCTAGCATAACAAAATAGGAAAGAGAATTCAATAACTTACTCTCGTGACGGTCAGCAATTTAAAATACTTGGATAAAACCAGGGCAAAACTTGTATATAGATCACGGTGGCTACTGCCTTCTAATATTGTTGCAGGATGTACATCAACAGTGGGACAGTTATCGCTGACACCTTCAGTAAACCACCACATATCTTTTGTTTTTTTCGAGAAAAGCCTCATGTGTGACCTACACATACCTTTTGTAATGGAAAATTGCTTGGCCAGGGTATACTTGGAGGTGCAGAAAGAGTCATTAGCATAAGAGAAGTGGCAGTGCCAGTCGAACTTACTCTTATTCTTCTCATTTTTTACTCCAATGATGCTTGGCATGACCTTGCATCCGTAGGCAAATCTATCACCAAAGAGCATAGGCAAACCTTAGCATCTGACTCATATATCTGGAGCAAATTTATTCCAATACTATATGTTAGGCTGCACTGTTCACAAGTACTGATTTACCATCGAATTTATCACATAGCTACAGATTGATGACGTTCCATCCTTAGCACTGTTATCTCGATGAAACTTTGAATCAGTAGTCTTGTGATAAAGTTAGCACAAAATCTGTAATTTAATAGTTTTGTTATGTGGCTTATAAGCATATGGTTTGTGATTAATTTGGGTTCATATCTGTAGCATTACGACATTATAGCGTAATCCTGTAATTATACGATAGTTCTGCCGAATTAAATTTGTAAATATACTGTTCATTTTTTTTCTCAGAAATATTCGGCATGTAATTCTTGGCACAAATATACTGTTGTTGCTAAATGGAACTGCTAAAAAACGACACCATATTGTTGAACCGTTGCACGAAAATAAAGGGACACCGGTCGCCGTGCCGCGATCTCGCATGGTGGTGCCGCGAGATCGCGGAACCCACCAGTCTCACAGAGCCAGGGCGTGAGATCGCGAGGTCTTCCAGAGCCAACCAGTGAGATGGCCTCCTGATTAGTGATTAATCATCGTGATTAGCAGTTAATAATTACTGATTATGCTAATTAAAGAAATAACAGTAATTAATTAATTGCTAATGTCGCTAATTAATCTATTAATCGCACGAGTGCGCTAGTTAGGGATGTGAATTCGCGGTCTCGCGCACTCGCCACACTTCCATTCTGTCACAATGGTATACTTCAGTAAATCCCTTATAAAGGTGTATTTATGTGAAACTAATGAAAAAAAAGGTACATTTTCAAAAAAAAAATCTAGTTATATAGTTTCTGAGAAATTTATTATTGAATAAGACGCATACCATAAGTCGTTACTGCTGAAATTAAAATCGTACTGTTTTCTACATTGGATCAAAATTCCGTTCCTCAGTTCTGATTCTAGTATAATTAAAAAAGTAATCCCAACTAATATCAGTTTCATTTTTTTTCCCAGTTGGGGAGTCGCCTGAAATTACAAGAACTTCAAAAACCCTATTAAGACATCTCGAACAAGATCTAAAACCCCCCAAATCCAAAGTTGGTCCCAATCAAGATCGAGAAATTCACCGCAAAGCGCATACATTCTCAAGGTTTGACTTAAATATTGTCCTAAATGACTTTTTTTACGGGTGCGGAGAGAATAGGAGTTTAACAAAACCTTCGTGTAAAACAGCATTCCGAAGGAGTCCAACAAATGTCACTTTTAGCTGCATCTTCGTGTTTACAGGCAGGCGGAAGTAACACTCCCTTTTTGCGGTAAATGCATGCGAGGAGTAGTCACTGATTCCTTTTGACTTGTCATTACGAGATAGTAATATATATGATAAAAACAATTACGGTGTTGAAGTATTGCGCCTTTGCTGACGAAGAACACTCTACAATTCTACATGTACCGACAGGTTTTGGTTTAGGTAGAGACAGACAAAGCCGGTCTCTCTCGAATCCAAAATCAACAACCTCCAGAGCTCGCGCATGCGCGCCCTAATTAAATCGTTAACCAGTCACTAATCAAGCTGCACGATGGAATCATCTAGCCAACACAAGCGAAACGTCCCCGTCGACACGGCCACACCACACCACACCACACACCTCTTGCTTTTCCTCCAATGATTTTCTTTTTGCCAACAAGCTAGCTAATTAAGAACACTACTATATATTTACGTCTCCATCGCTAATCAACTTTGGTTAAGAGAAAATCAAGTCTTAACCTTCTCTTCCTAATCAGGTCTCTCGCAGTCTTCGCTGGCCCGGCCGGCTCCGTTTGTAGCTTTCCGACGTTGTCCTGCAGTGGTTGTGCCGTCCTTTCTATCTAACCGGGGGGTTTCTTAAGACCCGGGATAATATTCCGAGAGGCTAAAACGGCAACAGCAAGAAGATTTTGAGGGCCTCTCATGTCCCCCCGCTGACGCCAACGGAGCACCAACCTGGCTACCTTGGATGGGCTTCGTACAGCTTTTCTATTCGGATGCCGTCAAATTTTGTTATGAAAAATGTGGCGTTTTCCTTTTGTGGATTTGGGTTTGGACTTTGGAGAAACATGAAAAGGTCGACGTGACATGTAGGGCTAGTTTGGTTAGGTTCCAAATTGTGTCCTACGAATTCATTGGCAATTTTTAATAGTGTTTCTAATTGTAAAAAAATAGAATTGCAAATTTTGGCAGGACAAGTTAAACAAGGAAACATAACAATATCATAGAGCTTTGCTAGCTAACCTCCATTGGTAGGTAATTTGGACGCTGCTGATTGCCAACTTGCAGACAAGGAAGATAGGTATGCTGGATCGCAAATCCATATGTCTCTTGAAAATATTGTACAACAGATTTCACTGTGCCTCCTTGGTCAACAGGAAAACTGTGGCAAAATGAACATTAATTTTCAGGAAGACAATAATAGTGGCATAGGATTGCCATCTACTAGTGACTTAAAAGGCAAATAGCATTTGTTATGAACAAAAAGAGAGAGAGATCAATACGTCAGTTCCCGAGTTGCCTGAGATGTCAAACCAGATATCCGATACTTCCGGCGCATGTTGCCACGGTGAGTAACTTCTACCTTCACTCCTCTTAAGGCCTTCTTGATCTAGGGTGTTGCATAATAACATAAAATTCGTTATTTAATTAGTTGACAAAAATGATATACAAATAAGCTAGACATATGATTCAAATACATAAGACAAAACAAAGCCGTTGAAACTAAAGATTAATCATTGGGAACAGATGCAATAATTATCTGTATATCTTCTGTATTACAACAAATATACTGAGTTCATTTGAGGAATAGCTCTTCCAATGAAATAAAAGGTAAAGATGAGTAAAACAGGATCACCAGTATACCTTGACACGCTCAGCATCTGATAAGGGCCTCGAGCGGATGTCAGTATTTAAAAGCTGTACGACAAAATCTATGACTGGTAACGGCTCAAAGAAAGCAGTTGCCGACATATCTGAAAAGGCAGGAAAAGAAAAGAAGATATAAATTGAGGGCAAAATGTTCAAAAAGTAAGAGTACTAATATACAAAGGCATCTCTGTTTAAAGTTCAAGATTGATATTTATGAGTTAACATGTAAATTTTATGTACATGAGATCCTTCATGACATGATCATAAGCCTGGGGAAAAAAATCAAAGCTAAGTTTTTCAAATTCAGAAATGTGCAGCAAACATGGCATTGGTGATAGGAAAAAAAAAATTGGACAGACCAGTTGGCCTCAGCCTGATGTTTTAAGGCAAAGGATTTATGAAAACCAGGCTACTTTATTGCTGGTTCCATGAGTCTTCAATGTTTTTTTTTTTGACTGGGGTCTTCAATGTATTATTACATACAAACATAAATGCACATATGCACAAGATCATACCCATATTCATGATTCATGAGAAAGATCATGCGACAGAAACAGAGAGAGTTTTACCAATATTCAGTGACAAGCCCATTTGAGTAGGACGAATGCTCTGATAAAACCCACGCCAGGTTTCTAGTCCCTCACCGAGGGATCGTCTCCTCCCCAGGTCAGGAGAGAAGAAGGATCGACCAAATGGTGCATATCTGTAAGAAAAATGGGATTGGAAGGATGACTCAATAGTTTGGATTGATTCTCCTATTATCTGAATATACATTCTACGTAATGTTTCAAAGAAATCTACCTTGCTGTTGGCAACTCTCGCAAGACAATATCAAGAACTTGCAAGGCCTCCTGGGGAGCCTCTGCCTGCCTTCCAGCTAGAAATTGCTCAAGACGGTGAAGATCAGCTCTTGCAGCAAACTTAATCACCACGTTATATGTTTTCTGACGCCTAGATCATAGAAAGAAGAGTCAGAATATACAAGATGATTTGCCCTGGTACTAGAATATCATGGTGATCAAAAAAGGAATAGGGGCACACCTCTCCGAACCAGAACCATCATCTTCCTCAAGCAAAGAGATGCGAAATTCTTTTGAAGTAAACGGCAATGGACCGGCCGTGTAAAGGCTCTTCCTACCATCATAGGCTGGAAGACGTCCTCCCAAGTATGACATCTTGTGCAGTTTCACCAACTCTTCCATCACAGCACGGCTCCTAATTCGTGATGTAAGCTCCGGGGTGATTGAAACCTGTCAAAGATGAACCACAAGGTGGCAAATAAAAACCGAGAGATTGAACAACATGTAGGAGGAGCAAGGAGGAATGTGGCATGGAAAAACAAACGCACGTCATACTGATGAAGATCCTTGTCTGGCAGTTGAGCAAAGAAGTGATTCGCCTTCACCAAACATCTTGTTCCAATACTCCCACTTCCAGGGCGGTGAGGAAATTTAAATGACTTGGTGGACACAGGAACATGTTGGACAATCTCCTCCTGGCTCTCACTTAATTGGTCCTGCACAGACAAGTCCTGAAGTTGCTCTGTGATCACAGGAGCCTTTGTTTGCCAGATCAGTTTGCCACAGCACACTCTCATTTTGGTAATGAATACTGTAGGCCGACGAAACAGAGAATTGCCCATCCACTGCCATCTTCCAGATTGTCCTGTCCCATTCCTCTGGACGTAACTCAACATCCTGAATGGCATCCCAGAGATCAAACTGATCACCTATCGCCCTTTTTGACAGAGCCCCCTGAATGTCCCTCACCCATCTGTGATTCTGCAACCCTTATGCAACCGTCGGATCAGTTTTGCTGATAACTGAAATAAGTTGGCCGTGCAGATTTAATGACTCCCCTGCTAGCCAATTGGTCCTCCAGAAATCTGTGTTCCTTCCATCACCTACCACACTTTCTGTTGCTGAAAAGAAGAGGTCTTGCATTTCTATTGGCTGTTTTAACACACACAGGAAACGCCCATGGTCATTCAGTCTGTTCACTTTTTGCGCCAACTACCTGAGCTGCAAAGCTTGCTCAAAGAGGTTTAAGTCCTTGATGTGCAGCCCCCCATTCTCGATAGGCAAGCAAACCGAGCTCCAGGTCACCAAGCAGTGCCCCTTCTCGAATTTTCCTTACACTGGAATGTAGTTGAACCTTCTGCATTCTCATCGGCAGAAGAAACCATACTGAAATCTGAACACCATCTGACCTGTTCCACAAGCCATACTGATGAAATGGAGTGCACCAAACAGAAAATAGTTGAAGCTTCCATGTAAGCTTTCATCAATAAAGGTGCAGAAGAAATCATACTGTGACAGTGAGTACTCATCTCACCCTACTTGTAGTAATAACGCAATAATCTGCATTAAATATAGTTCTATCCATGCGAAATAGTGTTGTTTGCAACTGAATTGCATGGATGTGAATGTAAAGCATGGAAGTTGATAGCCAGAAATGGTGTATACAAATTTTGCATAGTTTATTGTGTGTGCGTTTCAATCAACAAGATGAAATCTAGAGGTGCCTAAAAATTCAACATAGGGGAGTAAAATTTTTCACTTCATCATAGTGTTTCAGAAGAGGTTAAGTGGTTCCAGATTGCAATTTAGCATGAAAATGTATGGCAATTCCTCATCTTTTTATTAGAGATCAATTAGTGGTTGGTCCGTGAATGAGATGGATATCATGAAATGGACAACGTACAACTGTTCATGAAGCTTATTGTTATAAGGTATTGAGTTTAACAGCAATATGCAAGGGAAAAGGGATACTAGCATTTTATATTGTACTGGAGAGACAGATAAGATATAACAAGAAGAAAAACAGCAGCAAATAATAACTTTACTACTACAAGGAAGAGATAGGTTGAATATGAATAATATACCTCACCACCTTCAACAGCAATGCCTAATGCACGCAATATAGAAGCCATATCAATGTATCTTCTTTCCATACTTTCGAGCTCCAATCTCACCACCCCTCGGTATTTTTCTTTTAGTTGTATATCCGCTTCATTCTGATTCAACAAAATAAAGGAGCAATCTAAATATTAAACAATAGCACATAAAGATTGAAGCAACCAAATGCTCTTGAAAATACATAGGCGGATAATAGAGAATCATGTAAGTGTTTACTAATACGCTAGAGGTTATAACAAGATACCTTTCGCTGTGATTCACGGACTTCTTCTAATCTTTGTTTTTGTCTCTTCTCCATGTCAAGCAATCGCATTGCTTCAGCCTTCTTTCTCTTTCGCAACCTCTGTGCCTCCTCAGCCTGCAAGAATTTTTAAAAGGAAACATCATGAATTACATGTAGGTGCTACTTGCTTCCCTCAGCCTGCTATCCATTTATTTATTTGTTTTGTGATTACACTATCATGCCGCAATGTCCTCAAAACTAAACATTCTAACGATATAGTGCAATAGCATAATGCTCATTGAGATTAACACTGAACTTATTTACATTCTAATATTCATGCAGTTCACATCCTTCTTGTATAACTTTAGAACAATTAAACTAAAAGCGGCACAAATCGTACCTGTATTCGCAGTTGACGCTGTCTGGATGCCCACTCCTCCTCCTGTGCCCGTTTGTACTCATCGGATTCTTTGTGCTTTTCACGTGCACCGATTAGACCATCCTGAATGTCTGCAGCAACCTGAGCCACGGCAGGTTGGCCTGATTTTTCTGGACCATCAACTAAATCCTTCTGAGGTGGCATGCAACCTCCCAATATGACATTTGCAGAAGGATTCTTATTGGAGGAAGCAGCAGATGCACAACAGTTTGCCTCTAAATGTGCTGATTTTTTCTCAGATTGCTTTGAGCAGTCGCATCTGCTAGAAAGAGGTGGATCTTCTGTTAGTCGACCATCGAGAGAACCATTATCTGGTTCAGGACACATCTCTTTGTTCTTTGTGGTACTTTTATTGTGAGCATCTATTGGTGTTTCATCCTTCCGTGCATATGTGCCATCAGATAACTTTTCATCCAGCTTTTCAGGAGTACTGACAAATGTAGGACTTTGATACTTCCAATTTGCTGAGGAGCATGCAGGAAAAACCCTGTTGGAAGAGATAAAGCTATAGTCCGTGCATTGTTCAGGTTCAAAGACTTCATCTATGTGTGGAGATTGACTTCTTTCTGCAGTTTTTTCAGGCACAGAACCATTTTGGGAATGAGTTGCTTCGTCATTACAAGCTGGGTCAGGATCAATTCTGGAGGTGGCATTGCAGTCTTCAGCTTCATTTGAATTGGAAGCATTGCCCTTTGAACAATCATGGGCATCTGGAACTGAAGGTTTAGCATTTGCACCGCTTGTACTGATTGGTCCACCTTTCTTCGATACATCTTCACTAAAATACTTCCTGATGTACTCATTTATATCGCATTCTGCATCATTCTCCTCACTTTCATCTGGCTGTGTACTTGACTCAGCACTTGATGTGGATGTACTCTTCCAGAAACCTTGAGGCATGCTTTTCCTCGAAGCAGCCTTCTCCCACTGTTTGCGAGCTGACCCAGATGCGTCATCAAGAATCTCACAATCCGAGCCATCATCTCCGTCGGAATGTCCTTCAGACGAATCACTCTCATAACTGTCAGAAACATAATCCAGTCCATATCTGTTTCTCGGGGAAACACGGCCGGGCGTCGTCACTGCTGGAGAACCAGCGGCAGCACCGGCAGAGCTGGGTCCTGCCCTGTCACCACCACCACCACCCTCCTCTTTACCCTCCTCCTCCTCATCATCATCATCATCTAAGTTAATCACATTACTACACGAGCTGTTCCCTCTCTTGGTCTTACACCCAGAAGCCGCACGGGCTTTCGCCGCATCACCATCGATTATGAAGACCTCCTCGTCGGAGGGGCCGTCGCCTAGGTCGTCGTCGTCGTCTTCATCGATCACCACCACGGTGGGCGGCGCGGGGGGCTGGTGCCTGGAGCACCTCGCCATCGCCGGGATCCCCGACGGGAACGGCGCGCGGTGGAATCGCCCCCACGACATCGCGAACGATCGGCGGCGCCACCCAGCCCAGCAGCAACGGCGTCAGCCAGGGCTAGGGCAAAAAATCCTGCGAACAAACCTCGATTCGGTCAATCGGAACCCCCGCCGAAATGCAAAGAAACCAGCCCCAATCCCAATCCCAACCCCCAAGAACCCTAGTTTCCAAGAACCGGATCGAGCAAGAACGGAAAGAAATAAAAGAGGTGGAAATGGGGGGATCGCGCTTACGGCGGGGAGAATCGACGGGGGAAGCTACCGAATCGGAGCTCCCGCTCTCCTGTTCCGATCCGGGAGGAGGAGGAGGGGGAGGAACGGAAGGATTGGGGCTTTGGACTTTCCGAGTCGGGGACTCGAGACGAGACGAGTAGACGAAGCCGAGACGACCGAGGCGAGGGGAAGCGGGCGGTGGAGGACAGGAGGAGGGGTGGACTCCAACGACGCCAAGTCGAGCGAGCCGCACCCGCACCGTGCACGGACCCGGAGCCACCAGATTCCAATCCGCTTTTATTTCCGGGCGTTTTTTTTGGACGAGGGGCGGGAGGTTGGCAAAGCCACCACGTTTTCCTGGATTTTATGGGCTTTTCCGGTGGAAATTTTGCGTGCGTGCAGCGTGCCGCCGCTGTGGTCTGTGGGGAAAGTACGCCGAAGGTCCCTCAACTTGTCATCGAGTTACAAAATCGTCCCCGAACCGTAAAACCAGATATCGGACGTCCCTCATCTAATAAAACCGTTCGCTTTAGGTCCTTTAGTGGTTTTGACCCTGGTTTAATCCGACGTGGCGGCTGAGTCAGCGCGTGGGCCCCACATGTAAGATGCCATGTCATCACCTCTCTCTTATTTCCTCTCCTGTCCCTTTCTCTCTCTCTTTTCTCAGGGTGGGCGGCGGGTGCGGATTGTGGAGGAGGTTGGCGGGGTAGCCGGCGATGGGCAGCGCTGTGGCGACTTGGCGCTGTGACAAACAGCACCGCTCACACGCGCCACGCATGCCAGCCGACGCCGTCCTTTCGCGTGCGACACGTACACGCCCACGTCGCCGCCGTCTCCCACACATGTCCCTCGTTCGACCCGGCGAGCCGCACCATATATGACCTCGAAGATGAGCACACCCGATCTCACCACACTAGTTAGGATCGAGTACTAGCTACGACGAGAGTGCAGTGTACTAGGATGAGCCAGGAGCAGTCGAGGAGGCCGTCGGAGTAGGAGCAGGGGATCCGATATGGCGACGTGTTCCCGGTGACCGGAAGCCTTGCGGCCAAGCCCATCGTGCCGTGGGACGCGGCGACGATGCAGTCGGCGGAGAACCTCGTGCTGGGGAAGACGGTCAAGGGCGGCCCGGCCGCCGCCATGAAGTCCGCGGCGAGTCGTAACCAGGAGATGGGCGTCGTCGGACATGACCAGGCCATGGACGCCACCGCCGAGCAGGGCGTCAACGTCTCCGACACCCTCGTCCCCGGCGGCGGCCACATCGTCACCGAGTTCGTCGCCGGCCAGGTCACACAGTCCGTCGTCGACGTCTCTCTGACTGTGCGTGCAGCGTGAACGATTTTGTTTTTGCAGGCGGTGGGTCACTACGTGGAGCAGGACGATGGCGCCGCCGTGGTTGCAGGAGTTGCCGGCGCCGCCCCCTGCGCGGTACCGGTGGAACGCAGAGGCTCGGCGGCCATTCAGGCGGCCGAAGCAAAAGCCACCGGCATGGACACTTACATGCCCGACGGCTTGGCGGCTCAGGCGTAGTCCGCCGCCGCGGCCAACCTCTGGACGGCGCGCAACGCCGACAAGTCCAAGCTCGGCGACGTCCTTTTGGTGCGCGCTCTCTTTGATCATGTCGATCTTGCAAGCTAAGCTAGCTAGGTACTACAGTATACTAACGTTGATGCATGCAGAACGTGACGGCGAAACTCGCGGCGGACAAGGAGGTGGAGAGCGGCGACGCGGCGAGGGTGGCCAGAGCGGAGACGCGCAATAAGCCCGGCGCGGCGGCGAGGCCGGGCGGCGTGGCCGCGTCCATGGCCGCGGCTGCGCGCCTCAACCGCGGCCCAACTACATGAGTGGCCCTGACCGCGTACGACCATGGATACGATCCATGCATCATCCATGTGTATCGAACAGCTCGTGTTAATTAACTCGTACGCCATGGTTTTATATGCTTCCATCCCCTGACCTCACCTTCCCCTTCTCCGGTGACGCGACGATGGAGGCCGTCCTCGTGCGCGATCTGCTCCGCCGCCGCACGCTCCCTCGCCCGCGCCTCCTCCATCTCTGCAGCTGCGGTTTTCTCCGCCACCGCTGCCATCGCGCGCACCAAGGAAGACACCGGCGCCGGTCCAGCTCCAGCCCCGGCCCCGGCCGCCGCCAAACCTGATCCCCTGCTGCTTCTGCTGTGTTGTCGGCGGCGCGAGGATCGTCGACGGTTGCTGCATAGCGAGACGCGGCCCCACCGCCAACAGCATCCCTCGCGTCGAGTCCGGCGGCGCGCGGTGGAGGAAACCGCCGCCAGCGACTCCGCTCAGCGGCCGGGGGCGCGCGGGGAACGGCCGCGCGTGGTGCGCGCGGAGGGGGAGGAGGTGGGACCCCGGCGTGAGGGAGAGGGGCTTGGCGGAGGACGAGAGCTTGAGCGACGCGGCCGCCATTGATGCGGCGAGGCGACGGTGGTGTGCGCGACGGTGGACGTGGCTGGGACGGTGTGCACGAAGAAAATCACGGTAGTGGACGCCCGTGGTGTGTATCCCCTGCGCGCCTGGTAGTGTGGCTTGGGATGTGCCGCGCTGAGCTGCCGGCCAGCGACAACGCCGTCGAGGAAGGTGGCGGCACCGGGAGAGAGCCAAAGGGCAACATGGTCTTTTCTATTTGTTTCTCTCTCTGTTTTGTTTGAAAAGAATAAAATAATGGCTTCAATGTCCTCAGCATATTTCATGTTTTGTGGAGTGTCATAGAGCCAATTCACGTTTTTTTGATGTCCTATACCTAATTACACGTTTTTTCGATGTCCTGTAGCAAATTTTGCCTTCTAATAAAAAGAAAAGTCAAAGCGACCCCAAATGGTCTGTATGAAGCCATATTTTGACGATGCCCCCAGTAAAGTCAGTCCTGTATGGTGAATGGGGTATACTGTAACAATTTTAAAAGTTGTTTGGTCTATTTTTGTACGGCCGATAGAATGGCCAATCAGGACACTGCATTTTAGAACGGCGGCTCCTAGTCCTAGCCAAAGCGACAAATATCACAAGGTTGAATTGAACAGATCTGTCATGCCGACGCGGCGACGCCCGATATGCTCCGGACTCCGGCCGGTCAAGACGAGCAGGTAACGGCACGGCAGCCGTTGGGGGGGTGGGGGTGGTGCTCGCCTGCTCGGATATATGGCGAAGTCGAGGACCGCCAAACCACCAAGGTGAGATTAACATTATCACCATTCTCTACAAGCATCCTTTTGGGTGGCATATGCAGTCAGACGTGTACTTATTTATCTTCTTGTTTTGTAATGGTGTGAGAACGAGTGAGTTCGTGCGTCTGTACTACACTGGCATTGCTACAGTGTGCACGCGAGGTGTTCGATGGAATGTCTAGGAGAGGGACGGTGGCCTCGCAACAAATGGCTGTGGAATCGCATGTTCACCGGGTGAGTTTTAGTGCATGCAACGTCATCTGCTTGGTTGATTGCCATGTCAATGTGAATATTTTTCTATGTATTCTGTTCTTATGATGTGCTCACTAAATTAAATAAACGAATTAGATATGAAACTGATTCGAGAAATCAGAACTCAGAGGCCCCATAACTTTAGCTCGATTAGCTTGTCGTGTTGCGCACTTTGCATTCCCTGGCATGCTTAATCGAACTGGCGCATTCCTGGGCCATGTCTTTCAATGCTAAAAGCTCAAGCGGGAAGCTAAAAGGATTATTCTTGTCGCCCTTCTGCTTTGGAAAAATTGGAAATATACCAAGGATATGTATATATGCTTGTGATTTTTTTTTTAAAATTTAAAACCACCATTTCGAATGACTTGGGGACTATGTTATGTTTTTCTAATGAAGTGCCCTTCCTCCATTTATCTTCTTTGCTGATTGTGTTTCTGTCCCACACCATTCCTGAGTGATAGTTGGTACTAAGCAAGTGTGACGTTGGTCTTTGATTGTATATGAAAAAGACATACTAAGATAGTAAGCCTTCTGTGGATGACCTGTTGGTTGGGGAACTACAAAGCATATTATATATATCTTTAACAGAATACAGTTCTTAACATTGATTTCAGTGCTCCACAAATTCTGTAGTTCCTAAACAAAGAGAATGACGCAGATATTCTACTTGTACGTATGTTTATCTGTTTAAGACATTGGAGTCAAAGTCGCCATATATTCATTTCATTTCCTTCTAGCAACGGCACTACAAATCCTCAATAGGAAGAAATGAAATCGCAAAGGTACAAATACTGAACTTTCTATTGTCAATTCTGAGATGCTACACAGGACAATTCACTGGTCTCTTGTGAAAGCTACTGCGTTGCCATTTAGCAGAATGCCTCCTCATATATACTACTAGGATTATTAGTTAATTTTCTTTGGAACCCTCATAAGGTTTCCAGATTTCTGATCTGATACTATGCATTTTATGGCACCATTTCATTTGCAGATACCTGCCTCTTTTTTTTTTTTTTTTTAATTGTATTCTGATGGTTGGGTCTAGGTCTAAATTAGGCACTTAAACTATTTAGTCGCAGAACATGTTGTTCACTCTTTGTTGTGTTCTCTGTCCATGGTCTTGTTCCTCATTTTTCTCTGTATTATTTTCTCGTTTCATCATGTACATGCTTCGACCTGTTCTTTTTGGATGATTAGATCAGTATCATGTGGGTAGGGGCTGTGACTTAATAAGCACATGGAATTGGTGGTAGCATTGATTATGTTGTGCTAGGTAGAACCTGGCATTTCCAGAAAAAGACTGCACCCAAGCTTTGTAAGTTATGTTACATTTCTTCTAGTTTTACCGTTTTGACTGTAATCAAAGCATTCAAACTCTTAACTAGGTGTGAGTCCATCATGCACTTAACAATATTTGCAGTCAGCCAAAACAATATTAACCATTACTGCAGCTATTTTTGTACTACATAATCGATTTGTGTCTGTTGGTTTTCAGAACCTTTGTCTATTGGTAAGCGAATTTACGAAATTATCTGGAAAGTAGGTAAACCATTTTTACATTGCTATCAACATATTGTGTTAGAATAGGTGTCGAATATACTAGTCCTATTTGGTTACAGTTGGACTTAGAGTTGTAATAGGTGTTAAGGGGTGGAGTTAGAGTCAGACTCTGTAACCCGGGATCTCTCTTAAATAGAGAGGGGAGCACCACAATGTAACCATGGCGACTACAATGCAGCGTAGACACGCAGGGAGATGATGGCGGCGTGCCATGGACTCGTAGCGGCTAGGCGCTATGTTGGTTGGGGAGGAGCGCCTATAATCAGAGCCCCGGGGATGTGAAGCGATCGGGAGGGTTAGTCGTTGTTCCGCTATATCGACTAACTTTTATAACATATTGTGTGATATATTTATGTCTCATTTGAATTTTGATGGACCAAGTTTTACTTAAACTAGCATTTTGATATATTGGTTTCGGAAGTTGGTAAAGAACTAACCCTACTTTGTATGACTAATGTGAACCCGACGATTCATGGATGTTTGACGCATTGACATTAGAAACCTTAGTGACATAATAATTCAAATAAAGAAACCAAGAAGTGATTCTTCCAATTTTGTTGAAATTATAGGTACTTTTCTGTCAAAATCCACTACCATATGTCCTCCATAATCTCATCATGTAGTCACCTGATCTCTACATCGACCAGACAAGCCGCAGCTCCCATTTTATCATGTCCTATAGGTTAAACCTCTATTTCTTTGGCAAATGATAGCTTCGAGTATCTTATGAGGTAATTTCAATCTCCTTGTTTCATCATTTCCGTCTTTGAGGTAGTTTCTTTTTTGTTGTTTGAAATGCGATTTGGTTTGTTGTTCTGGAGGTTTTCTTACTGGTATGTGGCTATCTTTCTATACTCAAATCTATAAACCCTTACATGATGGCCAAGATTCGATTGAAGATCTGCCATGTGCTATAGGTGCTTACATAAAACATAACTGCTTAACTGGTGAGATAATTCAATGAATTAAACGACACCAATCATCAGATTATGAAGAAATTTTTCGTATTCATATTATCGTAAAATACAAAGAATCTCCTTTGGAGCAACAAAAAGGTTAATATTTGATTTGATATGAGAAATCACCCTTATCTTGAATGAAATTGTAGTCACTGTATGTCAATTTGGAAATAGATCCACATATCTGAAAATTTTTACTAGCCTTTATTGTTGAAAAATCATACAAAGGGAAAATAGAAGAACAATTAAATCAATCAAGGAGAATCTTATACTCCCTTCGTCCCAAAATATAAGCATTTTTGGACTATGACACAGTCTCCAAGATGCTACTTTGACCAATAATATCTATAAAAGTAAGATGTTTTAAATAAAAAGAGCTATATATTATGATAGTTTGTTTAATGATAAATCTAGTAACATCAATTTTATATGAGTGATCTATTCTATTTTTTTGCTATTAATAGTCAAAGTTGAAAATGTTTGACTTCTCACTATGCTAAAAATGCTTATATTTTGAAACGGAGGGAGTAGTTAATTAATATTTTTTCTTGATTCAGATTTTAATCACAAAGTGTAGTTTTTTCCCCTTCCATTGATAATTTCAGGTCAAATATCTAGCTCTCTGTGGTTGTATCTACTTCATGAACAAGAATACTGTACACAAGTTAATTGTTATTCTAAATCTTTTTGCATATCCATAGAAGGTTTCCAATATTCTAGCATGACAGAACAACTGCTCTTAGATGTAACACACCTTATAGGCTTATATTATTCTGTTGTACAGAAATCCTCACATGACTCAACTTCATACACCCAGCAGCTGGAATGGCTAACAGAACAGAACTGGCTACCCTCCTGTGCATTCCACTGTTCTCTCTCTTGTTACTTGATGTGGTGGCTGGTAACTTCACAGGTCCTCACCAAATCCGCCTTAGATGTGGTGCCACCAGCACTGCCATTGATTCTGATGGTCGAACTTGGGAAGGGGATGCTAACTCCAAGTTAGCATTGGATGGTTTGGCAGCAAACGCGTCATACCTAGACCCCTTGCTTCCCTCCCCAGTGCCTTACATGACGGCACGCATATTCAGTTCCAATTTCACATATTGGTTTGGTCTTAACCCTGGTCGTGTGTTCCTTCGCCTCTACTTTTATCCTACCGAGTATGCTGATCGTGCTGCTGCAGATGCCTTGTTTAGTGTCACTGCTGGGATCCTTGTCCTTCTGAATGATTTTAATCCTTCCCAGGCAGCTCATGCGATGGGTCGAACCTATCTCATCCTTGAATACTCAGTGAATGTTCCTTCGGGTGATCTCGATGTCACATTTTCCCTGTCTCCTCACCACACCGGTTCTTATGCGTTTGTGAATGGCATTGAGGTTGTGTCCACTCCTGATATTTTCACGAAACCTGCGCCAACATTTTTAAATGTTGGGATCTCAGATCCATTCCCAATCTCTGTTAATATAGGCCTTCAGACGATGTATCGTCTTAATGTTGGGGGTGAGACAATCTCCCCAAAAGATGATTCTGAATTTTGTCGCACATGGGGCAAGGATTCCCCTTACATTTCTGGAGACTCAGGCCTGAACTTTTTCAAGGATGACACTGTAACCATCAGTTACCCTCGTACCATGCCAAGTTACATAGCCCCAGTTGGTCTATATGAGACAGCAAGGTCCATGGGGCTAAAGGGATATATCAACTTGAGGTACAATCTTACATGGATTCTACCGATTGATGCAGGATTCCACTATCTTTTACGGCTCCATTTCTGTGAGATCCAGCACCCAATAACCAAGGCGAACCAGAGGACGTTCTTTGTATACATCAACAACCAGACAGCACAGAAGATGGATGTCATTGTTTTGAGTGGAGGAATTGGTGTGCCAATCTACACCAACTACATAGTTGGCCCAATTGGTTATGGTCAGACAGACCTGAGAGTTGCACTTCACCCTGATGTTGAAACCAATCCAGAATTCGTTGATGCAATTCTGAATGGTCTTGAGGTCTTCAAGCTACAGGATGTCAACAAAAGTAACCTTGCTGGAATGAACCCTATTCCCTGGAGCCACCGTGATGGGGATCCTCGTCTGGCAACCATTGGTGGAGCTATTTTTGTTTTGGTGGTGCTGTTGATTGCCAGTTTGAGCATGTGTATTATCAACATACGAAAGAAAAGAGTTGATCATGGAAAGACGAACAAAGAGTTGTTATTAGCCACCTTGCTCTCAAAGAAATCCAACCTTTGCTACCAATTCACATTCTTGCAAATCCAGGAAGCTACCAGTAACTTTGATGAAGCCTTTCTCCTTGGCAAAGGCGGGTTTGGGAATGTATACAAGGGTGAGTTAGATCATGGAATGAAGGTGGCAATCAAGCGTGGAGACCCTCTGTCCCAGCAGGGTATCAACGAATTTCAGACAGAGATTGAGATGTTGTCCAAGCTCCGTCATCGCCACCTAGTTTCTCTGATTGGCTATTGCGAAGACGAGAACGAGATGATCCTTGTGTATGATTACATGGAAAATGGTACCCTTCAAGAGCACTTGTATGGCACCCAAAAGCCACCTCTTCCATGGAAGCAACGGCTTGAGATCTGCATCGGTGCAGCGTTGGGGCTGCATTACCTACACACCGGTGCGAAGCAGACCATCATCCACCGTGATGTGAAGAGTACCAACATTCTGTTGGATGGCAAATGGGTGGCAAAGGTTTCAGATTTTGGGCTGTCCAAGGTTAGCGCAGACAAGGACAAAACCTATGTGAGCACTGTTGTGAAAGGCAGCTTTGGATATCTCGACCCGGAGTACTTTCGAAGGCAGAAACTCACCAAGAAATCAGATGTCTTCTCCTTTGGGGTTCTTTTGTTCGAGGTTCTATGCGCACGCCCGGTAATAAACCCTGAACTTCCAGAGGAGCAAGTGAGCTTGCGTGACTGGGCACTGTCTTGCCGTAAGAAAGGCATTCTCAGTGAGATTATCGACCCCCATCTCCAAGGGGAAATCACCCCACAGTGCTTCAGGAAATTCACAGAGACTGCAGAGCAGTGTGTTGCTGATTACAGCATGAACAGGCCATCCATGGGTGATGTCCTGTGGAACCTCGAGGTTGCACTACAGCTGCAGGAGAGTGCAGAGGAAAACTGCGAAGAGACGGCATTGAACGTGTTATCATCGCCTTTAACGACCAGGTTGCAACCATCATCCCGCTCAATTATGAGCATCTCTGGACAAAAGGCTGTCTTCTCAGAGATGATGCATCCAGATGGCCGATAAGACCAAACTGGCGTTTAGTATTCCTCAAGCTTCTGTTCTAATGTTTTATAGGGAAAATTGTTGGAGTTTATAACAGTTAATTTGATTGTTAACGGACTGTCCTGCGAGATAATTGTAGGATCGAACACAAGTAACCAAGCCTACCAGAGGAGGGGTGAATGGTAGGGAAAATCAAAAACCCAAAACTTTTAGCGGAAATAAAAGTTACCCTCAAATCGATGGAAATCTCGACGTAGTCCTGTCGCCGCCGGTCGGACTGCTCGCACGCCGCCAGTTAGATCGCCGCCCTGCCGCCTGAACCCGAAGAAACACAAATCGAAGAACTCTTAAAGTAGATGACAACTTTATTGCTTCTCTCTGTGTTTACAAAGTGCAACAACAGCACTCCTTACAAAAATCTCGACTAAACTCGAAACCCTAACTAAACTATCAACTCCACGCTCTGAAAAGCGATACAAAAGCGATACAGGAAGCCTCACGCTCCCTCTCTATTTATACCACAAAAAAATCCCCTACTCAAGATAGGTGTAGAACTCCTATTTCCAGTAGGACTCAATCCCTCAATTTCCTTTTTCTCCAAAACCACAGCCGCACCGGCCATGGAAAATCCTGCTCCGGATCGGACTCCTTTACCGATCCTTCGCCAGCTCACACTCGGTCTCCTCGCACCGCACGGCCTGGGCCGGCTCCAACAAGCCACAGCCACCGAGCCGCTCTCCTGCTGCTCGGCCAACCAATCATGCACACATACATGCTTCATCATGCATGTATCGATCACACATACATGTACAGCACCGTACATGCATGCATACCTGCACGCTACAGTACCCCGTGTACTGTAGCACCATATACTACTCCAACTTTACGATTCCCTTCGCGAACACCGGCACTTGCACGCACACCTCGTGAAGCCCGTTGCGAAGATCTCTCCCACACGGTGTCCATCCACCGTATGCCATCTCGTATCCAACTTCGTCACCCGGTATCCTTGACCGTCTGGACCTCAACTCCTCCCTGAGTCTCGTCCCGATCCCCACCGTTGACCGAAGTTGACTTCCAAGAATCCTGACTCTAGTCACCTTCTCACATGGTATCCCGACCGCACTAGACCTCTGTTCCTCCCTGAACATAGTCCCGGTCCTCACCATTGACCAAGGCTGACCTCAAGTCACCTGCACACAATCAGACAAAACAACCGTTTCTGGGCACAGATATCACAACCTAACCCACATTAGTCACACGCACTCACACCAACATTCACACAAACTCTCAAACCAATTCTTTGATTAAATCATTTGCATAGCCAATTGTTCATCATAAATATTAATCATGACAATGATTTCACAATAATGAACCAGTTGATTAATCTGTGTGTCCCACGTAGACTCTTGTTTACCTTCCTTACACCCCAGAGACTGGAATAATCTTCTTAGTACATGGACAAATTAGTAACTACTACAACGAGGACGCCATTTGTATGCATGATTCTGAAGATGTCCTAATCATATGAAGTTTGTTTTATGTTCTCCTACTATAATTTTGGAGCAAGTACATACTTTATACCATCTTTCGTTATGACTATTTGACTTTTAGGCAAGATTTGGTCAAACTTTTAATACTTTTACCATCAATAACTTTTAAAATTTTAAGTTTCAAAAAAATGTTATGTGTAGGTTTATCTTGAAAAATACCTACATAATTTCTTAAATTTATTAGATTTTATATACTCATTCTAATATAAACTTATAGCCAAACTTACACATTGAAGACCTAAAAAATGTCGAGCTTCGTACTCTGTCCGTTTCCAAATAACTCTTAGTATTGTTGAATTAATTATTTCTGAAGGTTATATATTTGCATGGTTTCTTTTAAATAATTGTAAATTAAGTAATCTCTTTTTCTGATGGGTAATTATTTGCATAGGCAAAATTTGTCATGTGACACTCAAAGTTTGTGGTACACACTATAAAAACGTGAGACGGTCAAGGACACCGAAAAACTGATAATTTACCGGAGGGCGTCGTGGCCATTATCTTATTGTTTCGGGGCTAAAGAGCGATAGAAACAATTAGAAACTATTAATTTACCCCTCAGACAAGTGGCATATATCCCGGTTCAGTCTGGTTCGAAGTGCACTGTAGTGTAGGAAGAGAATGGGGCTTTGATTCTGGTTTGAACCAGACCTAGCGAGGCTACATGTTGCTGGACCGATGGCAAACACATCTTTTCTACTTGGGTTCTCTCATCATTTAGTCCAAAAATGATAAAATAATGATTGTGTTGTCCTTTAATAAATTACCAGCTTTTAAGATGTAATCGAATTGTGTTACTATTTTTACGATGTTCAGGAGTAAATACCATAAATTTTAAGTGCCCTGTAACAAATATTGTGCATTTTTGTCGTAACTCATTCAAACTATATTCTCGTTTTAATTCTTTGTGGAATCTAAAAACTACAGTACATTTTTGTCTGGTGCTAACTAGAAGGGCCGAGCTGTCGCTTTTCGCTTAGGCTGCTAAGCATCCAATGCATAATTGCTAGGAGTAATGATCGTATCGGTGTCGTATTGCCCAGTCGTATGTCATTCTGAGTGCTACTACAGTTGAGCAGGAGACACTAGATTGTCGATTTTTTTATAGATATAATATTATTTTAATGAAAAATTGTAAAAGTAGAAGCTGATCGGCTAAAATTACAAGTTTAATACCCTGTCGAACAACCACAGTTCAACATGGGTATATATCGAACCTGTCGAACTGCGGTTGTTCGATAGGGTATAAAAAAAATACTCTATCGAACTGCCCCTGTTTGACAGAGGATAAAAAATGATAAAAAGAAGGTGATCAGTCACACTGTAACACTACTGTGCATCACTGTGCATGCAGACCTGTCGAACTTGGTATGTTCGATAGGCCACCTGCCATGCTCTTTCTTGTCTTTTTCTATTTTTTTAAGTGAGCCTCAACCCTGTCGAACACCTGTCGAACTGCAGTTATTCGATAGGGTTGAGGCTCACTTAAAAAAATAGAAAAAGACAAGAAAGAGCATGGCAGGTGGCCAAATTTCAAAATTATTAAATTACAGGGTGTACTTAAATTTAAACTCGACCACAGACACAACTAAATACTTAATTAATTCCAGAATTCCACAATATCAAATAAAAAAGTTGGATGTATCACAAATTTAGCATTTGTTTGATTCGAAATTAATAATTAACAAGTAGTATTCATTCCGTACCAAAATATAACAACTTCTAGCCTTTAGAATTTGTCCTAAAATATAACAATTTACCACCAACATTCTCTTCTTAACGAATCACAATCCTCCACCATTCAAATTTTCCAGCTATCTCCACTTCTCCTTCAGCCACAACACTCCCCTATTTAATTGTACCAACTTTCTTAATAACCGTTGTCCAACTCTAAAAATACTTATATTCTAGGACGAAGGGAGTAGTTAACTATTATTTCAATCTAACATGCTACAATTCGAATATGGCCAACGTAGTGAACGTATGGTTAAAATTTTGATCTTTATACTACCAATACCAATAACCCGTGCAAGGCACGGGTTGACGGCTAGTCACTGTAATTAAAGCTAATCAAGCTGAAAATGCACTCGTGTTGTGTAATATTGTGGCTTAGCAATATTAATATTTGTCCAAATCTAAGGACATTTATTGAGGTACTATATTACTCAATAGTTTAAACATAGGCCACTAATTAACTATGGGCCCGGCACGATGTAAACACGCATAAAAAGAAGACTAATGTGAACGATAACTAATCATAGGGATCCACCGTGTCATCATCCATGACACTAGCGCTCGTCGTCATCATTCATAGAGCTCGGAGCGGGTACAATAACCGGCGATAAGAACGGCGGCTAGGATTTTACGATTAAGTAGAGGAGAGAGATTTTGCGATTAAGTGGAGGAGAGAGAAGAGACAAGTTAATACTGTAGGACCCATGAAAATAATAAAATATTTGTGTTGTAGTAAACATAAATTTTCTTCATTATACATATTGACTACAATGTCTACTATAGATGACATGGTAACTATTTGGAGCCAGCAGTTGCTCTCTTATTAACCTTGCTCTCAGTGATGGATACTGGCGACCACCTAGTGGCTGCTGCCCACTGGAACCCACCAGGACCTCTCCAGCTCTCCCCTTGGCTGTCGGCAATCTAGATTCGTGTGGAGATTATGGATACCATATACCCATAGGGCTATGTTATCTGACTGGTTATTGAGGATAACTAGCAGTAATAGAATATGTAAAGATAAGAATTCAGGTATTATGTTAACTTGTATATCAAGGAAATATCACGTAGTTCTAGTCGGTTACAATCGTAGAGTATCGAACTTAGACTGTAAGGGATAAAGTTTCTATCTTGTAGTTACGACTCTTTCGCATATATAAGGAGGGGTCGGGGGCTTGTTGAGTACACAACCACACCCCATTTCATCAGATCAATAACACAATCGGCGGAATATTTCCCCGGACAAGAGTAGAGTATTACTTCTCATTGAGAAGGCTTGAACCTGTATAAATCCTTTGTCTCATAACTCATCCACTTTCCTAGCTTGCAATGTACGCTACGTATTGCCGAAATATAGTTTCGATTATTCATATTTAGGTTTGCTCGGTCAGTGCGCGGTTTTCAAATTGATGCCACACAAACGGGAGAGGTCTTAATTGTAGAGCAATGACCACCGTTAATTGTTTCAACCATATAGTATCGGACCTCCTTCCTCCTCTAGCCCTCTTACTTCTCTCCCTCTTCTTCCTCCTCTCTTCTCTTCTTTTGTCAATGGTCATCCTATAGGGTAGAGGGTTTCTTCCTCCTCTCTTCTCTTCTTCTGTCAATGGTCATCCTGTAGGGTGGAGGGGCTCAGGCCTAGTGTAAAAAACCGGACCACCGATGGTTCAATCGAAAAAAACCGGAACCAGATGTTGGCACGGTTCGGTCCAGTAGAAAGACTGGACTCTTCTGTCAATGGTCATCCTGTAGGGTATAGGGGCTCAGGCCTAGTGTAAAAAACCGGACCACCGATGGTTCAATCGAAAAAAACCGGAACCAGATGTTGGCACGGTTCGGTCCAGTAGAAAGACTGGACTCTTCTGTCAATGGTCATCCTGTAGGGTATAGGGGCTCAGGCCTAGTGTAAAAAACCGGACCACCGATGGTTCAATCGAAAAAAACCGGAACCAGATGTTGGCACGGTTCGGTCCAGTAGAAAGACTGGACTCTTCTGTCAATGGTCATCCTGTAGGGTATAGGGGCTCAGGCCTAGTGTAAAAAACCGGACCACCGATGGTTCAATCGAAAAAAACCGGAACCAGATGTTGGCACGGTTCGGTCCAGTAGAAAGACTGGACTCTTCTGTCAATGGTCATCCTGTAGGGTATAGGGGCTCAGGCCTAGTGTAAAAAACCGGACCACCGGCGGTTCAACCGGAAAAAACCGGAACCAGATATTGGCACGGTTCGGTCTAGTAGAAAGACCGGAAGTACAATTGAACCGCTTCAGACCGCTTGAACCGGCCGGTTTTGCAATGAACCAGGCAATAAACCGTCTTCGGTCGGACCGCACTAACACAAGGCACGACGGCCCAGTTAGCATGTTTTGGGCCATACTTGTCCGCGGGCTTGATTTTTTTAGCAAAAATTGAAGGAAATGTGCGCCCTTGTGGGGAGTCAACCCTGGTGGATTGGTTGCAAGCCAATTCCTGTAGCCATCCTACCATCCTGATCTATGTGCTTGTATGGAAACACATATATTACATGTCGTTAGTGAACCACGGTTCGACCGGACGGTTCACGGTTGGACCATCAAACCAGTGAACCAGCAGGGTGACCGGATCATCTACCGGTCCGGTTTTTTCCACTATGGGCTCAGGCCCCCAACACCCATGCATACAGGATTTGCCCATATTTAATCAAGAGAATTCCTTATTTGCCACACAAACACTACTACGAAAGAGATTTTCCCAAACAGTCAAAATAGCTTTTTGCGTGCGATTGGACCAACCGCATGCGCGAGAGGGTTTGCAAAAATGGCGATTTTATTCATGCGGGTGGTGCACCCACATGCAAAAATTGATGGGGCCTTAAGCCATCCGCACGCAAAAAAGGAAAATCGTCAAAAAAAATTCCAAAAAAAAATGCTAACACTAACCATAGCGGTTCCACGCGCGTGGAGGCCAAATCCACACTGTTGTCGGCGTCTGTGCCCGCCGCCAGAGCCCGTGCATGCCGCCACCATGCCACCCGCCACGCCTACCACAAGATCTGTGTGGGGGAGGGCGGGGGCGAGCCGCGCTGCAAGCCAACTACTCGAGCCCACCGCCGGATACACGTGGGGGAGAGCGGGGGAGAGCCACCACCGGCCTTCCACTCGAGCCCGTCGCCGGATCCACGCTAGAGAGGGCCGAGGGCAGCACCGTCGCCGCCCACCATCTCAACAGCCGCTCTCGTGGGCGGTGGACCCGGCCTTCCCCGGGGCGGCACCACTAGATCCGCTGCCCTCGTCATCCGCCGTCGCCGCAGCTACTCTCGAGGGTGGCGGATCTAGCCCTCCTGAGGTCGGTGTTGCCGGACCCATCGCCCTCGCTGTCATTGCAGCCGCTCCCTGCCGCCACATCATCAATGGTGGCGGCCAGCAGCACCTGCTTCCGCTCGGAGAGGACGAGAGAGAGGATTAAGAGAGAGAGAGAGAGGAGAGCTGATGAGACTAGAAGAGGCCGAGTGAATAATAGGATAGGAGAGGAAGAGAGAGATGGGATACGAGTTAGAAAAAATTTGAAGTGGTGAGATGGAAAAGAGAATGGAGGGGAGAAAACAAATTTGTGAAGAGAGGGTATTTTTGCATGTAGACCACTTAAAAGGCTTGCATGCGACGCCCCTTAAGATGACTGCATACGAAAATAGGCTCATTTTCATTGACGGCCCGTCTGCAAAAATAGATCTTTGCATGCACTCCTCTTAAGGAGCTCTCTGCGAAAATGGAGGTCAATTTTTGCAGGTGCGAATAATTATGGTCCGTCTACAATCTATAGGGGTCCTTAAAAAAACATTTTTTTAAGTAGTGAAAGTTAGCTAGGCAGATTTGTTATATGCAAAGTTATATAAGGTATGGAAAATAAGGAATTCCATCTATTTAATTTGTAGAATAGTGTGTTGATAATGTAGAGATTCAAGTGATAGTGATACACTCAATTATTGAACTTGTGATAAGTGCACTTTCCCAAAACATGCGCGCATCACCTAAATTTACACCACTAAAAAAAGATTTTTGCAGACGCACCCTCTTTTTTATTGTAGACGGGCTAAAAGAACGTCAACATATAAAAATATTTGGATGTTGTTCGGTTAAGACCCGCACGGGAAAACTGCCTGCGAAAATCGATTTTCCCATGTGGAGGTTTCTCTTATCAGCCTGCAGTTCGTGCAATAGCCGCTCTTCGACCTTTTTTTCTCCCCACGCGACCAGCCTCTCCGCTTCCTTTTATTTCTCCTCTCACTTTTTCTCTCCTCTATCTCCTCTTCCCATTTCGCATTTCCCCCATCCGTACGTCCTTTTTCCCTCCTCTTCTCTTCCTTTTTTATCTTCTCCTCTTGTCAGAGTATGCAATCCGTCATAGATATCTTTCATCACTGATAAGATACGCACTCATCTCCATCAGAGAGGTGTCTATCACCACTGATAGAGCTTCACCAATCATAAATGATAAATACTTTATGCATGACTTATTTTTTAAAATTTTTAAAATTTTTTTTAAATAAGATGAACGATCAAACGTTGGACGCAGAAACCCAGGAATTGAGTTATTTTTTTTGAGAGAGGGAGTAGCCGTGTGGAAATTGCTTGAATAGGACAACGTAGGATAAGGGAGAGCTAGCTCCCGCGCTCAGAACATGGAGTAGGACTGCACAAACTGACAAGGTTGCGGCTGATTGCTTAACTTGATTACTCCCTCCGTCCAAAAAAAACAAACCCTGCTTTCCGTGTCCAACATTTGTCCATCCGTCTTATTTGAAAAAATTATTAAAAAATTAAAAAGATAAGTCACGTATAATGTATTAATCATGTTTTATCATCTAACAACAATAAAAATACTAATTACAAAAAAAATTCATATAAGACGGACAGTCAAACGTTGACACGGAAACCCAGGGTTTGTCTTTTTTTTTTTTTTTGAGACGGAGGGAGTACGCGAGATCTAGAAGGAGGTGGCTACGTACATTGGTGGCTGTTGTTAAGCCACATCGTCCGGCATCAGAAATCTTATACTCGTATATTCATTTGTATAATTGCTCCAGCCGGCGTGCAGCATTATCTGAATCTCGATCGGACCAAGCGAACGAGCTACTACCTTGCAGCTGCAGCTCTCTTATTGTTTGAGATGAGTGCATGCTGTTCGCAGCTGTCCATCAGGGTCGTTACGTGAGTAATTAGCTTGCCACAGTGACTATTTGTCGAGCGTCGACACCATCTGCTAGCTAGTCCTCTATATAAGCTGGCTAGCTTTTCATTAATTTACTACTCCTAGTATCCTTCTAAGCACCTGCTACCTAGCAAAAGCTAAAGCCAAGCAACCAACATCATACATACCCGCCATAAGAATTCTCTGTCTGGTCCTATATATATAGCTTGTAGCTAGGAGTATATATAATCGATCCTAGCTCCTATAAAATATTTTTAGTGAAATACTGCCTGGCAGGCAGGGAAGTAGCTATGTCCCATCACCTCCCTTTCATCTGTCATGGAATGGTTCGTCATCCGGTCCTGCAGCCGGTTCGTTGTTGCCATCGGACTGGTGCACAATTTCGCGGTTTCTTCCGACGACAGAGCGCGAGCGGCGTGATGCTACACGCACATACGCGCATGAATTCCGTTGATGCCGCCGCTTCTAAGGAGGCATCCAGCTTTGAGCCCAGTGTGTGGGGCGACTTCTTTATCAACTACGAACCAAAGCAACTACAGGCAAGCGCACATTATATATATATCTTTTGCATGCATGCATGATATATATATAGGAGTAAAAAATTGCATAACTGATGAGCACAACCTGAATGTTTTATTATGGTAGGATTATAAGAATTAATCCACACACATGCAATGTTTAAAGGAGGTTTGGATAGATATGGACTTACTCCATATACTCCTATTTACTTGTCAATAGGGATAAAGGTATAGTCTCCAGCACACATCGTTCTGTTTTTTTCTTAAAAAAAAATCATATCAATGTCTGTACATTTATCCCTATAAATGCATACACATATCTTGTTCTTATGATATCTACTTTCTCATTATATATATTTACTAAAAGAATAAATTTCACAAAAATACATATACTATAACTAAAATATCACAAAACTACATATTTAATAACAAAATCATCACATCACTTCAGATTTAGAACTAATTTAGTCACAAAACTACAATGTTTATAGCTCCAAGATAACAATGGTGCAGTTTCATGATAAATTCAATATTGAATATGTAGTTTTACTATACTTATTCTTAAATCTATAGCTTTATCATAAATTTGGTGCTAAATCTATATTTTTGTGATACAATTAATTAAATCTATAGTTTTATGATAGTTTGATTAATATACCTGCATTTTTTGTGAAATTTACTCTTATTAGAATAGTAACAATAAAACATTTTAATTGTTAATCTAGATACTACCTCCAAGTTGATAATAGTTATCATTTTAACGAGAACATATCATCTCAAAAGTTAATTTTTACCACTATTTTCTTATATATATATATATATATAATATATATATATATATATATATTATATATATATATATATATATATATATATAAATGTCAAAATATATGGTTTATTGAAGTACCTTTTAAAAATAATTCTTCATGTTTAGAAGTTAAAATATTCAGAAGTTATTTATAGTCAAGGTTTCTGATGTGTTGACAACTCTAAAAAAACAATTATTTTTTAACTTGGATAGAGTACTAACTAACATTGTTTTGGAATAATGACGATTCATAAAGTGGTTTATTCCTCTCGCTTGCATAATATTTAACGGTAGGTTTTAAGCATAACTTTTATAATTTTATAAAAAAATGTTTTAAAAGTTTCACTGCATTCATGTAAGCAAAATATATTCAATGATGGTGTATCTTATTTGTTTTTTATAGTAGTTAATTTTGTGGACAACAAATCGACAACAAACGCAAGTTATATACATTGGAAATTACTGATTCAACACAACTATGTTCATTCCAATATACTTTTTTCGGTTAATCATACGTATCTAATCAAATTCATGCATGCAAGCAGCGATCAGAGGAGTGGATGATGAATAGGGCTGACAAGCTGAAACAAGCTGTCCGCGCACTGTTTTGGACCTGTAATGACATGGTGGACAAGATGCACTTAGTAGACGCTGTCCAACGTCTTGGAATAGATCACCTTTTTCAAAATGAGATAAGCAGCACACTAAGCGATATCAGCAGAAGTCAATTTGCTAGCAATAGCCTCCATGAGGTTGCTCTTCGCTTTCGTTTGCTTAGGGAGAATGGCTTTTGGGTATCACCAGGTATATATCAATGTATATATATAGCTAAAATAGCAACGACAAGACATGCATAAATACTAGATTGATGCAGAGTACGTAAGCAGATGAAACGTTAATTTATTTCCTACCAAGAAACTTTAATACAAAATGGAACTATTTTTTTTTTTGTTTAGGATAGAGTCTCTTTTTTTTTGTGTATCACTCTGAAACAAAACAGCACAGCTAATACAAAGAAATTGTATGTCCTGCAGATGTGTTCACAACATTTAAAGGTGAGGATGGAAGGTTCATCGATGCAATATCTAATGAACCAAGGGGATTATTAAGTTTATACAACGGCGCACACCTCCTCGTCCATGATGAGACAGAACTCACAGAAGCCATCTCTTTTGCAAGGGACCATCTTCAATCAATGTGTGCTGCAAGTGAGCTCAAGCCCCCTCTAGTTGACCAAGTGAAACGTGCCCTACACTTACCATTACCAAGGGCGTACAAGAGAATGGAAGCATTGCATTATATGTTCGAGTATGGACAGGAGGAAGGCCATATTGTTGTTCTTCTGGATCTCGCAAAGCTAGAGTTCAACCTCTTGCAGCATGTCCACTTGAAAGAGCTGAAAGCCTTTTCTCAGTACGCATCTTTCCTTGACATATACACATTACAAAGTAATAGAAAACAATAAAAGTAAACAATAATGATATGTACTATATATCTCATAAGATATAATGATGTCCTAAACTACTACAAGCAAACATTTGTGTAGAGATTTATTTCGATTCATTTATAATATAAATTATTTCAACTCATGGATAAAAATCTATATATTTCATACAGTATAGACTAGGGGTGAAAATGGAGCGGATTCGGACGGATAGTGGTCATACCATATCTTAAACCATATTTTTTAAGTGGATTCGGGGCAGGTGCGGATAGTGTACGAATGCAGATGCGGAGCGGATTGTTTCGGATGTCGGAAATGGTGCGGAGTTGGTGCGGAATCAGTTCGGAAACAGATTAAATTTATCAGCTGTTACGTATATATGCAATCAATACAACATCCAGTTAGCAATCCAAGGAACAATAATACAATAATAAATATATGACCCATCGTAATAATTATATGATTAAGTGCTAAACAACATGAATGCATGATGTCCATAATATAAAAATATAGCTACGTGAGTGTGACATGAGACGATACAAGCCTTAGACTAAAATATCTATGTTAATTGATGAATTAAGGCATTAGATGTACCAACTTAAGTTATATGCAATAGATAGAGTGATTATATATGTTGATAATTTCGGATTATCCGGCAAACGGCCTATCAGATAATTCGACAAAAATGTTGGATAATCCGCATCTGCCGGATTTTAGAGATACCATATCCGCATCTGCATCCGCTTCATACTATCCGCATCCGCATCCTTATCTACCAGAGTTCTAAAAGCCCATACCATATCCTCGTTTTGGAGGGATTCGGATCGGATCGGATCGGATATTATCCGATCCGTTTTCACCCCTAGTATAGACGGTTATGAGATGTTTCATAAATATATTTAAAAATATATCTGTTATATTATGAAATAGGTTTGAACGAACACACTATTTTCGCTACGGAGGTCAGAAATTAGCATTTTAATCAGAGGAAAAGAAAAGGAGAGTTCAAAAATTGAAATTTGGAAACAAAAAATAAGGAATATTACAAGAAAAGTATGTAAAGAACCAAATACGAGATTAATTACAATTCAAAATAAAAACAAACAGAAATCCAAAATTAGAAAAGGAAAAGAGAGAATGCAAGTAGTAATGGAATACAATTTAGAAATAACTAACATTTGCATATAAAATAAGGAGTATTGAAATAATAATCCATGTAGAACACAACACAAAGAGGCCGAGTGAATAATAGGATAGGAGAGGAAGAGAGAGATGGGATACGAGTTAGAAAAAATTTGAAGTGGTGAGATGGAAAAGAGAATGGAGGGGAGAAAACAAATTTGTGAAGAGAGGGTATTTTTGCATGTAGACCACTTAAAAGGCTTGCATGCGACGCCCCTTAAGATGACTGCATACGAAAATAGGCTCATTTTCATTGACGGCCCGTCTGCAAAAATAGATCTTTGCATGCACTCCTCTTAAGGAGCTCTCTGCGAAAATGGAGGTCAATTTTTGCAGGTGCGAATAATTATGGTCCGTCTACAATCTATAGGGGTCCTTAAAAAAACATTTTTTTAAGTAGTGAAAGTTAGCTAGGCAGATTTGTTATATGCAAAGTTATATAAGGTATGGAAAATAAGGAATTCCATCTATTTAATTTGTAGAATAGTGTGTTGATAATGTAGAGATTCAAGTGATAGTGATACACTCAATTATTGAACTTGTGATAAGTGCACTTTCCCAAAACATGCGCGCATCACCTAAATTTACACCACTAAAAAAAGATTTTTGCAGACGCACCCTCTTTTTTATTGTAGACGGGCTAAAAGAACGTCAACATATAAAAATATTTGGATGTTGTTCGGTTAAGACCCGCACGGGAAAACTGCCTGCGAAAATCGATTTTCCCTTCTGGAGGTTTCTCTCATCCGCCTGCTATTTGTACAATAGTCGCTCTTCCACTTTTTTTCCTATCCGCCTGCCCAGCCTCTCTGCTTCCCTTTATTTCTCCTATCCCCTTTTCTCTCCTCCATCATCTCTTACCATTTCGCATTTCTCCCATCCGTCCTTTTTCCCTCCTCTTCTCCTTCCTCTTATTTTTTTTCTTCTCCCCCGGTCAGAGTTTGCAATCTGTCATAGGTATCTTTCATCACTGATAAGAGGTGTACTAATCTTCATCAGAGGTGTCTATCACCACTAACAGAGCTTCACCCATCACAAAATGAGGTTGAGTCATCAATGATCACTCATATGTGACGAGTGATCTACTCGTCGCAAATGATGGTCTGGACCTATACCACCGATAACCTGGTCCAGCGTAGTGCTGATTGAGATATAATAGATGGATTTTTATGGGAAGGTTAGAGAGAGTGTGGAATTCCTTTTCTTTCCTCGCTATGTACTCCCTCCGTCTGAAAAAACTCAATTCCTAGATTTCTGTGTTTAACGTTTGATTGTCTATCTTATATAATTTTTTTATGATTAGTATTTTTATTGTTGTTAATTAGATGATAAAACATGAATAATACTTTATGCATGACTTATTTTTTAAAATTTTTAAAATTTTTTTTAAATAAGATGAACGATCAAACGTTGGACGCAGAAACCCAGGAATTGAGTTATTTTTTTTGAGAGAGGGAGTAGCCGTGTGGAAATTGCTTGAATAGGACAACGTAGGATAAGGGAGAGCTAGCTCCCGCGCTCAGAACATGGAGTAGGACTGCACAAACTGACAAGGTTGCGGCTGATTGCTTAACTTGATTACTCCCTCCGTCCAAAAAAAACAAACCCTGCTTTCCGTGTCCAACATTTGTCCATCCGTCTTATTTGAAAAAATTATTAAAAAATTAAAAAGATAAGTCACGTATAATGTATTAATCATGTTTTATCATCTAACAACAATAAAAATACTAATTACAAAAAAAATTCATATAAGACGGACAGTCAAACGTTGACACGGAAACCCAGGGTTTGTCTTTTTTTTTTTTTTTTTGGACGGAGGGAGTACGCGAGATCCTAGAAGGAGGCGCTACGTACATTGGTGGCTGTTGTTAAGCCACATCGTCCGGCATCAGAAATCTTATACTCGTATATTCATTTGTATAATTGCTCCAGCCGGCGTGCAGCATTATCTGAATCTCCGATCGGACCAAGCGAACGAGCTACTACCTTGCAGCTGCAGCTCTCTTATTGTTTGAGATGAGTGCATGCTGTTCGCAGCTGTCCATCAGGGTCGTTACGTGAGTAATTAGCTTGCCACAGTGACTATTTGTCGAGCGTCGACACCCATCTGCTAGCTAGTCCTCTATATAAGCTGGCTAGCTTTTCATTAATTTACTACTCCTAGTATCCTTCTAAGCACCTGCTACCTAGCAAAAGCTAAGCCAAGCAAACCAACATCATACATACCGGCCATAAGAATTTCTCTATCTGGTCCTATATATATAGCTTGTAGCTAGGAGTATATTAATCGATCCTAGCTCCTATAAATATTTTAGTGAAATACTGCCTGGCAGGCAGGGAAAGTAGCTATGTCCCATCACCTCCCTTTCATCTGTCATGGAATGGTTCGTCATCCGGTCCTGCAGCCGGTTCGTCGTTGCCATCGGACTGGTGCACAATTTCGCGTTTCTTCCGACGACAAGAGCGCGAGCGGCGTGATGCTACACGCACATACGCGCATGAATTCCGTTGATGCCGCCGCTTCTAAGGAGGCATCAGCTTGAGCCCAGTGTGTGGGGCGACTTCTTTATCAACTACGAACCAAAAGCAACTACAGGCAAGCGCACATTATATATAATATCTTTTGCATGCATGCATGATATATATATAGGAGTAAAAAATTGCATAACTGATGAGCACAACCTGATGTTTTATTATGGTAGGATTATAAGAACTTAATCCACACACATGCAATGTTTAAAGGAGGTTTGGATAGATATGGACTTACTCCATATACTCCTATTTACTTGTCAATAGGGATAAAGTATAGTCTCAGCACCACATCGTTTCTGTTTTTTTCTTAAAAAAAAAAAATCATATCAATGTCTGTACATTTATCCCTATAAATGCATACACATATATATCTTGTTCTTATGAGATCTACTTTCTCATTATATATATTTACTAAAAGAATAAATTTCACAAAAATACTATACTTTAACTAAAATATCACAAAAATACATATTTAATAACAAAATCATCACATCACTTCAGATTTAGAACCAATTAGTCACAAAACTACAATGTTTATAGCTCCAAGATAACAATGGTGCAGTTTCATGATAAATTCAATATTGAATATGTAGTTTTACTATACTTATTCTTAAATCTATAGCTTTATCATAAATTTGGTGCTAAATCTATATTTTTGTGATACAATTAATTAAATCTATAGTTTTTATGATAGTTTGATTAATATACCTGCATTTTTTGTGAAATTTACTCTTATTAGAATAGTAACAATAAAAACATTTTTAATTGTTAATCTAGATACTACCTCCAAGTTGATAATAGTTATCATTTTAACGAGAACATATCTCATCAAAGTTAATTTTTACCACTATTTTCTATTAATATATATATATATATATAATATAATATATATATATATATATATTATATATATATATATAATATATTATATATATAAATGTCAAAATATATGGTTTATTGAAGTACCTTTTAAAAATAATTCTCATGTTTAGAAGTTAAAATATTTCAGAAGTTATTTATAGTCCAAGGTTTTCTGATGTTGACAACTCTATAAAAACAATTATTTTTAACTTGGATAGAGTACTAACTAACATTGTTTGGAATAATGACGATTCATAAAGTGGTTTATTCCTCTCGCTTGCATAATATTAACGGTAGGTTTTTAAGCATAACTTTTATAATTTTTATAAAAAAATGTTTAAAAGTTTCACTGCATTCATGTAAGCAAAATATATTCAATGATGGTGTATCTTATTTGTTTTTATAGTAGTTAATTTGTGGACAACAAATCGACAACAAACGCAAGTTATATTACATTGGAAATTACTGATTCAACACAACTATGTCATTCCAATATACTTTTTTCGGTTAATTCATACGTATCTAATCAAATTCAGCATGCAAGCAGCGATCAGAGGAGTGGATGATGATAGGGCTGACAAGCTGAAACAAGCTGTCCGCGCACTGTTTTGGACCTGTAAATGACATGGTGGACAAGATGCATAGTTAGACGCTGTCCAACGTCTTGGAATAGATCACCTTATTCAAAATGAGATAAGCAGCACACTAAGCGATATCAGCAGAAGTCAATTTGCTAGCAATAGCCTCCATGAGGTTGCTCTTCGCTTTCGTTTGCCTTAGGAGAATGCGTTTTGGGTATCACCAGGTATATATCAATGTATATATATAGCTAAAATAGGCAACGACAAGACATGCATAAATACTAGTTGATCAGAGTACGTAAGCAGATGAAACGTTAATTATTTCCTACAAGAACTTAATACAAAATGGAACTATTTTTTTTTGTTTAGGATAGAGTCTCTTTTTTTCTTTGTATCACTCTGAAACAAAACAGCACAGCTAATACAAAGAAATTGTATGTCCTGCAGATGTGGTTCACAACATTTAAAGGTGAGGATGGAAGGTTCATCGATGCAATATCTAATGAACCAAGGGGAATTATTAGTTTATACAACGGCGCACACCTCCTCGTCCATGATGAGACAGAACTCCACAAAGCCATCTCTTTTGCAAGGGACCATCTTCAATCAATGTGTGCTGCAAGTGAGCTCAAGCCCCTCTAGTTGACCAAGTGAAACGTGCCCTACACTTACCATTACCAAGGGCGTACAAGAGAATGGAAGCATTGCATTATATGTTCGAGTATGGAAAGCAGGAAGAGGAGGCCATATGTTGCTTCTCTGGATCTCGCGTCAAACAGTAGAGTGTCAACCTGCTGGCACGCATGTCTACACATTGAAAGACTGAAAGCCTTTTCTCAGATCGCATCTTCCCTGACATAAACATTACAAAGTAATAAAAACAATAAAAGTAAACAATAAGAATGTACTATATATTCATAAGATATAATGACGTCCTAAACTACTACAGCAAACATTTGTGTAGAGATTTATTTCGATTCATTTATAATATAAAAATTCGAACTCATGGATAAAAATCTATATATTTCATACAGTATAGACTAGGGGTGAAAACGGAGCGGATTCGGACGGATAGTGGTCATACCATATCCTAAACCATATTTTTAAGCGGATTCGGGGCAGGTGCGGATAGTGTACGGATGCAGATGCGGAGCGGATTGTTTCGGATGTCGGAAATGGGCGGAGTTGGTGCGGAATCAGTTCGGAAACAGATTAAATTTATCAGCTGTTACGTATATATGCAATCAATACAACATCAATTAGCAATCCAAGGAACAATAATACAATAATAAATATATGACCCATCGTAATTAATTATATTGATTAAGTGCTAAACAACATGAATGCATGATGTCCATATTATAAAAATATAGCTACGTGAGTGTGACATGAGACGATACAAGCCTTAGACTAAATATCTATGTTAGATGAATTAAGGCATTAGATGTACCAACTTAAGTTATATGCAATAGATAGAGTGATTATATATGTTGATAATTTCGGATTATCCGGCAAACGGCCTATCAGATAATCGACAAAAATGTCGGATAATCCGCATCTGCCGGATTTTAGAGATACCATATCCGCATCTGCATCGCTTCATACTATCCGATCCGATCCGTATCTACCAGAGTTTCAAAAGCCCATACCATATCCTCGTTTTGGAGGGATTCGGATCGGATCGGATCGGATATTATCCGATCCGTTTTTCACCCCTAGTATAGACGGTTATGAGATGTTTCATAATATATTTAAAAATATATCTGTTATATTATGAAATAGGCTTGAACGAACACACTATTTTCGCTACGGAGGTCAGAAATTAGCATTTTAATCAGAGGAAAAGAAAAGGAAGTTCAAAAATTGAAATTTGGAAACAAAAATAAGGAATATTACAAGAAAAGTATGTAAAGAACCAAATACGAGATTAATTACAATTCAAAAATAAAAACAAACAGAACTCCAAAATTAGAAAGGAAAAGAGAGAATGCAAGTAGTAATGGAATACAATTTAGAAATAACTAACATTTGCATATAAAATAAGGAGTATTGAAATAATAATCCATGTAGAACACAACACAAGATTAAGTAAAATTCTGAATATAAAAAAAATAAATTCCAAAATTTTAAAAATAAGAACAAGAGATAAATTAAAAATATAATCTATAAATTAAGTTAAGATTCTAAATAAAAAATAATACATATTGAAAGAACAGTTCATCTAGCACAACACATAAGATTAATTAAAATTCAAAATAAAAATAAAATATATTTCTAAATATAAAAATAGAAATAAGAGCTCAAGTAGGGATAAAATTTTGAAATAACTAAATGTCAGAATAAAAAATAAGGAAAGAAGAGATCATCTATAACACAACATAAGATTATTTAAAAATTATAAGAAAAAAATACATAAGAGCTCATGTAGGAGTACAGTTTAAAAATAACTTAAATTCAAAATTAAAAAATAAGGAGTATTTAAAAAAATCCATGTAGAACACAATAAACTATTGATTAAAAATCAAAATAAAAAATAATTTAAATTCCATAATTAAAAAAAGAATGATGGTTCAAGTACAAATACAATTTATAAATAAAAAATATAATTAAATATAAGAAATATTGAAAGAGCAATATATTTAAAATGGTAGCAAATGACAAATAAAGAGAGGGGTAAGGTAACAGCCGAGGAATATATGAGTAGGGTAATAGCGATTGATGGGTTATCAAAAAACTATCGAACTTAAGATAGGCTCGAAAAAATACAGCACAATCGCTGTAATTTAAGAAAAAAGAAAGCTTAAGTAGGAATACAATTTAAAATGACTGAAATTCATAATTAAAATTAATAAATATTGGAAGAATTTTCCAAGGAGACCCCAATAGGATATTAATACAATTCAGGAAATAAAGAAAATAAATTCTGAAATTAGAAAGAAAGGAAAACGAAGGTTCAAATATGAATATAAATTAGAAATAACTGAACTTTAATATTAAAAAGAAAACAGAAAATCAGTATATGTAGAACACAACTCGAGATTAATAAAATTATGAAATAAATAAATAAACTCTGAAGTTAGAAAAATAAAAATAAGGGTTCATGTAAAGAAAATAGAAATAACTAAAATTTGAAACAGGAAATGAAGAATATTGAAATAAGAGATCATTTACAACACACATGGAAATAATTAAGATTCAAAATAAAACATAAAATAAATTTATAAACTACAAAAATAAAAATAAGAGTTAAATTCAGAATACAATTTAGAAATAACTGAAATTCAAAATAAGAAAATAAGGAATAATGAAAGAACAGTCTACGAAGAACATAACACAATATTAATTAAAACTCAAAATAAAAATAAATTCTGAAATTAGAGAAAATGAGAATTCTTATAAAAAATACAATTTAAAAATAACAAAAATTAGAAATTGAAAAGAAGAAATATTGAAAGAGAAATCTATCTAAAAGACAACGATGGCAACTGATGATAAAGAGAGGGTAGCGGGCAAGCCATAAACAAGTAGCTAGGGTTGATGGAACATCTAATCTAAAAACTGTAGAACCAAAGCCCAAGTGACGATTAAGAGGAAGGGTGACATGCAAGCTATGACAGAGTAGGATTGCAGCAGTTAACAAGACTTCTGGTAAGTCAAAATTGGTAACCCTAACAATGAATAGGTTCAAGTTTTTAAATCCAAAGACACTAAAGAACGCTGCAGCGTGTAAGCCGTAAAGAAGTATGGTAGTGGTGTTTAACTTGCTTTCTAAAAACTATAATAATGAATCGTCGAGACAATGAACTTTAAAAACTATAAGTTCTAAAGGTTTCAAGGAAGATGAATAGAAGTCGTGACAAACCAGGCAAGCGAATAAAAACAAACCGGGCAAGCAAATAAAGAGACGGTAAAGATATATGGGGTGGCGATTGAAGCCCACCTATAGACACTGTAGCAAAGTTTTGAGACATTTCATAAATATATTTAATATTGTCCAGTGTTGATGTTTTAGAAAACTGTAATTTACCAAATGTCAAGAGACATTTTTGCTCTAGTCCCCCCCCCCTGCTGTAGGCATTATTTAGGGTATGGTGTTAATTAGTGTGTACTAGAATTAATACGAGATGACTGATGTAAGACATGAACAAATAGTTCCAGAAGTCAATATGCGAAGTTTTGATGATATTGTTAGCATATCAAGGTGTAAGATGGAGTTCTGGATAGGTTCTGCAGGGATTGACCGTAGCATGGATACTTGCTTATACATGTTTCTTTGAAAAATGTTTCTTTTTGCCACTGTTTTTCCAGAAAAAATATACAGTTATATCTTTTGCAACTGTTAATACAAGTCAGTAGAAATTTAATTATATGTGATATTTGTAATTTTCTAAATGTTTGTTTACGTAAGGGTATAGCGGCATTTTGAGGGAAAATTAATGATTGACTAGGGTTGACTCAATGGAAATAGCAAAATAAAGATGAGCACTGATGGAAGCGTGTTCAGAAAGGGATCAGCGGTACAAATTTTATATGGCATGCAGAACAGGGAATATGATAATGAAAAACATAAGAATCTTGTAGGATTTAAATCCTATAAGGAAAAAATCGTATGAAGGCCTTTGAAACAAATAATTTATTCTTATAAGCATACCTCTACAGCACTACGGAGACAATATTAGTAAAACCCCTCTATACATTGTTTAACATGTGTTTTTTGTACTTACATATATGTTCATATGTACTAGTCCTAAAATAGTCAATAGGAACTAATCTACTATAAATAGAGTACTGAGCGCACATCTGAATCATGTAATTTTCAGGTGGTGGAAAGATCTTTATGGATACATGGGGCTAAGTTATATTAGGGACCGTGCAGTGGAGTCGTACATTTGGTCTAACATGGTGTTCTATGAGGAAGACTTGGCGGTCACAAGGATGGTATTTGCCAAGATATTTGTACTAGCTGTCATTATGGATGACACATATGATTGCCATGCCAACATCGAGGAATGTCGGAAACTGCATGAAGCCATACAAAGGTTTAAGGGAATATTATTACATCCAAATTAGGAGTAAATATCATGTGAAAACCAGCAATTCTTTTATAACACGATAAAAACAAGACCAGAAATTATATGTTTAGAAGATCTAAAAAAGTTCAAAACAAAATATCACACTAAGGGAAGGTTGTGTGGTACAAACATGCATGTGTAACACAATTCAAGATCTAGTTAGATAACTTTCATTTGAATAATATGTAATTCAAATATAGATTAATGAATAGTGAAGAAACAAAATTATGTGAAGTTTGAGTTTTTTTAAAAGCCCCTATCAAATTGAATTGATTTAAATCTTGCAATTATATATGATCGTGTGGTATCAGTATCACCCCTCACTGATGCAGAACAAGCCAACGCTGTTGGTTCAAAACAGCTATTAGTGCCAGCTTTTGATCTAGCAGTAGGGCGGCGACAGCCGACAGTATAGCTCCAGAGGAACACTGTCGGTTCCTGAACCGGCAGAGATACACTGTATCAATGGCAGTTGGCCGCTTAATCCAGCAGCGATACGTGGACGTTAGTGGCATTAACTGGAAGTGATACGTACTCCTACATGACAGTTAGCGTCCCAAACCATCAAACATCAGTGATACTAGATCAGGGGATGAAAAGTTGCACGGTCCAGATGGTTGGTTCGTACATGGGAGGACAGACAGGCCTGCTATTTTACGGCACAGAAAGTAGTGTTTTTTTTTTCTAAAAAAAAGAACTTTTATGTAGTTTTTTATGTGTTGCAGAAAATTTAGGGGGTGTTTCCACCATTGCTGTGATTAATTTTCATCGAATTTACAAATGGAACTACTGCTGGTGCAGATGGGATGAGAGTGCTATCTCTTTCCTGCCGGACTATATGAAAAAGTTCTATAATGAATTGATGAACAACTTCAAGGAGTTTGAGGATCAAGTAGGGGAGAAAGGCCACTATCGGGTTGCTCAAACAAAGAAAGAGGTATACAACAGTAATACACCTTCAGCTCAATTTTATTGCATGTGTTTCTTCCTCTTCGCACAATCTTCAAAATTGGATTGATCATTGATTTCTGATAGAATATATTATGATCAATAACTAGAAAGCAAGTTCATCTAGAATCAACGAAATTTCGTCACATATCGTGTTCTGTGATGACCTTGTGATTAAAAGACGTCATCGAAGATGGCTCCATCTATGAACACCTTCGGGACCAAAAAAGGGGCATTTATAAAAAATAACGGTTTTTTGAGAGAAGGGTATTTTTTTACCCGGCCTCTACATCCAACCGGATATATGCAGCTTTTTTAAAGTAGGAACTTAGCCTATCGAATAGGGAACTTAGCCCTCAATCTATGAACACCTTCTGGACCAAAAAAGGGGCATTTATAAAAAATAACGGTTTTTTAGAGAAGGGTATTTTTTACCCGGCCTCTACATCCAACCGGATATATGCAGCCTTTTTAAAGTAGGAACTTAGCCTATCGAATAGGGAACTTAGCCCTCAAATAACCTAATATGAAATTCGTTCCTATGGAGATTTGAACTCAGGACCTTAGGATGCTATTTAGGTCACTGCAACCACTAGGCTACATGCCCTTTCACGTTCGGAACAACTCCAAATTGGCAAGCAGGAAGCAGTAGCAGAACTTCGTGCATCTAGAACACAATCCACAAACAACGTCTTTGAATTAGGAAAGAAAAACCTAATTTTCAACTTCACTTTACTCTTGTTGGGAAAAGGGGGAAAACCAACCATTGAGTGCATTCGTACTCACCAAGCCATGGGATAACATGGGAGAAGTAGATTGAAAAAGAGATATTCGAACGCGGCTGTTAGGGTTTGGCTAGGATTCGAATTGGGAATTGGGAAAAGAGGAACAGAGTTGGAAGAACAGAGGAAGAAAGTTTGGAGCAGGGGAAGAAGCAGTAGATTTCAGAGTTATTACATTCGATGCCCTTCTCCCTAATCTGCCTATACACGCGGCTCTAAGCCCACTCCGGCCTAGTTACATGCACATTAGGCCGCCTCTCTCTCTTAGGTCGTTTTCCAGAACTTCACCGGATTCACGTCTTTTGCCGGATCGGATACAGTAGCACTCGTAACAGCGGCCTAACGCACAAGGAAAAAGTACACCGAAGGTCCCTCAACTTGTCGTCGGGATAAAAAACATCCTCGAACCGTAAAACCAGATATACAAGGTCCCTTAACTATACAAAACCGCTCACCCGAGATCCTTCGGTGGTTTTGACCCCGGTTTTGGTCTACGTGGCGGCTGAGTCAGCGTGGGCCCCATATGTCAGGTGTCCACGTCACCATGTCTCGTTCCCCTCTTCTCTCCCTTCCTCATCTCTCTCTCTCTCTCTCTCTCTCTGACTTCTCTGCAAAGCTGGACTGGATAGGGCGAGGCGGGAGGGCGGCGGCGCGGCACCGCGACGGCCGCCGGCGGAGGCGGCGTGGCGAGCACCGGCGGCTTCTCCGCTTTCTCTGCCTCCTCGTCCCGCTCGGCCGACGTGGGCGCGCTCGTGTCGTCGCGCGCCCGGCGAACGCGTTGGCCCTATCAACGACGCCGGCGACGGCGGTGGGGTGGCCAGGCGCTTGCGGAGAAGTACCGGCCGTGGTCGCCCGACCTGGCGGCGCTGCAGAACCCGACGCCATCTCCAACTACAGCAAGGGCTGCACCTACGCTTTCGAGCTCAACGAGACCAAGACCTACTACTTCATCTGCACCTAACGGCTACTGCTGCTTCAGCGGCATGCGCCTCGAAATCAAGATCGATAAGCTCCCGCCTAGGAGTGTAAGTGGCTAACCTTTGAAACCCACTTATAGGCTAAAATAAGCCGTGAACGCGTTTATTTTGACGCTATAAGTGGGTTCGCGGCTGACCCACTTACACCTTACTCCCGCCCCTGTCCTGCGCCGCCGCGAAGGACAAGTCCGCTGCAGCCCGCGCATTCGCCGCCTCCCGCCCCTTGCTCTCTCTGCCGCCGCGCCGGCTTCTCAGGATGTTTTAGTAGAGCATTGTTGTCTTCGTCTGATTTGGAGCTCCCTGATTTTTTTTAGTGTGTTTGGAACCCTGGAAATTTTAGTAAAACCTCGATTAGTGTGTGGATTTGCGTAAGCCGTAAGCTGTCAATTGCGCAAAGATCACTCAATCATTCTATGAAGTGTGGAAGAAATTCAGAGCTACTCTGCAAGTTCAGAGACGGAGTAGTTTTAACTCTGCATCTTGAATCTTGGAGAGAAACAACATTTTTTACTAGTATCTGGGAAGCGTTCCGACAGTTCGTTCGCGAATTAAGACCTGGGGCACTTGATCGTATGTGCCGCAGCCTCCACCGGCTTGTGGTCCAGCACGACGACGTGCTCGCCGTGGACTCCCCGCCAGCGCCACCGCACCTCTTTGTCATGGGCCGCGAGCGTGACGTGGGGAGGCGCAGCTCGCCGCACGCGCTGCCACAGGGTCCTGCACTCCTGCACGACGCCGGTCGAAGCGACCACGGCAGTACTTCTCCGCGAGCGCCCGGCACCCACTGCGCGTCGTCGGCGCCGCTGACAGGGCCGACGCGTTCGCCGGCGTGCGCGACGACACGAGTGCGCCCACGTCGGCCGAGCGAGACGAGGAGGCGGAGAAAGCGGAGAAGCCGCCACGCTCGCATGCCGCCTCCGCCGGCGGCCGTCGTGGCGCCGCGCCGCCGCCCTCCCTCCTCGCCCTGTCCAGCTTTGCATAGAAGTGAGAGAGAGAGATGAGGAAGGGAGAGAAGAGGGGAAAGAGGCAGGGTGACGTGGACACCTGACATGTGGGGCCCACGTGGGTCCCACGCTGACTCAGCCGTCACGTAGACTAAAACCGGGGTCAAAACCACCGAAGGACCTCGGGTGATCGGTTTTGTATAGTTAAGGGACCCCGTATATCTGGTTTTGTGGTTCGAGGACGTTTTTTATCCGGACGATAAGTTGAGGGACCTTCGGTGTACTTTTTCCAACGCACAACTTGATGCAACGCTAGCTCAAACCCAAGGAGCAAAGCAGCCCAATCAATCCTCTCTTCTCTCATCTTTTCACCTCCATTTTTTCCGGGGAGTCACATCAAGGGACTAACTATATATTTGTCGACAAATTTTTTTCCAAAAATAGTCTCTATAAGGCTCAATAATCCAAGCTAGGCCAACCAATCAAATTGTTTTTGCCTGGGCCCATCAAGCATACCGGGCCATATGCATGCTGCGCTTAGGCCATGTGGGTCCCACTGATTGCATAGGAGCACGTGCAAACGGGCGCTCATGCAAGCGCCGGCTCACACCCTTCTCCTCGCATATCGCGTCTCCACGTCAGATCACGCTGAGGTGGCCAGGCTAATAGTAGGTTATTGTACTTGCCCTTATTACCCAGATGTCGTGACCTTTTTACCAATACCAAGACCTTCAGTTGTCACTAGAATCAGCCGAGGCAGAACTAATGACCTTAATAGTCTTAGATTAGTGACAGTTTCCTCGGCCATCACAGGGAATCGGTCATAAACTAAGTCCTAGATATGTTATAGTGAAGCCAACATCATATGAAAGTAATTTAAACTGCTTCCTCTGTCCCAAAATGCAAGCATTTTTTGGTTGCATAGGTATTAATAACAAAGTAAGTGAGAATGATTGGAAAATGTGTGTGATAAGTTGAGACGGGAAAGTAGGTGAAAGATAATGGTTATGATTAGCTGAGAGGAGGTGGTAGGAGAAATAACATCATTTTTGAACAAGATACTGTGAGAAAAAATAACTATATTTTGGGACGGAGGTTGTGTACACAAATTATTCTGATATACACAAAATGTACATATAATTTGGTTAGTATAATTAATGATCAAAGTATATGAAGTTCAAATGTTTGAAGTACATGCATGTACTTTTAAAGTGGATGGAGCAAGTACGACCTTTAATTCATATTTTAAAATATTTATGAAGCAATTAAAATGATAACAATTCTAGAAAAAAATAAATTTACAATATGTTGTTATTAGTTTTTTTTGGAACAAATGTACAATTGTGACTTAAATGCATTGTCTAAATGGAATATATATTTAAGATATTGAGATTCAATGTTTTGAAACTTCCTCTGGATGCATATGTCCAAAACGACGAGTACATTGCGACTAGAAAAAGTATCTCTATATTGAGTTGTGTAGTAGCATAACGATAATGCCACATACATTCTCAAAAAAGTGCAAATATTGCTATGTGGTTAATATTCTTTGCTTGCCTGTAGTTTCAAAAGTTGTCCACCTATTACTTGCAAGAATCTGAATGGTTACATCAGAATCGCAAGCCAAGCTTTAAAGAGCAGGTGGAATTGTCTACGATGACCTCAGGAGGATCACTACTTTGTGTATGTACTACAATTGGCCGAGATGATACATTAACAAAAGAAGCATTCGAGTGGGCAGCGAGTGATATTGGTGCCATAAGAGCATATGCAAAGATATTACGCTTCATGAATGACATTGCTGCATTCAAGGTATAAACCAATCAATATCTGATAAAATTTTATTTTTGATCTCTTTACAACCATATTCTCTCTTGTGCCATAAAAATTTTAATAGTTCTCTCTTTTCCGGCTGTTTCGTTAATATGTATTGATCACTATTATGCCAGCACCAAAAGACCAGTATCTCATTATGAAAACAAGAAACTATAGGAAATTCATAAAAATCAAGAAAAATATATTTTTACAAGTTTTTAAATTACATCAAAAAATAAAATTGAGAGATTTTAACCGAGTTTGAACTACTCAATAAGTTAAAATTAAATATCCGAGGGCCTGCTTTGGAGGACTATACTTTTATCATTTGTAAAATGCTTCCACTTATAATTTTCTGGGTACCTAGAACATTTAACATTTTAAATTTTACTCCCCGAACAAAAGGTTAGTATGTCTCTCTAGATTACTTAGGCCTTGTTCGGTTAATCCATGTGAGGTAAGGATTGGAGGGGATTTATTTTACACCTATTGTGGTGTGGAATTATTCCCTCTTAATCCCATCCAATTCTCTTCAATCCCCTCTAAACCGAACAAGGCTTACTACATTGATAGAGGCATGAAACAGCAACTGGTGTCTCCTTTGTCTCCGGTGAGTTTCATGTTGCATAACTGCCAAAATTGAAGGATATTGGATAAGAAAATGTAGTTGATCACGATAAAATAAGAATGCAATGTAAATTGAGTTAAAATAAAAGAAGACCACAAAGATACAATCACGTGGGTATCAAATTCATCATGAACATATCAGGCAAAATCACCATACAGTGGCCTCATCTTAAGAGCAATTGGTACCAATGGAAAAAGTCCGAATTACCCTGTTAAACTATTGTAGAAGTGCAAATTATCCCCCTCAATTCGAAAACCATATATTCTTCACCCTCAACCTTTAATGTCGGACGAATTACCTCCCAAGCTGACTCCCGAGCGGTTTTGATCATACGTGGTGCACACGTGACAGTCTAGTCAGCATAAAAGAAAAATAAAAAATAAAAAATGGTGGTGCCCACTAGTCAGTTCCGCCTCTTCTCTCAATCACCACATGCGGGCCCTACCTCTTTTATATTTTTTATACTGACATAGGACCAAAACCGCTCCGGAGTCACATAGGACCAAAACCGCTCCGGGGTCTTTCGTCTGGTATAAAATGTTGAGGATGAAGAAAGTTGGTTTTTTGAATTGAGGGGGATAATTCGTACTACCACAATAGCTCAGAGCGGTAATTCGAACTTTTTCAACTTTAAACCATTGATCTGGAGGGCATTGGTGCCATGGAAACACAAAATTTTGGCTTCGCTCACCAATCAAAATAAGTTGTAGACATCAAGTCAGTTTGCTAATGCGAGAGTGGACTCACTGCACCAACCTATGACGCCTATCACCAAGAACATGATATGGTGGTTCCCCTTCTCATGTCCTTCCAGTTCATCCAGTGAATATGGTCTCGTTGCCTCATGTTCATGCTATCCCTATGTATGACCGACAGAAAACAGTGCACCACAATCCACAAGAGAAAAGTGGGAAAAGTTAGCATAGTGGCAATTAGACAACCAAAGAAGCGACACATTCCAGGTTGTTCTATCAAGAGCTCATCCCATATTCTTCCCAAAACTGAGTTTAGGTGAAAAATCGGATCCAACAGATCCCTATAGTCCTACACACGTTTTGGAGTTCCTTTCCCCGTATTTCTTGCCCCGTTGATTTGAGGTTGTTCTATCAAGAGCATCATCAACATTCATCCCATATTCTTCTCAAAACTGATTTTAACGGATTTTAGGTGAAAAATTGGATCCAACCGATCCCCTATAGTCCTACACAAGTTCCCTGTATTTCTGGGGGAGTGAGGGAGAGCGCTCCGCTCTGACTCTCTCCAATTATATGTCATCTCTTGGTGATGCTTCGCTGAGGGAGGGCTCTGACTCTCTCCCAATTATATATCATCTCTTGGTGATGCTTCGCTGAGGGAGGGCTCTGACTCTCTCCCAATTATACGTCATCTCTTGGTGATGCTTCGCTGAGGGAGGGAGCACGCTTCGCTGAGGGAGAGAGAGCTCACCGCTCTGACTCTCTCCCAACTATACGTCATCTCTTGGTGATGCTTCGCTGAGGGAGGGCTCTGACTCTCTCAATTATACGTCATCTCTTGGTGATGCTTCGCTGAGGGAGGGAGAGCGCTCCGCTCTGACTCTCTCCCAATTATACGTCATCTCTGGGTGATGTTGTAAGAACAGCTAACAACTAAAGATATTTTTAGTCTCTGTTGAAACAACCAGTACTAAAGTTGCATAGCAAATGAAAAATATATGTGTGATGTGGGATTCAAACTCAAGATCTCACACCTTAGCCCTCACACGTGCAACCATCCCACCTACTTCACACATATGACCTGAATAAGGATGTTTAGCCCCGGTTGATAACACCAACCGGGACTATAAATATCTTTAGTCCGGATTGGTGTTATTAATCGGGACTAAGGATTAATTTTTAGTCCGGGTTGGTGTTACCAACTAGGACTAAAGATCCTCCATCTTTAGGGTTGGTGTTATCAACCGGGGATAAAGATCAATTTTTAGTCCGGGTTGATAACACTAACACAGATTAAAAATATTTCGAGGGACTTGGAGCATCTTTAGTACCGGTTCTTAATCTAACCGGGACACTTGTGATTTTGGGTATCACAGGAAAAGATCAGTCCTCTAATAGTGTAAGTGTTTCAGTACATCGAAAATGGTCGTATCAATGAGAAACTGGAGAAGATGGGTTAAGCCTAGCTTACGATTTCTAGTTTATTTTGAAGATGGGTTAAGCCTAGCTTACGGTTTCTAGTTTTTTTTTCTGAATTCTACAACTACAGCTTCTCAGAATCTAGGTAAAATCTCAACTGTTTAGGAGAGCTTCTGGCATTACCAAAAGATTTAGATTCTGATAATAAGTTTTCGAATGGTGTATTTTTAAAATAAAAAAAATCCAAAAGTTCAAAAAGCATAAAAAAAATTCTCACGAACAAACATTCTACAAAGTTTCCACACAAATCAATGAAAAAGGTACCAAGTGAATTATCGATCAAGATATATTACAGTATTATATATTATATATATACATGATTCTGTTAAATGAGATCCAACAACTGCCTTATGAATTTAACATTATTAAAATTATGGGTAGAATGAAAATAGCAATTCGTCTTTCACCTACATGCAGTGTGGAAGAAAGAACAAGGGGGATATGACAAGTACTGTGGAATGCTACATGAATGAGCACAATGTCACAAGTGGGGTCGCAATCGCAAAGATCAATTCGCTGATAGAAGATGAATGGAAAACCATAAATCAAGCTCATTTTGAACATCGTGAGCTGCTTCCGGCGGTGCATCGAGTTGTGAACTTATGTGTTTGTGTGATGTTCTTCTATGGCGACGAGAAGAAGGACGCGTACACGTTCTCTTCAAACCTACGAGAGACTATTGAGAGTCTATTTGTCAATCCCATCCCTATGTAGACTATAATTAATTAGATATATGTCAATCCATATATATGTGTGCGCGCGCGCGCGCGTGCGTGTGTGTCTATACCATTAATGAAGTTAAAGTATAAATATTACTCCCTCCGTCTGTTTTATATTATAAGTTCTTAATGACTTTTTTAAGTTTATAAAAATATAGCAACATTTCCAAAACAAAATAAACATATTATTAAAATATATTAAAGTTTGTTTAATTGAAACTAATTTGGTGTTGTAAATGTTGCTAATTATTTCTATAAATTTGATCAAAAGAAAAGTGTCCAATCTTCTTATAATATGACATAGAGGAAGTATATGCTATATATATGAAAGCAAGTAAACAATCAATCATAAATACCGAGATATATAAAAGATTTTGTGGTGTATGGGCACTTCTTGTGCTGATGCTGTACGTCCTACGTGGAACTTATAGTACCTCCATCCTAAAATATAAGGTTTAACCAATTTTTTTTTATGTGATACAAGGCGTGTATGCATGCATGCAATTAACTATAGCACCTTCCACTTTCCTAAATTTGTTTTCTTAAATCCTTCACCCTTAAGATGTCTAATCTCATTGGGTGCATGCATTCTAATTTAATTTAGAGTAAATTTTAAAAAACTGCAACTTTAGTGACAAAACTATCAGTTTGCTGCAACAATAGCATGGGAAATTATCACAAAACTGTAACTTTTACGTTATATGCTTCACTAAAGTTGCAGTTTTCTAAAATTTACTCTTCTATTTATTAAGGTGATTCAAACGAGATAGTGATTTGGTATTTGCATTTGTGGTTGTTGTGCCTTATATTTTGGGTTGAAGGGAGTATCTGTTGATACACTAGTATTACAATGACAGTGGGAACGAACATTTGAGTGGATCCACATGTTGATTTATCCTATATGTCGTTTAATAGTCTTACATTGGTCTTATGAGGTCAAGTTGCCTAGCTCGAAAGTAAGAGAGCCCATCAACTCATTGGCTAGCATTTAGATGGAAAAGACTCTTTACCATTCTATAATTGGTACCAAGGCCTGACAAAGACAATATCATTGTCCGATGGACCCTAGGCTGTGAAGCCCTGATAGACCATGGGAGACTATGGCCCATGAGTCCAATAGACCGTCAATATACTGTCACGCCCGGAAAAATGCAACCATTTTCCCAACGCTCATTGTATTAATCCCGGCCCCGTCCCAGGAAGGTAGGGTACAATAACAAACTTGTTGTATTACAAGCCACACTTGCGAAAATATAATAGAGTACTTTATTAAAGAATGAGCATAGGCCCTTACATTCAAAGATAAACAAAAGATAGCAAAAGTCTACGGAAGCAGCATCCACACAGGCACTTGACGGCGGTACAAGCTAGCAGTCCAAGCCTTCTCCTCCAAAGCATCCAACTTCTGAAGTAGAGGTGAGCAAGAATGAGTACCACGCGGTACTCAGCAAGCCATACCGGAGGTGCACAATAATGCATAGGGGTAACAAAGGAATGGCATAATATGGTTCATTTTGCATAAAGTCATAGTGTGACATCTCAGCCTGAGGCTTAATAGAATTAATAGAATACTCATAACAATGCAACTTCTTTTCCGGAAGCCAATCTCCAAATAACTCTAAGGTTAAGCGTGCTTGGCCTGGAGCAATTTAGGGATGGTTGACCGATCGGGAAATTCTTCCTGAGTGCGCACGAGTGAGGACAAAGTGTGTAGAAAAGACTTGCGGTGGTCTGTGAGGGCAGTCTATGACCTATAAAAGCTGCCAGATGTAAGTGGGCTCGGCCTGGGAGAGGCGGGTCGTTATGAAGTTCCAATAGTTCACAAGTTTAAAGCAAAGTTAAAAACACGATCCTGATAAGGTCATAATTATAGAGTTCACAAAGTTGCAAGCCCACGCAACCAACCCGGGTTAAACCACCTGCTGAAAACCATCATGAATCCATTCTCCCAGGTTTTAGAAAGTCAGGAGCAACTTGGAGTAACATTGCTAGGCATGCCCATAACCGAGGGCACATCTATTCGAATAGATTTTAACTCTGATCAGAGGTGTACAACTTTACCCGCAAGGCACGTCCTCCTCGTCATGTCCACCATACGCAGCAATACCCGAAGGTACCCGGACGGAGTCCATGCCAAGACCTTTCATCTAATTCACCTCGAAACAATGAAACTCCTGAAGGTAACCCCTCAGTGGAACCCGTTAAAGCACTCACCCCCTGATTACCGGTCCCCTGGTCCTCAGGATGGAACTGGCTGTCGCGACTAGGCACCACTTGGTCAGAGACCGACCCACGGCCAATAGTTCCTGAGTTTCACTGCCTAGAGGTGGATTAAATTTCCGGTCAGGCCTTACCCATTAGACTTGTGGTTGCACAATACGGCTTCGCAACAGATGCCCGAGAGAGCCCCAAAACGAGTTTTAATTTTCACAAAGAAAACACCATTTCTCCCACCCATCAACTACCTAGTTGATGGTCTAGCACTTAATCAAGATTTTAAGTTGAGATTACTATATCCCAAAATATCCAAATATTCTAAAGTTGAATCTGGGCGTGGCTAAGCATAAACCTAAAGTAACTAGTAAGTCCATCATATAGGGTACTTGACTAGTCATTTTATTTTACCTAGGGTTCTCAAGGACATTAGGAATAGTAACTAATAAAAACAATAGCGAACGATATAATTTATGAAAGCAATGCAATAATAGTAAAACAATATAATTTTCACAACATTAGGATTCAACATGTTCAAGGTATGATATGACTTGCCTTGATTGCTCACAAAGCCTTCGTGGTCCACTGCGACGAACAACAGATCTTCCGGCACGACCATGGAGTCTACGCGGCAAGGGAAAACAAACTAGGCTAAGAAAAAACATCAAAACAGTACAAGGCACAAAAGTAGGTTCTTAACATTATAAGGAAAAATTAGAGACTTGAACGGGTCGATTCGGAGTTCGAACGGTCAAGATATGACCGTTTGAAGTTTATGTGTTGTTTAAATGGAAATTTGCAATTTTATGAATTACTAGTAAAAATACCTGTGCGTTGCAACAGTTGAAGATAATTTTCACCATTGATTAAACTCTACAAATTTAGACGATAAACCGAAACAAAAACAAAGTAATGGTAAAACTAAATTAGAATCATATATAGCATTGAGCCATGTTACACTCGCTAGCGTCATTGTACGAAGAATCCTTAGTGTGCATCTTTCCATAGCCTCACAAATCGATTGGGTGGCTGCTCTTTAAGTTGACACGTATATTTTGCTATATCTCATCGACTAAAGATTAAAATTTTGATTATTCAATTAGTGATTTTTTTACTATATATGAAAAGCATTTGCAAAATAACAAACTTGTCGCATACACACCTTAAACAATGATAATTTTAAAAGAAACATTTACGAGGAGAGAAATTTGAAAGAGAAAAGGAGAGAAATTGAGGAGAAAAGGGAAGAGATTGAAAGGATCGTGAATCAGGACGATCAGGAGAAAAGAAAAGGAGAAAAAGAAATGAATATGGGAAAAGAAAAAAGACAACGATCCGGAGAGGGGCACGTGCAGCGCCGAGTGGTGACGCACGGGACAGGGTGACATGATGGTGTGGAGCACTTAGGTCGGGCTAGGAGGGGCATATTAGTTATTTATACTTACATTGAATTAGATACGGATGATTTATAACTAAATAAAAAAAACTCAGATACAGATGACGTATCAAAATTTTAGCGCAAACATCTTTAATTTTTATAATACTAAATACAGAGATAGAGATAGAGACATAGATAGAGATAAGTAGAGATTAAGAAAGCTTTTATTTTTCGTGGGCCTTGCATTGCGGCGGCCCAAATATCCAGCCATAAGCAGCACCGGGCCTTTGCCTCATTTTCTTTTTCCCTTCTCTGCCACGTCTACTCGTGGGGACTCAGGGGAGTAGTAATTATCCGTGTGAACGGTTAGAGAAAAGAAAAAAAAAAAAAAAAAGGAAAAAAAGGAGTGGAGCGTCTCGTGATATCGTCCTCTTTCCTCGCCACTCGTCATTCCCCTTTCCCCTCATCTTGCCGTCTGTCCCTGATAATTATTCGCGTGAGCGGTTAGCGAAAAGACAAGAAAAATCGTTGTTCCCTCGCCCTCTTTCCTTCTCGTCCCAATCGCCGCTCGCCATTCTCCACAGCTCGCCGCCTCATCCATTTTCTCGTCGTTGGCTTCTGCTCGCTGCCGGATCTGGCGCTCTTCCGCTCGCCGTCGGATCTAGCGCCTGACTCGTGGCCAGCGGATCCGGCGGTTGAGGGGAGGAGAGGGTGCCAAATCCGGGGGCTCGGAGATCGTGCAGGGAAGCGGCCTCGCGCCGATGCTCAAGCCGTGGCCGTCCCGGGTCCCGCTGCCCCTAGGCCCACCGTCGCCGCCGGGGTTGACCTCCGCCTGCTCCTCGCTAAGAGCTCTCCGCCAGAGCTAAGGTCGCTGCTGTCCCGGGCCGCCGCCGTCGGCAGGGTCGACCTCTACCTGCTCCTTGCCAAGATCCTCGCGCTGATGCTTAGACCACCACTATCCCGGGCCGCCGCCACTGCCTACGGGACCACCGCCCGAACCATCTTTATCCTACCACGGACTGGACATCGACACTCAGGCCGCCACCGTCCGAAAGGACTCCGCTGTCGATATCTCGCTGCTACCCACCGCCCTCTTCGTCGCGCCGCCCAGCTAGCCAGGGTCACCCACGCTGCCTGCTTCCGACGCCGCATGCATCTCGTCATGAATGGAGGCAGGGGCAACGGGAGGGAGGTCAGAGTGAGGAGCCCCCACTCAATCGTAGTCACCCAGCAGCTGCACTGTCCCGCTTCGCCGTTGCCACCATGCTGTCCACTAATGTTAACAATGAAATTCATCGGCCTAAAATCAATATCGGAATCAATATCGGCTTTAGAGTTCTGGAATCAGCCGATGAGAGTTATTAAGTCGCCAACGGTCGGATTCTTAGAGGATTCGGTTAAGGAAATTAATCTATTTAAGGAAGCTTATCCAGAAGAGATAAGTTTAAGGAGGATGCGGTATGGCAGGTTATCTAGATATTTATATTCTAGACGAAGCGAGTATTATCTCCGTCCTAAAATACTTGTCACTTTGAGTTTTGAGTTTTTGTTTGTAAGGTTTGATCATTCGTCTTATTAAAAAATTATTGAATTATTATTTACTCTTTTTGACTTGCTTTATTATCAATTTAAGTATGAATGTTTTTATATTTGCACTAATTTTTGAAATAAGACAAATAGTCAAATGTTTCTAATAAAAACAAAAGTCAAAGCGACCCTGAATGGTCTGTAAGTAGACATATTTTGATGATGCCCCCGGTAAAGTCAGTCCTGTATGGTGAATGGGGTATACTGTAACAGTTTTAAAAGTTGTTAGGTCTATTTTTGTACGGCCGATAGAATGGCCAATCAGGATACTCCAAGATAGAAGAGCACGAAGAAGTTGGCGGTTCGTCATCATCACGCATTCCGCAAGGGAGGGGAAAGAGAAAGGCACATGCTACACCTAGTGATGACAACGACTGCATCGCACTAGACGCAGAGGAGATAGGCATGTCGCAACTGTCCGATGCGCCTTAGGCGTCGTAGCCCACCACCTACAACTTACTATCCACTCGGCCAGGAAAAAAGAGGTACAATGGGCTTACCATTCTCATATGTTATTTGATTTCCCTCGCTTCGTTTTGTAAATGTTGTAAACATTGGTTTTTCAAATATAGGTACACTCCGGGCTTGCTAGCTCTTTGGTGTCAACGCAAGAAGTGATTTCTAGGAAGTTTAACTTTTTCTGATATGTGTTAACAGGGGCGGAGCCAGACAAAAATGAAGGGGGTGCCTAGCTTTCATCATGTTTGACGTCATGTATTATACTAAATACTTGTGTACCCAATAACTATAAACAATATTTCTCTAATTGATTATATAAGAAAGTGTATAAAAAAGTTCAGAAATTATGTACCATAATAGAGAAACCAACTAATAATATTTTTATTAAGTTGATGAAAAGTTAGAAATTGTGTACCTATTCTTTGTCAAATTAATTTGTGGGACAATTGTCTATAAATAAAAACAATTGTCAAATTCTCTAAACTAGCATGGTGGCCTGCGCAGATTACGCGGCTAGCATCATTATATTTTCTCTCGTATAATAGCATATATGTTTTCTCATTATATTATTCAAATATATTAAAATGACAACATAATTTTAAATTTTGCAATAACTTTACAAAACTACTAATGTGTAATATTCATATTGTATTTTATATACGTGTTAGTTATTAATTATTTTTAATATCAAATTTTAGTTATATGTAAATTATATATATTCCTATATGGACTCTAGAGTCGTCTTTTAATATATTTTTTAATTCTAAATTTTCTGTAAATTGTATTTCTATATAGATTCTATGCTCTTCTTTCAATATTATTTATTGTTATTTCTGAATTTTTATTATTTCTAATTGTATTTCTATGTGGACTCTAAACTCATCTTTCAATATTCTTTAATTTTTAATTTCGAATTTCAGTTACTTCTAAATTGTATTCCTATATTGACTTTAAACTCTTCTTCCCATGCTTTTCTTAATTTCGAATTTTAGTTATTTGTAAATTGTATTTTTATACGATCTCCAAACTCTACTTTTAATTTTATTATGTTTATTCCAAATTTTAGTTAGTTTTAAATTCCTATATGGACTCTATATTCTACTTCTAATATTCCTTATTTTTTTAATTCCGAATTTCTATTATTTCCTAATTGTATTTCTATATGGACTCTAGTCTCCTCTTCTAATATTTCTTATGTCAGGGTTACGGGTCAGGCATACCCTCTACCCTTCGATATACGTTACGTATCGACATGACATACCCACGCGTACGCGGATATTTCCTCTATATTCTAAGGAAACCTTTCACGAAATCAACAGATAGGAAGAGTGCTTCTCGGACAGAACTGGGTTATCTACGTATCGTATTGGATCTGGTATATTTGAGTCCTACTCGGAGAGCTCTAGACTTGTGATATAAAAAGGACCCCCCGGGGAGGGCATAGATCATCGAATCTAAGAGCCAACACAACCCACACAGCCTACGAAGCCGGAGTCTATGAGGAGCCAAGTCATCGAGAGCTAGCCGAATCCACTCGACTACGATCTCGCCGGATCCGACAAGTTCCATCGTTCCTTTTGTAACCTGTGTTTTCCACCATATAATCCCATATCAATTGGATTATGGCTATTACCTATCAAGGGGCCTGAACCAGTATAATCCTTGTCTTTTGATTGCTCGATGTCGTACTACGTAGATCCTTGTACCAGCGTACCCCAATACCCTCTATATCCGGTCTACGGGTATCACTCGTCGACAGTGGCGCGCCAGGTAGGGGGACTTGGTACTCAAGGTTCTACTACTATGCCATCTAGCTTCGTCGACAACAACGTCAACACCAGCTTCAACCAAGCACTCCCTGCTTCAACAATGCTGGTACGGACTCAAGTCGGCGAAATCGTCTTCCCGGTTTACACCACGACGCCGATCTCAACCGGTCCTCCAATGACTGGAAACGAGAACGCAGTGGCTACAAACCAAGGCGACTCCATGTCGAAAAATCCACCCGTCGAAACGGAGGAAGGATTACCGACTACATCCAAGCTCGGGAAAGATTCTGATACGGCCAAACCTTGTCCTTCCGACATAAATCACGGGCCGACAAAGATGACTTCCGAAGCCACCAGGTCTTGGTGTCCTATCCACAAAACCAAGAAACATACCCTTCAAGATTGCTGGGTTTTCCTCAACGTCCGTGCTGAAATTCGCGCCTGCAAAGAACGTGGAATTCAGCGTACTTTTCCAACTCGGGATGTCTATTGTCCTATTCACAAGACAGAGAATCACGACCTCTCGAGCTGCAAAGTCCCCTCCTCGGCGCATGAAGCTCCGTCTCCTAAGTCATACGTCCCCATCAGGGATAACGGCAAGGAACAAGGAGCGACTCCAGCCTCAGATCGATTCGTTGGGTAATCGATAACGATCCTCACGAACCATCGGTCTTACTTCTCCTCGAAGACTATGGGTCATCGACAACAAGTGCGCCGCGGGAGGTATTGGCTATCGATGACGTTGGCACGTTAGCGCAAGTCAACGCAGAAGCGGCGAATCAATCGACTACTCCAGCCCAGCACATCAGGGCTGTTCAAGCTATACTGAGGGAAACTCCTTATGATCCCGTTCTGAACGACGACCTCGAGCGTTGGACAGAACGATTACGGCTGTCGGTGACCAACCTCAGCAACGCGTTTGAAGAAGCCGCTACCGCAGCACACCAAGATCAGCCACCAATCGGCGATGCCAATGGTGAAGATCCGGAGCAGAGGGAATTACCTCGACAGGCTACTCCACTCGTGGCACTGGCGATCTTCGAGATCAAATCAACGGTCGCCGAGAAGCACGACGCACACGAGACGACGCAAATCGCTCTCGGCGTCATGTCTTTTCACGGAGCCATGATCGAGGAACCGCCCAAACGAGGACCGAGACTACAACGATCGCGAACAACGGGGGCCAGACAATACTGGTCATGGCCGTCGCCACGACGACGACGACGGGGAGACCGGCGCCGAGACAACAGTGAGAGACAACGACAGGATTTCCGAGATCCAGGTCGTCATCCTCTAATCGTCATCGTCATCATCCGCATCCTCTTCATCGTCAGACAGACATCCACGAAGGTCACGCGACCGCCGACAACCCACCGCCCCCAACGCTGGTGTAGGGCTTTCGGTCGTTCCCTACGTGATGTCTGATGGCCGAGAGATTCCGACCCAGAGCCATTGAAAGTATGATGGGTGCAACGACCTAGAAGAATTCCTTTATCACGCCCTAAAAATCGCCTAATTAAAATGCATATTTTAAATCATTTTTAGAAATTATTTTAAAATCCTACAAGTTAAACTCTAATAATCTAGGAAAATTTTCAACATAAAATTGAGCTAGATAAAATTTATTAATACTTTGCTTGTTCCTCTATTTTCTAGATTTTTTTTGGGAATTATTTGAGCAAGGGAAGTATTTTAATAAATGAAACAACATTTACGAATTATTTTAATTGAAAAAGTTCCAAAAACCCTCCCTAGGTTGTTGGGCCGATTTTCGCCCAACTCCCCTTTCTCCCGCGCGGCCGAACCGGCCCAAGCCGGCCCAACCGCGCCACCCGCCCTCTCTCACGTGGGACACCGACATGTGGGGGCCCACATGTCGGGCCCTTCTCCTACCTCCGGCCGGCCGGCCATGCTAGCCTGAGCCGCCCCTTTCTCCCTCAAATCCGCCCCAAATTCGGCCACCCAAGTCCGATTGATTGAGGGGTTTTCATCCCCTCATCCTCCTCTATCTTTACCCCAAGAATCGAAGCAAACCGTTGAGTATTCTCTCCGAATCGAGTTCGTTTTCGAGTTTATCTCCCAAAACCGAGTTAGATTTTCCCGGGCCGATTCCACGCGGTAGGAGTCCGATCTCTTCAATCCAAGGCTATAAATAGGAACCCTAGTCGTCCTCTTTCGTTTGCCCTCTCCCGTGATCTCCCGTGCCCCGTAGCGCCGCCGCAACGTGCTCCAACCCGCGCCGCCGCCGGCCGAGCTCCGGCCGTGTTGCGCCGCCGCATCCGCCGTCGCCGCCTTTGCGTGCGCACGGTGGTGGGGAAGCCCGGCCGCCTCCTCCCCGTCGCCGCCGACGCCGTAGCTCGCCGCCGGCGAGGTCCGAGTCGCGCCGCCGCCTCGTCTCGTCGCCGGCCGTCGTCGGTTGTCGTTTGACGCAAAGGTGAGCACCGTTAGGTTCGCACGCGTCCTCTACGTGTAGGTCCTTGTTAGCCTGGCCGACCCCCCTAGCTCGGCGAGGTTGCATCTGAGCCGGCGCCATTGATAACGTCATGCTGACGTCATCATCCTCTCTTTTTTCCGTTTTTTAAATAGATTAAAACTTCGGAAAATCATAACTAAATAACCGTAGCTCCGATTCAAGTGGTTCAAGTTGCTAAATTTTTCTAAAATTGAGATCTACTGTTAAAAATATCCACATGTACTGTTTATGCCTGTTTTTTACTGTTTTGTGATTTTTGTTTATTTGCTTTAGTTTCCGACGTTCCGGAGGAGAGCGTTCAGTTGAGGAAAGTCAGAGGTTTTTGTGAAGCCCAAGGCAAGTCACACATATCCCAATCAACCCTGTTGAGCATGTTGAACCCGTTTAAGCTATTGTTTTATTTCAACTTATGCATTATTTTTTAATGTCATCGGGTGGTGAACCTTTTCCCAATTAATTAATGGCCGAAGATGACTTTATTTTCTATGGGTTATAATTTGATTAGCTGAACCTTATATATTGGATTGGTTCATCTAAATGCATATGTAGTTTGCTTAGCCATGCTTAGAAACATTAGCTAATTAAAGAGGATTAAACATAATTATATTATAATGTTATTATTAATTATGGTTATATTCAATGGTAGCTCACGATGGTTAATCGTGTGATGTTAATTAATTGATAATTAAAACCTGGTTAAGGTGGGTTGTGAGCATATAGTTTTGATGGTTGTGCTCATGACAAATAACGACCGGTTCGCGAGCTACTGTTGTGAAAACATTTATCGTGCAACCACAAGCCAGCATGGACAACGGCTTTATCTTTTGTATAGCATGATTCATTATAGTGTGCCAGACTGTGAAGCGGCGAGAAGTCCGTGGGGTCGCTGGGGAGTCCATTGCCTCTGGTTTTGAGGGGGAGATTATGATCCAGGAACGGTGCACTGTGGTGGGTTGTGTTGTGTGAGGGGTAATGTCACAGTTCCTTTCCGAGGTACCGTGGTGGTGCTGAGGCGCATGGTGACATGTTGTGGGATTGTGTCTTGTGGGTACAGTGGTACACCTCTGATCAGAGTAAAACTATTCGAATAGCCGTACCCGCGGTTATGGGTGAGTTGAGCAATGTTTTTCGTGATTAGTCTCACATTGTTCCTTAATGGTAATGGTGCTAATTAATGTGACTCCTGGTTTGGAATGGTATATTCCTGGTATGGGGGTTTGATTTGTACAACCGGGGTTGGTTGTTAAATGAGGTTGGGCCTATGCAGCACGGGTGTGTTGTATTGTGTTATTTAATATTGATTAATTATACAACTGTTTTTACTATTCTCTTAAATATTTATTAAATGTTGTTTATGCTAATGAGCTTTATTATGCCATCCTTTGTTATCCTGTGCACTTGCATATTTGTTGTGTGGCTTGTTGGAGTATGTCATATGCTCATTCTTGCAATATTCAATCATCAGAGGAGGGAGTATACAGTGAAGGTGATGATCTGGAGGATTAGGCTTGTTCCTGGTTGAGATGCCTGTGGAGTGGAGTCGCCATAGCTGTTCCGTAGTTTGCTTTAGTTTATTTTCCGCTGCGTAGAATGTTATTCTTTGAGAGAACTATCCACCTCTGTAATAATTTATTATTTGCGAATATTAAATAGTTATTTATTTGTACTCTATTATCAATTTGTTATTGTGTGCTCGGCTGATTCCTGGACGAGGTTTTAACACACATGTAAGCGTTTGGAATTTTGGATAGAAATTCCGGGCGTGACATCCTTCAAGTCTACTCGACAGTGCTCTATGCTGCCGGAGCAGACGACAACGCGTTAGCGAACTATTTACCAACCGCGTTGAAGGGTCTGCACGTTCATGGCTGATTATCTTCCTCCTATTCAATCTCTTCGTGGGCAGACCTGTGGCACAATTCGTCGCCAATTTCCAAGGAACATACAAGCGCCACGCGATCGAAGACGATTTACAACGCGTTACACAAGAACTCGGGGAATCATTGAGGGAATACGTTCGGCGCTTCAACGAGTGCAGAAACACAATTCCCGAATTACGACGCTTCTGTAATTCGCGCCCTTCAAGTCCGGTGTCAGAGATCGCTACACTACCAAGAGTTGGCGACAAGACGCATCACAACTACTCGGGGTTATTCGAGATCGTTGAGCGATGCGCCCTGTGGATGATGCGCTAAGATGCAAGAACGACAAGCCGAAGACCGGGGGAGAGAAGAAATCAGCCGCAGACGCATCTGAGTCAAGCAAGAAGAAAAATCGCAAAAATGGGAAAAGGAAAGCTCAAGCGGAAGTCCTCGCAGCAGAGTACGCGAACCCTACCAAGCGCCCAAACCCACAAGGCAGCGACACAAGAAATCATGGTGCCCCATACACAAAACGGATAGACATTCTCTGGAGGATTGCCTTGTTTTCAAAAGGTCGCTCGAGAAGCACATGGCGTTTGAAAAGGCAAGCGAGTACGGTTGTCGAGAAGAAACGAGAGACGCCTCCTCACGAATCGGATTCTGCGTATCCAGACTCCGACCTCCACGTCTCACACATCTTCGGCGGCTCCACAACGTATTTCCTCCAAGCGAGAATACAAGAAAGTGGAACGTGAAGTATGTTCGATGTGGCAGGGGGCTGCACCTAAGATGAAGTGATCTGAGCAAAAAATAGAGTTCTTGAAGGAAGACCACCCCAAAACCTCCGTTATCCCAGGACGATATCCGATCATGGTCGAACCCACTATTCGGAACATCAAGGTAGCGCGAGTTCTCATTCGACGGTGGCAGCTCGATCAATCTTCTTTTCACCAGCACTCTGGACGCAATGGGAATTCGCAAGTGAGGTTGACACCAACCGATCAACCTTCCATGGAATACTCCCCAATCATCGTCCAGACCTTTGGGCAAGATTACATTGTCTGTGACTTGTTCGGGCCAAGCCACAACTTCCGAAACACTTCGATGTGGCTGAATTCGATACAGCTTACAACGCCATCATCGGGAGAACTGCACGCGAAGTTCATGGCTGCATCTCACTGCGCGTATCAAGTGCTCAAGATACCGGGACCGAAGGGAACAATCACTATGCAAGGGAACGCAAAGCTGGCGGTGCAGTGCGACACGCGGAGCCTGGACATGGTCGAGCAAACACCCAGCCACCCGCCACGATGAGCCACCCCAGAAAGTGAGCAAGCCAAATAGACGCGAAGCCGGGCGGCGCCATCAGATCGTTCCACTCTCCAGTGCTAACCCGACAAGACTGTCAAGATCGGGGCGACACTAAACGAAAATAGGAACTCGCGCTCATCACCTTCCTCCGCGATAATGCCGACGTGTTCGCTTGGCAGCCGTCCGACATGCCGGGTGTCCCAGGGAGGTGATTGAGCACAAACTCATGGTGCGACCCAATGCCAAGCAGTAAAGCAAAGACTGTGGAGATTTGCACCAGACCGAAACAAGCCATACGAGAAGAGCTCGACAAACTTCTCAAAGCTGGCTTCATCAGAGGAAGAACTTCATCCAGAGTGGCTAGCCCATCCAGTTATGGTACGGAAGGCCAATGAAATGGAGAATGTGTGTGACTTTCACCGACCTCAACAAGGCGTGCCCCAAGGATCACTTTTTCTCTCCCTCGATTAGTCAATTGGTGGATTCAACAGCCGGTTGCGAGCTATTGAGCTTCCTCGACGCTTACTCTGGCTACCACCAAATCAGCATGGCAAAAGAGGACGAAGAGAAGACAGCGTTCATCACGCCGTCCGGGGTATTTTGCTATGTAGATGCCTTTCGGACTGATAACCGCCGGGAATACTTTCCAGCGCACGGTCCAGGGCGCACTT
>CM020186.1:4739123-4795541 GCA_009805545.1 Oryza longistaminata
TCCCGGCCTCATTCGCTCACCGTGAGCATTCCCTAATATCCAGCCGCCTCCGGCCTCGGAATTTCGTTCCTCGCCCGCCGCTTGCTGACGACCCCACTCTGCGAGCATGCCTCCTACCTTGCGTTTCCGACCGCATCGCTCGCTCGCGCCCTCTGGCAATCCCTCCCCTACCCACACCTCTCAGGATTCTGCCGTCTATCCCTCAAAAAGTTTGGGGGTTCACGAAAACAGGGTAGAATCTGCCTCGCCACTCCAGCAGGAGGACGCCGGCGCCACCTCTGCTAGCAGGATGGAGATCGGCAGGCGAGGAGACGGGAGTCGAGGGCGGCGGCCGAGGAGACGGGACGGATTGGGGAGGCGGAGGTCGTGCAGCGCTCAGCTGCCTGCCTATGGGTCGGTCATATGCACAGGCCCATGAGGCTGGAGTTTTTTCATCTCCCAAAAAAGTTCATCTAAGGTCCCTTATCTTGTCGTTGAGTTTTAAACTGTCCTCAACCCCTAATCTTGTAAAACCGGATCACTTTTAATTCAAGATAGTATTGCTTTCCGGTTTTGTTGACGTGGCGGCTGAGTCAGTGTAGGGCCCACGTGGACCCCACAAGCCAACCAGCAATCTTCTTCCACCTCACTCCCCTCTACTCCCATCTCAACCCAAACCTCTAGGGCATTCGCCAATAGGTGGGGAGAAGGGTGTCGGTTGGCGGGGAAAAGCTTGACGGCGGAGGCTGCCGGCTGACGTGGCTCCCAACGGCCGGGAGCGCTCACGTCATGGACTTGCGCGCGTGCGGGGTGCAGCGCGGGTCCCAACTACAACTGCAATGTCGTTTTCACCAGCATGCGTGAGGGCTGGGGCTTCCGCCTCGTCACGCTGGCCAAGCTCCTACCCCCCAAGCTCATAGTCGCCCCTGTCGAGCTGCTCAAAAGCCGATGTGTTCAGGTGTCCCTGAGCTTCGCTTCTCCTCCGCAGAGGCGAACGCGCGGCTCCGCCGCATCGTCTTCGAGGTCAACTCCATCTACTCCACATTGCGGTCGCATCGTCCTCGATGCGTGCGCCCTTCTCCCCAACGCTCGCCACCGCCAAGCTTCTTGTTGGCTGCCAACCTTCTTCCCACCCATCGCCAGGCGCCGTCGTCGGGCTTCTACCTACCGCCGCCGCCCAATGACCTCCTCCCTTCTCCCTGCTGGTCACCGGCCACCACACACCTCTCCCGCGATTCAGCGTCTAGCGTCCTCTTCGCGTGCATGCACGGGCACTCATGGAGTCAGTGGTGCTCGCGAGTATGCTCAGGCGTCGCAACGTACTCCATCTCCCAACTCTTGGAGATCCTCTCACCAATCCCGACGGTGTGGCTGACATGCGACCACAATGCGGACACGGCGCAGATGCGCGGCGAGCTGCCATGCAACAATGTGGTGGTGTAACCCAAGGGGACGACGTGTCGGGAGCCCTTCCTACTTTGCTTTTTTGCGCTCTTCGCCGTGCAGGTCCGTGCAGGTCCATGACACAGCCGTCAGTCGCCACTCTTCTCCCCACCTGTTGTCGGCTGCCCTGGAGGTTTGGGTTGAGAAGGGAAGAAAGGTGAGATAGGTGGGAGAAGATTATCGACTGACATGTGGGACCCACATGGGCCCCACGCTGACTCAGCCACCATGTCACCAAAACCGGGGAGCAATATTGCCTTGGGACCTAATGTGACCCGGTTTTGCAAGATTAGGGATATGTTATATCTGGTATTTCAATTCAGGGTCAATTTCGAAACTCGACGACAAGATAAGTGACCTCAAGTGAACCATTTCCTTTCATCTCTCTCATTTCATTCTTTTAAGAATAGCAAACATGCTCGCGCGTTGTGATAGGAAATCCAAATTACATATGTTATTTTTTTCGTGTACGGTGACGGAGAGTTAGATGATGGATATTTGGGGGCCTTTTTTCATGAACCTGGGTGGGTCTCATGCACGTCGTGGATGGAACATATGATAGAGATGTGGGTTTCACGTAGAGATATAATTACTTATTGGTGTGGTATAAAGATTTTATTTTTTGTTGCAAGGGCACTTATCACTATAAAAAATGATTTTCGCATTTGGCTAAAACCTGTTCTTGCAGGCTACTAGGTCTAATAATTTTTTTGCTATAAGGGCGCTTATCACTATAAAAAATAATTTTTAGTATCTTTCCATATGGGCAGCACAAACCGCATACGAAAACAGGGTTTTCACACGTGGGTACATATGGTAGCTATTTTTTAAGAAAATGAACTATTATATGTGCAACTGGTGAATCAGTGAAACAAAAATATTTAATAGCTAAAACTGGTTGAGTGAAAAAAATAATATGAAACGAAGGGAGTAAAGTATATTCTATGAACTGTGGCGGTCACAAGATTTCTATACACTTGAAGACAGCATAGTTATTAAGACCAGACCGGAGAATGATCCGGTCGAGCTCTCGGTTCACTGGTTTGGTGGTTCGGCCGGTCCAACCGCGATTGAAAGTATTATAGGATTAAATGTCTTAGACCAACAGAAGCGAAGAGATGGTGTGGTGGGTAGCGCGTGCAGCTCTCAACCGCGCGACCCAAGGTCGAATCCCCATCCTTTTCCAGCGATTTTTGGTGGACTTTGCTCAGCGGGCCTCGCCTCAGCCCATCACCAAAAGCCAGCCCGGTCTGACCTGGTTTTCCCCGGTCGGACCGCCGGTCCGGTCTGATCCTGATAACTATGGAAGACAGATTCGTGAGACCCACCAGCAAAAAATCTATCAGCTCAAAAGACAACTGACCGCCATGGGTCTCGTTTTTGTGATAGGGGAGGCATAGGTCACTGCTTGAGGCCACAGGCAGCGGGCGCGTGATGTTGTCGTGCTCAGATTGGAAACTGAATTTTTATATGTGATTGTGTCCGTTTCACGTGGGCGGAAGAATCGGACGCTTGCGGGGGACATGGAAACGGACTAGCAATTCACATGTCGGATGAAAAATTGTGTGAGACACACTTTTGTACGATGCACGGCAAAAACACTATTAATATTTTAAGTAGATAAAGATATATAACTATATACGTCTTATTTTGCAAGCAAATTTGGTAGGATTGATATATAGATACATTATAACCTACCTCTCAGCATTTTTCATATTTTTTTTACCACCGTATACATATATTTCAAAGCAGTAAGCATGATTTAAACATCGTGGTTTCAAATTTCAAACAATAGTCATGAAAATTTTTAAAAATATTTTAGAGCTTTGATAATGGTGTTATGTCTGGCCCTGCAAAATATCAGCTTTAGAATATGACTCGTATAAAAAGAGACGAAGAAGATAAATGCTCGAGCAAACCAATTTTAGTAGTTCAAGGGGTACAATGAGGCAAAACATAAGTTAATGGGTTAAGGGTGTGCTTTTTACTCCATCTTCCTAACTTATACTTACTTCTTTTTATACGCACGCTTTTCCGATCTGTGTATTTTATGTAAAAAATATAAAGAAAAGTTGCTTTAAAATCATATTAATTTCATGTTTTTTAAACTAATACTTAATTAATCATGCACTAATACGTGCTCTTTTTTTTTTTGAGAATTACACAGTACAACGCAGACACTCACAACGCACGCGCACTCACCCCTATGAACACACGCACGCAAACCCTACCCCTATGAGCATCTTCGAAGACTGGGCCGGCAAATTCTGGAGAGATTGACGAAGTCACCACAGGCGCCTCGCTGTCGACGGGTACGTCGCCTACCACTGAAAGCACAACGCCGTTAAATCCTGGAAAATTCGCTCCCATGGGGAGTCGAACCCAGGACCTCAGGTGCTACTGAGGTTCTTGTAACCACTAGGCTACAGGCCCTTTCGCAATACGTGCTCTGTTTTACTCCCTCCGTCTCATATTATAAGCATTTTTAGAGTTGGACACGGTTATTAAGAAAGTATGTAGAAGTAAATGGTGGAGGATTATGATTGGTTGAGTAGTGGAGCCACGGTATAATTCTATTTGTCTTTAATAATTCTTAAAATTTCATGTTAGAAAAAATATTGAGTATATTTCATAAAATTATAGATATTTTACACAATCTATTATAAAACTACAGATCTAAGAACATGTTCCACAAAACTACAGATTCAGTGTTCACAAAACTACAACTACAAATTCAGTGTCTCCGCTTATCATAAAACTATAGATACTTTGCACGATATATCACACAACTACAGATTTAATATATTCATTTATCACAAAACTGGTTTATTGTCTTCATTATCACAAAATACAGGTTTTAGCATTGTTAAAACCAGTAGTTTTGTGATAATGAAGACATTAAATTTATAATTTTGTGATAATGGAGACATTAAATTTGTACTTTTGTGATAAATGAAGACACTAAATGTGTAGTTCTGTGATAAACGAGTACACTAAATTTATAGTTTTGTAAAACAAGTTCTTAAATATATAGTTTTGTGAAACAAGTTCTTAAATATGTAAACAAATTGGGCAACTTATCAAACTTGGGAAGCCACACATAAGAGAGCAGATTTATATGTTTTTTAGTGCATATGTACAATTCATACAAAGTTAAATACATTTCCTTTGTATGGAATCCCAACTTTGCCTAAGCATCTGTAGCTAGAAGTGCTCATCTCGTCCCTTTCCTATGTGGTCTTTCTCAAAAAGACTCACCAGAGATGGTTGCAGCAGTGATTAACTTTCTGAACTTATGTCATATCTTACCAAGATTCCTCTTCAGCAAGCTCATTTTTGCCACATAATTCCTCATATTTGAGCTCCCTTTGGTGCATCTGCTTGTTGCCCTCCTCCAAACCTATGGCTAGAGGTGCCACCATCCCAAGTAGGTTGCATCCTCTTGCATGCATAGATGACAAAAAAAGGTCTATTAAGAACTCGTTGAAATGCTGAAATAATCCAAAGAGCAATACATATATAGAAATCCCTATTTTAATTACATTGATAGCACACATTGTGCCACTGGTTAAAGAACACAGAAAGTGAGAATATCTGAATCTGTGATGTTGAACCTGATCATCACCTAATTCTCTGATATTTATACTACCAATTAGATTCCCCTTGACTGACCAGTAGGATGAGACAGCCTTCCTGATCCAAAGCACACCAATATATCGTCATCAGTATAATCCTTCAGAATAAAGCTCATAGACCACAACAAGTTCAAAAACACTACACTTGAATGCAACTTTAGGTTTATACAGACGTTAGTGATGCAGTACTTTGCAGAGTCAACTGAATGCAATCAAATGAGGAAGTTACAACTGGTAAATATAAAGGGGTGGCCTGGACATTGAACTGTTATTTTTTTTTTCACTCACAGATCTCCTCGCTGCCTTTTCTCTGGTACAGAACAAAAACAAATTTCCTCACTGGGGTATTCCATCAAGCACCTACTACAGAACCCTCATTGTAGGCAATACATATGTCAATTGTCAAGTCAATGTGTAGTACCATCACAGTTTTAGTCAATTAGCATAACTTCCAGTAAAAAGATGAACAGAAATTGTGCGACGGCAAGGTAGTAGTAAGGTGGCTGCTGCTCCTCGCTGGAGTAGCCCTGATACCCCGAAGGAGAATGGTTTGGCAACAAGAACCTGAATCAATCAGGGAGTCAAGCAAAAACCTGGGTAGCCTCGTCGTGGGTAGGATAGCCGCCGCCGGGATCACCATGTATATAACAATCAGAAAGTTACCTCTATATTGGCCTTTGTTACAGTGTCCTCTTCTCTCGAAAGTAAGTAATGAAAAAATGCATAAAGATTTTGTTCATTTAAATTAACTAATAGAATGTGCATTCAAGGGAAAACCTATTTTCTAAATATCATGCCAGCACGCGCATCTACATTCAAAGGAAAGCAACCTAAGCCATTGATCCTGTTCACTTATAAAATCTTGACAAATAGATATTTTAAATGACCATCAGAATCATGACAAGAGCTAGCTGTATCGTTTGAAGATATATTATTTTCGTACCAACTGCATCATTTTATGAATTGGGTCTGGATTTTTGAATTTATCCTAGTGATCGAATTGAAATTTTCTGTTTTTTGTGTGCATTTACATTCTTAAATTGATTGTTCAGGGTCCTGATTTGTTGCTACTTGATAAGCCCGTAAATCTTATTGTTTTGGATACCATCGAGTGGCTAGAGGCTGGAGACCTACTTTAAGACACAAGAAGTGTCAATAATCATCATTTCTCACAACAGGGCTTTTCTGAATTTGTGTCCTCTGTGATGACTGATGAAGCAATCTGAAGTTCTGAATGTGTTCGCTGTCTGTACTCAGAAATTCAAAGAACGTGTCTTGAGTTTGTAGTGTATCTGTGCATTTTTGTCAAAATCTGAGAATGTCTACAACTGGTTCATTGATCAAAACCTGAGCATATGTATCTCTGATTTTTTTTTGGTCACAACCTGACCATGTAATTACTGCCATGATTCTGCAAAAAGTGCAAATACAATGATTCATCACTCATTTAATATAGTCCTAATGGCTGTGACTTATCTAAACTCATTTTTTTCAGTGATTGATTCTATATATGGACTGCACATCATAGCCATTGGTACGGCACCACTGATATAATAGAACATAAGGAGGCGATTGGAGGAAAGACTTAAAAGAACAACATGTATAGAAGGATGAACAACAGGAAGAACTTTAGAAGTTGTCAACGAAACATAGCCATAGGTTCGCCGGAATCAAAGAATTTTTTTTTTTTACCTCCACGAGACGACCAGTTAGCTAGGATACCGCCTCCTCCTCCTCTTGATCCTCATTGACTTGCGTAAAGTATGTACGCTACTAACATCGCTACTCATTTCTATTTCTATTTCTATTTTCTCCAGTTACTCTCTGCCCCTATCTGTAGCTTTCCCATCAACATTACAAATGTGAAATGTACATGGCCTAGCTAAAGAAACAGAAAATTCCCATGTTTATTCATATTTGAATTTGATTGACTCAACAAACTCCAGTTTTCAGTTTTTCAATCAATTACCCCTCCCCCGTCCCCGCCCCCCTCTCTCTGTTAAAATAAAATTCATTGCCGTTTCTGATCAAATCAACAAAAGAAAGGATAAAGTTTCTGATCAAATCAACAAAAGAAAGGATAAATAAGAAGCGGAAGGAGCAAATCAAGAAGACGATGGACGTGACCTGGTGACGGTGAATCGGCGACGGCGCTAGGGATGGATTGGCATGGGGGGCAGATGGGGCGACGGTGAATGCTCGACGACGAGTTTAGGGTCGGCGGCGGCGCCAATCTGACGAGGCTGGAGGTCGGATATGGCCGATCCGGAGGCAGCGTGGGCGGCAAATGACGCGGGGCGGGATATGGTCGATGTGCGGGGCGGGTACGGCGGATTGGAGCGGCCATGCTGCGGGGCGAAGTCGGTGGCGGAGGGGACAGGGGGCGCCGGGCGCGAACACAATTAAAATTCGGAATAAAAAATAAAATAAAATACAAAATTAGATAATGAAAAAAGAGTCCAAGTAAGAATACACTTGGAAATGCTGAAATTAGAAAAAAAAAACTTTTGAGGTTCCAAGAAGGATGAATAGAAACATAGTAGGTCAAGCAAGTAAACAAAGGGACGGCAAACCCGATGATGACAAGGTTTTTAAGACAATAAGACGGCTATTTAACAAAATTTAAAGATAATCATTATAAAAAAATATAATTTTGTATGGATACTAGCCGTGCAATTGTGCGGGAATAAAAAAATTAGGAATAATGAAAGAACAGTCTAGGTTAAACACAATACAACATTAATCAAAATACAGAATAAAAATAAAAATAATTTTGAAATTATAAAAAGAGTTAAAAGTAGGAATACAATTTAGAAATAAAAAAATTCGAAATAAGCTATAAGGAATATTAAAAGAACAATCTATCTAGAATACAATAGTGACAAATGATAATAAAGAGAGGGGGCACAAGGGTGAGCCATAAAGGAGTATGGTGATGATGGTTGATGTGACATCTAAAACTATAGAATAACACCCGAATGATAATTAGGTTTGATTTTTGGAATACCAATGACAATTAAGAGGAGGGATGGCGGGTAGACCATGAAGAAGTTGGGTCGCAGTTATTAACGGGACTTCTACAAAGTAAAAAAAGAAGAAACCAAACTTGATCAAGTTTGATTTTTCAAATCGAATTGAAATAACACTAAAGAGGGGTGCAGCGGGCGGATCGTAAAGGAGTACAGTGGCGACGTTTGATAGTACTTCTAAAAAATATAAAAAGAAAAATGATGTGACACTGAACTTTAAAGCTATAAGATCTTTAAAGTTCATGGTGCATAAGTAGAAATCGTGGCGGACAGTGCAAGCAAACAAAGCAACAGAAAAGGAGTAAGAGGTAACAGCTAGTATGACTTTTAAAAACTATAAAATGAAAAACCCAATGATGATAAGGTTCAGTCTATCAAAATCCTAAGCCAACGAGATGACTATTTAACAAATTTTAAAGAAAACCACGTGTAAAAAAATTAAAAAATTTTGTATGGATGCTAGCCGCGTAATTACGCGGGCCACCTAGCTAGCTAGATTAAAAACAAAGGAGACATGCTATACCAGTACGAGAGGATCCAGTCACTTACGAACGTCTTCTCCATTTATTTTTCTTAAATTTTTCTCTTCATTATGGAAATATTTCCAACGAAAAATTTTAAATACCATAACTTTAGATTATATATTATTTGTAACAATAAAATTAAATAATTATAACTTTTAATTTTTAAATTATACATTCAATTTTTTTATCTATTTGCACCTTTTGTGTTATTTATGATTAAAATGACAACTTGAATTTAAGACACGTGTTGACTATTGTTTCACTTGTAAAAATGTATATTCTTTAAATTTTTATTGAGAACTTTTGCATGCCATTCGAACATTTGTGATACTATATATTATTTCATCATATACAACTTCACTAGCATTTATAAATATAATAGACTAGCTGAATCTTTGCTAGGGTAAAAGAAATATAATAATAATATTCAAAATAAATAAAAGATATATTCTCCATGAAACGTGTTATCTATCATTTTGCTATAAGGAATATTCACCTTAATTTAACTTTATATGTGGCTATCCATTTAGATTTGATTGATTTTTAATACTGAGAAGTTAATGGGATAAATTGTTAAATTACAATGGAACTAGGTGGGGTGGATGATTCGCTGCCACCACTACTACTCTTTTCAAAGTAGTATAGAAAATTAAGACAAAGTTTACACGTATAATTTTAACTTGTAGAAAGATATATCCTAAAAAGTAGAAAAATATATTTGATGTATTTGGCAATTTGCATGTCATCCAATCGGACATCAAAACTTATAAAAAAATGACAATAAATTTAAGATCATGTCATCATATATCAATTTAAGATCGTGTTCTGACTTTTAAAAAAATCACTCGAGACATTAAACCAAAAGATAAGTTTTTTTTTCTTCAAAATCGGACCAACACCATGAAAATCCACTAAGTGAAGCACAAGTGGCAACCAACAGCATGCATGTGGCTCGGCAACAGGCAATTTGCTAACCATGCAAAGCTCGACGATGATTTATGGATTAGACACATCAAACTAGCATTTTGATTACAACCATGTGTGAATAAAAATATATATACCGATCGTAGCAATAGCCGAGCTCCATGGCTATGGGCACATGTGAGGTTAAGCGAGGTGCATCTCTAACAAGGGACTGACAGGTGCTGACAGGAAAGATTATAGAATGGCTATGGGGTTTTAAATCGGAACTAAAGACGGTTCTTTTTACAACTGAGACTATTGTGGTTTTGGGGCGACCGAGCAAAGATCAGTTTTTTTCCAGTAGTGGTGTCTGCTAGTGTGCAACATGGGTAGCAGTGTCAACGACATCGGGCAAACTGCCCAAACTCGAGGGAAGTGATACCATAGGCAGGTTCGAAGGAGGCAACGTTGGCAAGCTAGCGAACTCGAGGTTAGCGTTGGCGGGCGAGCAAGCTGAGGGTGATATCGGGAACGTGTACAGACTGTCAACATGCTTGAGGCAGTGCCAATAATGCCAAGCTCGAGGTCGTACAAAACTAATATCTACACTAAATTGATTGAAACAAAAATAATTCGAAGATACTTTCGAGAAATATTTAAATAATCCAATTATGGTATGAGTAAAAGGGATACAAATTCTTTCATATATATATATCAATTAGATGTTTGAAGAATTAATTTGCATAAAAGGTTGCCTTTTAGCATAAAGGACCCGGTCGTCATATACAATATAGTTTTGATTTAAATATTTTAATGACTAAATATGTGAATGTTAGTTAGGAAAAGTAATTCAAACAATAAACCTAGGCTTTAGTCTATAGCACATCAACGTGCTCTATCTATATAGTTGCAGTCATATTTCAAATTAAATTCATTTTCGAAGAAAATAAGTGAACAGATGGAAGAGAAGAATTCTAACTCTAACCGTACCAATCATGATATATATGCTAGCTAGCCACAAATTATGTGGATGATTTATTTGCTTATATATTATACGGAAGCAATGGTATCTAAGTTTTAATCCATCCTTAATTTGGTAGTGAATGCTGAGGCAATTTTGATCAATTTTATTGTCATATACATTTTGCACAACGCGTGTGAAATAATAGTATGAACCAATATGAAAGATTTTTAATAGTTGTTAACAGAAATGAGAACAATTAGCGTTCATTTATGATAGAACAACATTATATCTTTAATTTAACATCAACTTTTTTAGTTAGAATTTATATGCTGCAAAGGTAATTAAAAGAAAAACATAATCAACGTTAAAAGCAATCCAAACAAATAGAGATACTACTAGGAGCGCAGTACGCTCCTAATATTCCGAGCGTCAAACATGTATCAGCGCAGGCCCACCTTACCCACGTCCCATCATCCCGCTCCCACCGTTATCGGAGCAAACGATTTACTTCGATAAAAACAACTTCCCTGCATCCGATCCCACCCCACGTCCCATCATCCCGCTCCCACCATTATTGGAGGAAATGATTTATTTCGATAAAAGCAATTTCCTCGCTTCCAGTATATATTATATTTTTCTCGTACCCAACCAACTACTCTCACCCTCACTTCACTATTTCCTTTTTTTGGGGGGTTATCTGAATTGATCCACCATCCTAGCCCACAGATCGGTGACGCACCATGGAGGAGTACGACGACACCGTGGCGGTTGACGGTGGTGGCCGGTGGCGGTTGAGGCGAAGGTGCTGCTTCGAGCCTCGCAGCCGGACGCTAGGCAGTACCTTAACCAGCAAGGAGGTGTTCACCTAGGCCAAGAGCAACAACCGGCGGCTGCTCCACGTCGGCGGCATTGACAGAACAAGCAAGTAAGGAAATGACACTTCAAGTTACATCTACATACTCTCCTTCACTTTCACGCATGAAGCCCCTGTTTCTTTTTGCAAATCAAATTAACGTGTAATCTCCAATATTACCTTATCTGAATTGATCGGCTGCACAGGTCCTACATTTGCACATCGTGCTCCATGTGGTTGGCCGTAGAGGATAGGGTGGAGTTCGCCGGTAATAGAAGTTGTTTGCTATTTTTTTCCCTCGTCGTCTCTATGACATGAACGAGAATGTTTTTGCATTTTTTTCGTGCTTGCTAGATGATGGATGGATGCTACTGCGCAACGTCGAGCTCATCTTTATACCACGCCACTATGTCCTTCCATGATTCCAACGTCGACTACCGCTCACCACCCGGTTTCCCTCTCCACTATCCACTACCAGTCACAAGACACATACCAGCTTCTCCATCCTTATAGAAAGATCCAACAAAGCCACCAGGATCCCAGCTTCACGATGAATTTTTGGCTGTATCATTTTTTTTCTTTTCTAGTTTGATTCACCTGTGAGTAATTGTATCCCTCTTGTGTGATTGAGCCTATAATTTTTTTCATTCATATGGCCATTTGTGATACAGATTAACAATCCTCTTAGTATTAACTTTTACTCTTATACTGTATATTGAACACATCAATAAACATATTACTACACGGTGGCTACGATATCATGAGCTATATCGAGAGGAAGGTGGTAATTATTTTACTCGCAGACCACGAAGTCTAACCAATATTTATAACACTGGTAAAAGAATTACTAGCGTTGTAAGCTGATAGTAATTATTTTACGGCCATCTAGGAATGGTGTCGTATGATGTGGGGCATGGTTAAACTTTTCAGTTTAGCCAATTTGATCGGACCTCACCGAAATACCGAAATTTTGGAAATTTCAGTCCAAAATTTCCGAAATTTTGAATAAAATTTAGTTGAATTTGAACAAATATTACCAAAATTCACAAAAAATTAAAAAATTTGAAAAATTTCAGCCAAAATAATATCATATCAGAGGGGTCCGAAATGACCGAAATTTCCAACCCTGATGTGGGGCGCATTCATGCAAGTAAATTTGTTACTGTTGAATAAGCAGATGTAGAAGGCTGCGAGCAGGGTTTAATCTTTCGGTTTGGTCATTTGTACTTGGGGGTGGCCGAAATACCGAAATTTTGGAAATTTCAGAAGGCTTCAGTTGATCTTTACATATGCACTAACTGCTTGAGAGAAGGCTTCAGTTGATCTTTACATATGCACTAACTGCTTGAGAGAAGGCTTCAGTTGATCTTTACATATGCACTAACTGCTTGAGAGAAGGCTTCAGTTGATCTTTACATATGCACTAACTGCTTGAGAGAAGGCTTCAGTTGATCTTTACATATGCACTAACTGCTTGAGAGAAGGCTTCAGTTGATCTTTACATATGCACTAACTGCTTGAGAGAAGGCTTCAGTTGATCTTTACATATGCACTAACTGCTTGAGAGAAGGCTTCAGTTGATCTTTACATATGCACTAACTGCTTGAGAGAAGGCTTCAGTTGATCTTTACATATGCACTAACTGCTTGAGAGAAGGCCTTAGTTATTCAGTATGAGAGTGCTAAGAACAGCTTCTTCGTTGATGATATTGCATTTTTATGCTGCCACGGCCTTACCACTATTGGCAGGTATAGCACAATCTTAATTATATGCATGCTTATGTGATTTGATAATGTTAGTCTGATTGTGTCTATTTAATTTGACAAGCAAGTGGCTTATAGTATGCTCATGCAGTAGTATTTTTCTCTATGCAGGTTTATATTTGATTGGATCACATTGAGGCAGTGGTTAAAAATCTGATACTATCACTGTGTGCTATATTGATTTTCAAATCCTTCCCCGGTTGTGTGTTATGATGCTATGAAATCCTATTAATGCTTCCAAATATTGGCGGCCGGAGTATGTTTTTTTTTTCAAATATAAGATTGCATTGACAGTGACAGGTATTCCATTCTCATTATCAGCTTCGCATGCTCCTACAAAATTATTTGCTTTTGTATAGCATTTCTGTGGCTCCTATGGTTATGGGCCATTATTTTCATATAACTGGGCCTCACTACAGTGACACAACCTTCCATATAGCAATATGCCAATATTGCTGTGCATCTTACCCTTTTCACTTAGAATTAGTTACATTTTGAGATAGCTGCTCTAAGTTGGTTTCTGTTGAATATGTCAAACTAGCTCAAAGTACATTTTCCCATTCACTAATCATTACCTGATGATATGCTTAGTTCAGTACGAATGCTATTTTTGCTCTTTTGAGTAAATGTTATTTGCTACGCATTCTACCCAAAAAAAATGATGATGATCAAATTTGAGGTGGAAGCTCAAAATTCAATTGATCAAAATATGTAACTACGCACCCTGCCTAAAAAAATTGTGCATCAACTTCATCATACAACTACGAGCTAGACCCAGCACAATCACACATTATTGCCAAAACACGTTCATCATCAATGGCAAGAAAAAAAAAAAACCACTGTGCAAACAGTCTCATATGTACTTCATTGCCGCTCTGTATAACTTCGATCTCTACAGCCTTCATAGTTTTCATTTTAACTGTTCTATTCTACAGCATCAAACAAGTCGAACGACACTAACCATATTATATTTGGTGTATTTGCATTTTTCATTCATCGTAAATCACCAACGACTAACCAGTTGTGAATCGCAAATATTACATTTCTTTTACCTTAAAAATACTACAAGTGACTTCTTTTGTCTACCATTTCCCGCAGCAACGCGCGGGGTATCATCTAATTTACCTATACAAATCATCGCCATTACCACAATTCTCTGTTTCCTGATGCTTCCACGTCATTTCTTTCCCCCTATCCTTTCAATCTAATCAAGCGATCAACCGTTGCACGGATCGACCTATCCACCCGCATGGTCGCACGCGCACCGCATCGGCTCCCTCTCCTGCATCACGCCATGCTGCCCCACCACAGCGCGCTTGCCGCGCCGCATCCTCTCCATGTCCCACATCACGCTTCGCCGACCTCACCGCATCGCTCTCGCCGTGCCGCATCCTCTCCTTCTCCTGGATCGCGCCCGTCCCCACTGCATCGTGCTCCCTCTCCACGCCTCCCTTCCCCTCGCCTGACTGCTCTGCTCCCTCTTCGTGACCCTATAGCCTTCGTGCGCGCAAAATCAGGAAAACGGCATAGACGCCTCAACTGCTCCTTGATGGCTACCGTGATGACGCATTTAAATCTGAGTGCTATGCCCATCACAGGTATCGTGAATCTATATAACTGGTATCCATCGGTTGATCATCAGGTCTGGTGGTTTAGTAGCCCATGAATACCGGACTCCCCCTTTGCTATGTAACTAATTGTTGCAGCACACTAGCCAATTTGTTCTTTTGATTATAAAAAGTAGCTGGATTAGCCAATCTCCATCTTGATTAGGGATTATTGGACGCAAACGGCCTCAGCTAATTCATCCTCCAGCGACGGTGTTGCATTGCACACACCAGCGACGGTGTTTCCTATCATCCTGGCGGCCTGGCCTGCACCATTTTTTTCTGTTCCCAATTGGATCAGGTACATTCTTCTTTTCCCTTATTCTCCCCTATTGAGTTTATTGGTTCACCAAATTAAAACATGTGTCTTTTGGATGAGTTCAACGGCTGTACTCATTTTTTCCCATTTACTGTAAAAAAGAAATGTCCCAGGTGTTTGTCTTCAGTCTGCCAGCCAAGATTTAATATCAGGGTTCCCCCTTCCTTTAGATGAAGATCATATACTTTTTTGCTGATGGATTTTATGCTGCATGTTCTCACCTAATTAGAATGTAAATTTTGGTCACTAATTTATATCTTAAATCATATTTCAGCTATGGTATGATTCGGAAGAGATTCAGTTTCTTCTTCAGAGACATTGATTTCTAGAAATTCCAGGCTGTACCCCTCAAATTAGCTTATTTCTTATACTACAATATTATTTATTTCTATCAAATAATATATTACCACTTGAAATAATTGTGCAACTGATCCGTACTTAGTTTGAAGCAGAGCACAGTGAACAATGGCCGTTACACAGCACATACTACTCAACTTTCATGATCACATCAGAAGGTTAGTATTTTACCTATTTTCAACTTTTGTAGTCAATAAAATTCATTTTTCTATAGTTGATCAAATAAGATTGTGCTTTGTTAGAAAAATACTTGGACCTATTCAACCAACTCAATTTTCTATGATCGGTCTAATAATAAGATTAAGGTCAGTTGGAAAATACTTAGATCCATTCAACTAATGAAATGTGTAAAATGTGATGATGAAATGTTTTCATAAAAGTAATGTTTTTCATATACACTATTTCTATTTGTGATGGATCAAACGTTCTCATATCTTTGTATGCACAATGTCCTGCGCGTTTGCGCGGGGTACCTTCTAGTTATTTATATACTTAAGCATTGTTTTCAAAGAAAAATCTTAGTATATCCAATTAATGCATGGTTGGGCTCCACGAAGGAGTTAAATTGTTTCGCGTGGAAAAATCGTACAAATTCCAAACCGACCTAAATCGTACAGTACCTCATTCCGAATTTCCAAGAATTAAATTTGAAAATATACTGTTGATTCATTTTTTTCTCATAAATAATAAATATTCGGAGTGTAAATTTGTTAGCAAAAATATACCGTCGATCTCGCACAAACATTCCGCGAAAGTGCTCGTGGACGTGACGACTCGAACGGTCTCGCACGATGACAGCGCGAGACCACCCGATGTCACGCGGTGATAGTGCGAGACCGTGCGGTCTTGCACGATGAAACTGCGGCACCGAACGACGAAATCGAGGACGTGCGTGGAGGCGGCGTCAGACCACGCAGTCTCGCACGGCCAAACCGCGAGACCGAGCAGTCTCGCTCACTCAATGAGCGATAGCGACTGTTGAAAGATGTTAATTAGTGATTAATTATCCTAATCAGGGATTAATTAATCGCTAATTAAGACAATTAATCACTAATTATTATTAACTAGGAAGTTAGCCCACGCACATGCGTGGGCATTGTATTTAATATGTTCAAAATTTCATTACCAATGTTTATTTGTGGGTGATTTTTACTGAAATACTTTTTGACTATATTCCAATTTGCTAGGGATTACTTTGAAGTTAGTTATGATTTTCTCATAGTTACGCACACAACATATAAATACTAAACTAAAATTACATTTGACCGTGTAGTTTTGAATTTATGAGAAAGTATATGGTGTCGCAATACTTGAGTTGGTTTCTATAAATTAAACTATATATCATTTATACTATGTATATTTCTTTTGTTAATATTTAGCATCTCTTATTTTTATTTGACTTTACATTAAATAACAATTTTTCTTGTATACCATAGATGTCTTTATGTATACCATAAACAGAGTCAATTTTTTCCCAAAATATAAATGACTCTAAAGTACAATTGTTCCATCCAACCACCGTTTACTTAATGTACGCCCGTCGCCGACCACCTCCCGTCCTGCCTGTGCTATTCGCTCCTCGCCGTGACAGAGAGATGGGGAAGGAAGAAGATAAGCGAGGGCGAAAGAAAGAAGATGAATCGGACGGGTGGATCCCACGTGCAGATGAGGGGAGAGATGGAAAACGTGACGGCGATGGCATAGTTCCAATTTTGTAAAATTTGAGTGGCACAACTACGAATAGATGAATGTAATGGCATTTATCTGAATAGGCATTTTTCAGTGGCACAGATCAAATTAACCCTTATTTAATAAGCGGGTATCATAGTAATTTTCCTTCCTCGTTAGCTACAACATTGAGCACCGTACGATAGCTTGCTACTACAGGTGAAATAACTCAAATATTTTTTCTGATTTGTTAACACACTTGGATGAGTTTTTTAATCTAATAATTTCCCCAATTGATTATATGCTTTACTGACTCAATAAATACATAGGTTATATGCCAATGAGATTAGCCGTGGTTATCTTTGATTATATGTAGGGTGTATGTTATGGATTTTTTTCAATTTTTTCATACTGTCATATACATGTTTTTTTCGATTTCAAAAAGTTACGAAGCAACTTTATTTTATTTCATGATATTGACCTATTCTGTTTGTGTTTAATCTATATTGCACGCTGACTTTCTTCTTTACCACTTGACAGCATAGGTTTATCGAATCTCGAATAGTCAATTTAATAAGCAATCACTTCATCAATATTCCTGACTCAACGATTAGTGAATAGCTGTTTAATTATAAGTAGAAATGATACATAGGTTTGAGTGTGACATATAATTGATACATAAGAAAAGTGGACATAGAATTGATACGTAAGAAAAGCCCTATATGGGTCGAGTACTCTGGATATTATATACTTTATACTAAGATTAGTTAGGTTTAAACTCCAATGACTAGAGAGGAAAAGGCTGACATATATGACCCCCTATTCTTCTTAATTATAAGATAACAATACGGTTTTTAACAACACATTTGATACGTTCTTTCTATAACGTATTCACTTTCAATATTAAAGATTTTATTTTTGACAAAATATTTGTCATGATACACCTAATTGGCATTATTTAGATACATTGATATTTTAGAACTACAGTAATAGTTTTTGGAATACTAATCACAGTAAGAGTATTTTATTTTATGGTATTGTAGATTACTTTAAATACTGCAAATATAATGATGTCAAAATATTTTTATGAAATATTTAATCAACATTATTTTGTTTCATAAAGGTAATGTTATTTTTGACATACTGGTATTTTAGAACGGATGTATTATGTTTTGGGATGTTAATAACAATTAGATTATTTTGTGACTAAGATCTAGCGTAATATGGAAAAAATATGGTTATTAAGATTTATTATTGTTTAAAAGTTTTAATAACTAAAGAAAAAAAAAAGAGAGATTGGATAGGAGGGGAAGAAGAAGCATGTGCGGATGGACGTATTCTTATTTTTGTCATAATAATAGATCTAACTTAATTTATTTATGCATATTTTGTAAATTGATACATGATCAATTTTCGCTATTTTACATAACAGTTTTAAGTGATGTGCAAAGTTTAGGATATGATAAAAATTAAATATTTCTTATAGGTTAAAGAACACCTTATTTTTTTTAATTGTTAATGGACAACAGCAAATAACTATAGAAAAAATTTGGTTATTTAAGATTTATTATTTTTCAAAAAATTTAATAACTAAAGGAAAAAAAAGAAGAGATTGGATAAGAGGGGATGGAGTAAACGTATATGTACGTGATTACGTCCGGTGGAGGGGGGGCCATGGTGGGAGGAGAGGAGAGGGGAGTTTGGGGTTTTTTTATAAAATTATAATAGATAAAATTATTAGGTCCACTGGCTTGTTAAACTGTCTGGCGGTTTAGGAGTATTTGTAGGAGTACACGTGACAGTTTAAAAGCGTTTGTAGGAAGTCTAATGGACTTTTAGTATATAATAGATTAATCGTTAATTAGAGTAATTAATCACTAATTAAGCATCACTGCTGGATTAGAGTAATTAATCACTAATTAAGCGTCACTGCTGGACAAGACGTTCGGTCTGGCTGATTCCTTATGTCGGTCTCGCTGTTTCGATCTCGCGATACCGTGCGGTCTCGCGCTCTCACCGCACGACACCGCGTGCGTCGTCACTCTCCCGTCACTTTCACACAACGGTTATGCGAGATCGATGATATATTCCTGTTACAAAGTTTACATCACGAATAGTTTTAAGAAAAAAATAAATCAACAGTATATTTTCAAACTTAATTCAATTTCCAACCGTTGAAATTCCTTGGTTCGTCCGTATTGTAAAGCTGACAATGCTAGCTCTCTGGAGTTTGGTAGATTTGCACTTGCTCTATGAAAACTTGGTGTGGTCAATGCTTTTCTCCGGATGTAAGCCGCCTCAAGTTGACCATTGGCGCAAGGGGAGTATGGGACCCAGCATGATACTGATGTAAACCTACTTTCAGTTGATCACTTATTTATATTATATTCAATCCGGATCATTGACCACAATTTTATCTTATCAGCCGTATTAATCATATACTCCTACCGAATCAGATAACTATAAATCTATATAACATATACTCCTCCCTCCGTCTCACACAATCTGAGTTCAAATTTTGTACTACGACTCCCTTTATTACAAATATAAGCATTCTAAATATTTTTTTAAAAAATCACTATTATAAACATTCCAATCATTCCAATGAAGATTTTACAATAATATTTGTTCCATCAATCATCTCTAGTTTAAATTTATTTTCGTCTTATCCCCAACAACCACACTTCTACCCCTATCCACACCTCATTCTTTTGTTCTTAATTTTAATCTATGCTAAGAGAATTTTTTCATATTTGTGCACGGAGCGAGTGACTACACGCAGTAACAACTAACAAACAAGTAATAGCGGCCTACTTAGTTACTGAATTTCACCAAAGCAACGACCAATGACTCAACAATTCGATTTCTCTCCCGTTAAAACCAAGCAAGCGGCTAGTCGCCCGCCTTGCAAATTGAAGTCGTAACTAGATAGTAGGCGTCAAGCATGCATCCCGATCGAGAACAGAGGTCCTAATTAATTTCCCAGGATGACAGTAATAAGAAATTAAGACGCTAGCTAGCGCTGAAGGAAGGAAGCAATATAATTACCAGCAATGAGAGGCGCATGGTTGGATCCGCTATCCGTGAGATCTGCATCAAAATTAACAGCCATAAAAAAAAAATTAGAGGCGCCTCACAGCCGGGCTGTCAGCCGTCGAAGCAAAAAAATTAAACGTACTCTGCTGCTGGCACGCGCCAGCGACGGGATTCCAGACGAGCCCGGACACGCACAGGCATCGCCGCACCGTGCCCGCGCCTCCGGTGGCCGACGGGTCGTCGGCGCAGGTGGCGGCGGCGCCGTCCTCGTCAGTCGGCCTGCGTGCGGCACAGCGGCTCCCTCGGCGTCGCCCACTGCAGCTCCAGCCCGAGGCGGCTGCCCACGTCGCCGGCGGCTGCGACGGGTCGAGCCCACGAAGCTCCGGTACCGCTGCACGACTGCGGGCCCAGCCGGATGCGGTACAACGTCGACGAGCCCCCCCACGAACGTGCAGCACAGCGGCAGCGGCGCGCACGCCGACGCCGTCGACCCCGCGGCGCCCGCGTAGGCGTGGCAGAGCGAGTTGGAGGAGCAGTTGAGCGGCGACCGCAGCAGCAGTCCGTGCAGTTGAGCAGCATGACGGTGTTGGACGAGCTGACGTTGAACGGCCGCGACGGGTCCAGCTGCACGCCGCGGGACGCCGCCGCGCCCACCGCACGCACGCGCCCGGCGACACGAACGGCGCCGGCGCACACACCAGGCGCTGCGACGCCGGGGAGATGGAGGTGATCGGGTACGACGTGCCGTTGAGCGCGTCGAACAGGAGCGTGGGCGCCGTCCCACCAGCGCCGCCGCCGCGCACCGGACCTTGTACTCCGGGTCGCCGCACCCGTCCGCCGTGCTCAGCGGGTACGGCACCTCCGTCGAGCCGCACGGCGGGCACACCCGCGCGTGACCGCCCGGAAGAAGCAGCGCCATGGCGACGGCTACCTCCAAGAAGAAGAGGAGGAGGGCACGGCGCGACAAGCTCGAGCTCGCCATTGCTCCTCCCTGGCTTAGGCTCCTAGTTACAAAGCTAACTAGTGGTAATCCTCGCTCTTGTCATCGAGGAGTATGGTTTTAAGGTGGTCCGCGACATCTGCCGTCCGTTGCTTGCATTCTACCAAAATGTTTGACTCGCTTAATTTGTAGGCGCCGCCTTCTAATTTACGATTTTTTTCCTTTTTTTATAATAAAAACTTGTCAGTACAAGAATCTCGAGATGAGAAATTGTCAGTACTCGATGCTTTGGAGAGATTATATGTTGAAATTTTGGTTGTGTTTAGTTTCTTCCAAAGTTAGAAGTTTAGGTTGAAATTGGTACGATGTGACTGAAAAGTTACGTGTGTATGACAGGTTGATGCGATGAAAAAAATTGAAAGTTTGGATCCAAAGTTTGGATCTAAACACAACCTTTGGCTGATTAATCAGTAGTATAGGGTATACTTGATTAACCTGCTGCTAAAATATGAGTACGCGCTAAGAGGCCGGGAAGATGAGTTGGTCAAAGCTATTGCGTATTTGCGCATCGTACTCTTATTCATAGTCGTAGTACTCTTGGTCAGTGCCATCCTCTTCTAGTTGACTATTGCGTCCTTGCGGGCGTGGCGGGTTTGATCCGGATCCCATTCTCCTGCAGGAAAAGCGGCTGGTCCAGTGTACCAATACATGAGTCAAGTCAGCGGAAAAAAAATAAATCAAATTTTCTCAATTCTTGTTAGTTTATTTGCCGGATTATTTGCTTCACGACTAAAGAATATATTTCCTTAAAATACATTCTTCTAGTATTTATTAAGTTTATTATCAAAATATTTAATTTATCGCTATAATCAGGCAGATGTTGTGTACAATCCACACAATAATGAGCATGTTCAGCTTAGATTATTGGTGCAGCGGTTGCAGTTACACCTACAGTACAACTATTGTATAAGAAACACGGCAACTAGTCTACTACAAGAGATGTAGCTATACAACCGTAGTCAAGGAGCCACTGAACATGCCCAATCTGTTTCAAACTAAGGCCTCTTCCTATAGAGCTAATTAAGCTTAGAGCTACGCCGGGAGAGGGAGAGGGAGGAGGGAAGAGGAAGAGGGGGGAAGGGGGGAGGGGGGAGACCCCCGGTAGGGGTGGCGCCGGGAGGTAGGCGCAGGGGGACGGGCGCCGCCGAGAGTTGTTACGGGAGGAGGGAGGTGGGCAGGCGACGCCGGGAGCGCCGCCGAGAGGTGGGGGGCGAGCGGCCAAAGGCCTGGCTGATGGAAGAGCGCTACGCGTTAGACGTATGGCGTGAGACGAAAAATCGGACGCCTCACGCGACCGTCCGATCCTCGCACGCGCCAACCATCCCCATCATGCAGCGTGTGCCAGCCATCCATCATGCATAAATTAAGCAAGGTTTAAACTATTTTTTCTCTTAAAATATTTATCCGAATTATGATCCGATTGCACCATTAAATCCGTTGCAATTAAATCTTTAAAACAAGACCACACATAAATATAATCCGATGAAAAAAAATTAGCTTATTATTGAATTATTTTTAAATGATGCACGCTGTTGCGCCAAGTATATCAGAATTGTTTCACTAAGTAGATCGAAAATATTTCATCGGACGCTGTTTCACCTTATATGAAAATAATGTTTCAGCGAATAGTGAAAGGATGTTTCAATTTACTGCAACATTTGATCCATAAATAGTGAAACATTACGAGTACACTATGTAAAACTTTTTAAAATTGAAAAAAAATCGGACGGTTAAATGTTGCAGTTGACCAGCAAGTGAAACATTAAATTATATATGGTGAAAAAAAAATTGCAACTGAAACATTTAAATATTTTATGAAACATGATGAAGATACACGTTGGAACATGTCACTGTAACATATGAAACAACAAGTATTAACGGTTTGAAACATATGTTTTTCTTTTATCAAAATATAATCATGCGATATCTTGATGTAAAGATTTAATTACAACGAATACAACGGTATGATCGGATCATAGATTGAATAAGTAATTTAAGAGAAAAATCATTTTGAAGCTTGCTAAAATACATGCATGTATGCATGCATGAGGTGGGGAGAGAGTAGTAGCAGGTAGTTTCAGGAATTTTGTGAAACACACCGAAGACACATATTGAAACATATCACTATCACGTATGAAACATTTTGTTTTAACGGTTTGAAACACATGTTTTTCTTTTGACATAATATAATCATGTGATATCTTGTAAAGATTTAATTGTAACGAATACAACAGTGTGATCGGTTCATAGATCGGATAAGTAATTTAGGAGAAAAATATTTAAAGAGATGAGGAAATAATGAAAAGAAACGGCTAGGCATGTATGTTTACACTGACAGGGGTTCGTCCAATTCACATGCTACCGATTTGCAACATTTTCCTGACGTTAACAAAGAGAAAGGAGAAACTAGTAAGTAAAGGTGTGAGCTGGTCCTAGGCGTCTGATGTTTTGTATCTGATAGGACATCTGAAGAGAAGCATTTTCCTGGCTAATGCCCCTAAACCTAGCGTCGATCTCATCCCATTAGTAATTACATATTACACTTAATCCTAATGGTGAATTTACAATAATGCTATAATAATTTTTCCACAATTACCCTTCTACGACACTACTACACTCTAATACCAGATGTAGTAGCAAGGAGTTATCTCATCCGTTCAATGGTCCACATCGAACCAAAGGTACACTAAAAAAGATCCTAAAACATTGCTTCTGCGTTGGCGTGCTGGCCAGGAGCTCTAAGCCTCGAACCTGACCATCATGAAGACGATCCGCACGAACAGTCGAAGATGACCGGCAAGGGTGTCCGTCATGGCTGGCAGTTCGCTCCTCGCGATGAGGCTGCTGCAGGCCGATCGCGGTGACCAATCCACTGATTTTGATTCTCGTGTTCTAGAAGTCATCGGAATGTACTCCCTCTGTTTAGGTTATAAGATGTTTCGACTTTGGTCAAAGTCAAATTGCTTTAAGTTTGACCAAGTTTATAGAAAAAAATAATATTTTCAACCCAAGATAAATTTATTATAAAAATATATTTTCCTCCACTATCCCCGCCGGGTAACGGACTGACGAGTCAGCCAGTTGTAGGCGCATCGGTGTTGGTGCCAACACCGTGAAGTTGAGCTTGTCAAAGACGTCCTTTGGCATGACGCTGACACTGGCTCCAAGATCACATAGGGCTTGGTCGAACTGATGTACCCCGATCGAGCAGGTGATCGTAGGACACCCTGGATTCTTCTTCTTTTCCGGGAGCTTGTGAAGTATGACGTTGCTGCACTGCTTTGTCAGCTTAACCACCTCCGTTGTTGGGAGTGGTCTCTTGTTGTTGAGGATATCCTTGAGATAACAGGCATATGTTGGCACTTGCATAGCATCCAACAATAGCACGTTGATGTGGATTTTCTGGATTACTTCAACAAAACGAGCAAACTGCTCGTCCACTGACGGTTTCCTGCTCCGTTGAGGAAACGGCAGCAATCGTGTGTCACAGTACTCCTGCGGCACGGTCTTTTCTGGCTGAACCTCTTTGTCAACCGAGTCACTGGATGATGCTTCTCTTGCAACCCCGTTAGTTCCTGCAGGGTTAGGATATGGAGGATCACGAGTGGACTTACCTCCCCTCGTCATGATTGCCTTGACATTTTCAACGGAGGTGTCGGGTTGCCCCGGAATCCTCCCAGTTTCTTTTGCAGGGACTAATGAAGCCAATTGAGCTAGCTGGGTTTCTATCATTTTATTAAAGCTCAGCTGGTTTTGAAAAGCAGAAGCGAAGCCATCTAGCTTAACATTAATATTTTCAAGGATCTTGTCATTGGCAATGAGCTTTTTGCTTAGCGCATCAGTGGATTTAGCTTGCGCAAAGACGAGATCCTTCAAGGAGGGTTGGTTAGAGAAGTTACCGTTGTTGTTACCTCCTTGATGATACGGGCGTGGTTGGTTCCACCCTTGACCTCCTTGTGGACGATATCCGTTGTTGTTGTTGCCCATGTACATCGCCTCCTCACGGGTTTCTGGGCAGTCATTCCCAGAATGACCCATGTGGTCGCAGACCTCACACGTAACGTGTGAATCCAAGGCCTTGACAGTGCCTTGTGGCCATTTGTCGTGGTCGTCCAATCGTTTCATGAGGAGGTCTAGCTTGGCAGTAAGTAATTCCGTCTCCTTGACGGTGTGCATACCTCGCTGACGGGTCTGGAGTCATTCCTCGCTCCAACCCAGATTGGAGACCATCTTCTCTATTAGATCAACGGCTCCTCGTACCGTCTTAGAGAAGAATATTCCTCCAGCTACCGCGTCCAGGTAGTCACGGGACATTGGAGTGAGTCCATTATAAAAGTTATGTAGGATCAACCAGTCGTCCATCCCATGATGAGGACAGGCGGCCACATACTCCTGAAGTCGTTCCCATGCTTCAGGAATGGACTGGTCCCTTTCAACGAAGGGCATTGGTTTTGCCCATCGGAAAGAATTTCGAGAGGAATGCCGTAGAGCATTTGTCCCATGTGTTGACAGCAGCACTGTTGGCGTAAAACCACTGTTTCGCTCTCCCGATGAGGGAAAACGGAAACAACCTCAGCCTGACGGTGTCTGGACTGACACCCTTTATAGTGTACGTGTCACAGATCTCCAGGAACTGCTGCAGATGAGCGTTGGCATCCTCGTTAGGCTTGCCGCAGAACGGGCTAGCCTGCACCATAGTGATGAGGCTAGACTTCAAGTTGAAATCCACATCTCCCATGTTGATCTGCGGCCCAATGGCCACATTGTCAGCAGAGGGAGCAGCGAGCTCGCGGAGGGTCTTGTCAGCCATAGTCTTGAAGGTCGGTAGCACTGGTACGGCTGGTTTCTCTGTCGGTAGAGTTTTCTGCGGAGCAACGACTCGCGGCCTGACGCTCCGGAAGAAAGCTTCTGGATTTTCTTTGAAGTTTTCTGGCAAGTTGAAACCAATCATGCACTACCCTGTTTTCACAGTAAAAAGTGAAAACAACCAAGGTTAGCCTGCAAAGGGCAGTGATTATACAGAGGTAAATATAAAGTATTAGTTCAGGTAATCTCTATTATGAATCTTCCCCGGCAACGGCGCCGGAAATGCTTGTTGGTATTTCTTAACAACATTACTAGAAATATAATTCCCATCAATGACGCAGATATACTTCTGGTATATTATGGTTACAGAGTTCATCCGCAAGCGCACAGATATACCATTGTAGCATTTTATCCCGTGGGAAGATCATGTAGAGAGAACTAATAATTTATATATTACTTGTAATAATTAAATCTTAAGCAGGGGTTAAGATAATCCAAGGGAGTGACACACAAGCAGTAGCTACTCTTTCTCATAATATATTATATAAGTTAAGTGGAAAGAAAAGAGAAAGATAATCTACTCCTATACTTCTAGTATATATAGTATACATACATTCTAGTTATCCGATATACTAGCTAATCCACTCTATCCGATGCCCTCCTCGTACTTCGAGAAGCCACCCCTAACTGCCGAGTTCCTTACGACAGCCCGTATGACCATACAACCGGGGCTAAATACGGAGGAGTACCCTCCCCAGGGAATTAACTTAGGATTATATACACGCGCGAAGAAATACCCGTACTGAGCTGTCACCATCAGCGGCCCACCTCTCATCCGCAGCATATAACCCCAAATAATGATATCCCGTAATCTAAACACCATATCTAAACTATAATACTATTCTAATATCATCATCATGACATAGAGCAATTGCATAAGCAAACATTATACCCGCACCAAAGCATCTCCCAGATAAGCTAGCAGCATATTCAGTATAACATGAACATAATGTAAAGTAGGCATTTATATACTCAGAAAGTATTTCAATACCATAAATGTATATAGAAGAGTATTCTAATAAAAGTACAAAGCTTACAAAAGAGGAAAGGAAAGTTACTAGAGCCATACCCGAACTCTTCCGAAGACTTCCGGACTCCTGATTTCTACTCTATTCCTATTCCACTAGCTTGATACTACTAAACTTAATATGAGAGAGCTTTGCTTGAGGTGTGTAAGTGAAGTGAGAAGGTGAGGGGTTTATATAGTCTCCCAATGACGGTTGTGACGGTTGGAATAGTCATTGGGAGCTAATCCACACCATCCAGCCGCAACCCTGCATCCAACGGCGCCAGGGGGGTTCGGCCGAACAGGGGCCGGCCCAACCTGGCCCAAATTCGGCAGGTGGCTTTATCCGTTGTTCTTCTCCGCAGACTTGTGAATTTTGGCCCAGTTTGTCGTGTCAATTCTGAGTTATTGGCCCATTCATGCATAAGTCTGATTCTCGATATCGTCTGATTGATTTATCGTCTATGTTGATGTCGATTCTCCTCCATTTCATGGTTATTCTTTGCAAAAGGTTAGTAAACCTAATATTAATGGAATATTATTATTCTAACATATATATGCATTGCAAACATCACTAGTTCTCCTCTATTTTAGTAATATTGATGGTCGAAACTGATCGATAACGACCGTTGACAAAACCCCCCAAACTTGAACCTTTGCTCGTCCCGAGTGAAGGACGAAAGGAAACAAAAAAAACTTGATTGCTGATCAGGAGTTGCTACTATACTGTATATCTCAAAGGTATATGTGCAAGGTATATGTTCTCTCTCAGATTAAATAATCATCACCTTGTTTCTGTGATTACGATTGTCTGAGATGGACTTTGGAGATCAAACTGGATCCGTTGGAAAGAGAATTCCGAGAGCTTAATTGTTGGGTTTTTGTTTTTGATTAATTGTTGGGTTTCAGTAGACATATATGACCAGCATAGTGATGGTTAATTCGTTTCCTCAAATTTCTAACTCGGTGGCCATTAACCAAACCAACAAAGATGACAAGGTTGAATTAATGGATTGATCAACCGTGGCGACGCCCAGTTGCGCGCGGTTGCTGGACGACGTCGCCGCAACGACGCTCCGCGGCTCCGGCCAACAGTCGGCAAGCGGCGTCGGCAAAGCGGACGCCGGGCGAGGACAGGCAAAGGCACCGCAGACACTGGGAGTTGGACACCGGTGGCTCGGATATGGCGAGGTCCAACAAGGTGAGATTAATTGTGCAGTAATACCAAAATTACTACCCCCATCCTTTGGTGGGATTAGTCAAACAGATGTGTATTTTGCCTTTATCTTTTCACTTCTTAATGGTGTGGTGAGATCGTGTGCTTGTTTACATGGCATGCAACAGTGTGTGCGACAGGTGTTCGATATAATGTCTAGGAGAGAGACGGAGGTTGCAGTACAAGGCCGTTGCAACAGATCACTGTGAGATCGTGTGTTCACAGGTGAGTTTTAGTTAGCCTTTTAGCCCATACAAGGTTATCTGCTTGAATCTGTCGTTGGGTGACCTTGGTCTAAATGGTTTTTGATACATAAAAAAACATTCTAAGCATGTAAGCCTTCTGAACAGTGGCAGCACTTGGGCATTTATTCTCAGCCTTCTGAATATGACTAGTGAAGGAAACATGATGTGGATGACTGTCACGCCCGGAAAATAGAACACTATATTCCGTTTGTGAGTGCATAATTCCTTGTCTCAGAAGGCAAGGTACACATTACAAAGTTGATAAATAACAAAATATATAAGCGTAAGCGTAAATAGAGTACTTTATTATATGGGTGACCAAATGCCCAACACTGAAAGATAAACAATAAAAACCGGAAGCTACGTTGGGCCACCACATACGCTTGACGGCAGGCACGAGCTAGACATCAAAGCCATCATCTCTGAAATACTCCTCTGCTGGAAGTGGGAAAAAGGAGCAAGGCTGAGTACAACCACCGTACTAAGCAAGCCATGCCGGGAAAATGTAAATATAATGGAAGGGAGTACAAAGAATTAATTTATAAGGCTATTTTGCAGAAAACTAGCATTTCAAAGCATTTAAATATTTAAAGGCATTTAAATAAAACATAAACCTTTCTCTAGTAAAATTATTACCAAGCCGCGCTCCAACGCGATCTTGCCTTAACCCAAGCCAACAGGTGATAACTCTAGTTATTCAAATTTTAATAGAATTAAACTCTAACTTGGGTATATTGCTCGGCTTGCCCATAATCGAGGGCGCGGCTATTCAAATAGATTATACTCTGATCAGAGGTGTACATCGTTACCCACCAGACATGTCTTCCTCACATGTTGCCATGTGCCACATGCCACCACGGCATATGGACAGAAGCCATGACATAACCTATTGTTTAGTACTGCCCTAAACAAAGAGGTCCGACATAGACTTAACCTGCCAGGTGCCCTGGGTCGAGCAGACAGTCTATGACCCGGGCATACAGCCAAAGACGTCGACCCCATCAAGGGCTTCATCCATTCCTATTCGTGTCTTCCTTGTTTATGACTGTACTAGACGATGCGTTAAGCCTTACCCACTAGACAGGTGGTTGTATGGAGGTGGTTGTATGGAGTACGCTTTGCAACATAGGCCCGGTCGGCCCGAAGACCGGTCCTTATGACGGCCGAGGTGCGACTAGCAAAACCAAGCACTCCGAACCCAGCTGAAAACATGTTTGGGGAATTTTGAAGGGGAAATATCATGTCATGGCTAAACAGCCACTAAACCATATTAACCATTATTTAAAAGTTATTCCCAAAGTCTAATTATTGGAAAACATCTATTTGTTTCTATTTAACCAGGGCTAAGCATATTCCTAATTTTACTAGTAAGCACCACATATATAAAGTTCTCACTAGTTTCATTTTTCCTAGAGTTATCAAGGATCATAATAATACAAATAATAAGGCTATAACAAGGAGAATCGGTAAGGCTAAATAAAATAGTGATAAGCGCGGGAATTTTTAATAAAACGAAATGCAATAATTTAAATAAACATAATTTTATAAATTAGGATAGCAATATGATCAAAATGACATGACTTGCCTTGCTCGCTACCAAAATCTCCTGGATCAACTTCGAGGTACAGCGGCTCTTCCGGATCTGCAGCGTCTACACGACATATGCAAAGAAAAAGGGCCAAAACATAAATAAAAACCATATAAGATGCAGGAGCAAAGCATTAAAATGGGTTCTTTACTGATTAAGGAAAAACTAGCAATTTGAACGGGTCAATTCCGAGTTCAAATAGTCAAGATATGGCTATTTGAAATTTAGGTGTTCTTTGAATGGCATTTTGTGAATTTGTGATTTATTTTTCTAAAGAAAACATGTGTAGAGAGAGCCGGGGGGGGGGGGGAGGGGAGGGATGGGCCGAAAATGGCCCAAGTTTAGTTTTTGTTTTTAGATAAAACTGAGAAAGGTTAGTGTTGCATTAAAATTATTTATAATGCTCTGAAAATTCCAGTAAAAATTGGTTAAGTGTTTTAAAGCATGAGGAACAAACAAAAATTCCGACATGCCAATTTGAGTTGAAACTTGGTGAATTTTAATTGTTGAAGGCTATTTTTGGCTTTTACAATTTCTAGAAATAATTTAGACGATAAAATTTTAGGGTGATTTTCGGGCGCGACAATGAGAGGCATCCTTTGAGGCAGTGTTCTTGTCCAATGAGCAAGACTCTGTGGTCCTAACACCATGGTCCTTGTTTTTTTTTTTTCCTTTTTTAAAGAAGCATTCAATAGTTATCATTCAGTTTAAGCTTATCGATATGTTATTATTAGGTTACACCTTGCACCTCAGAAACAAAACACCTAAGAACATAGATTCGTATTTTCTGAGGTAAGGAAGATTAGCAAAGGGGGTGAAGAACATCACATACCATAGGATTTTTGTTTGTCAATAGACATCGCACCTGAAAGAAATGTGATCAGTACCTAGAAATTTACCCCTTTTGTCACATTATGTCCGTGATCGGCATTTTCTGAGACAATCCGTGACCAGCATTGCGCTTCTTGGTTGCCTGGGAGGCTCACGAGAGGAATGCTTACAACACAGCACAATTCATGGCACTTCCATGTAGAAGATTAAGGAGGAAGCTCAAGCACCTGGCAAAAGTATGAGAACCTTTGATGTCGAGAAACTAATCTTTATTGTTTCTGGCTTTTAATATTCTTATACAGCTTTGTTCTCCCAAGCTCGATCAATCAATTTTAGACAATTTCTCATACCTTCACCTTTCTTTTTTTTAATAACTAGAAAAATTGCCCGTGCATTGCAACGGATGAATGCTATTTTAATCTTATTATTGTTATATGGTTTAGCTAGGATGAAATTCACTGTGAGAATTTGCTTGGATATTTTTTTTTAGAAAATCATGAGCTACAATTAGAAGTCTGACTTTAATCGCAAGTTAGCATGCAAGTTTTTTTAAAAAGAAATTTCTTATACGACTTCTTTTGTATTTCCAAAAGTAAACGAACTTAAAAATCCAACTCAAACATGAATCCGTATTTCCAAAAGTGAACGAACTTAAAAACCAACTCAAATACGAATGAAGTACCAAAATATACCGGCAAAAAGATCTTCTATTTTTATAATAGTCGAGAAAGACTAAATGAAAAATTTGCGCCTGTAGTAGGTCATTGTTCTTGACCATGCACATGACCCATGCAACACTCAGCCAGTGCAAGCAACACTGTGTGTGTCGAGTGTGCTCCAATTCATAGCATTGCAGAAATTCACATTGATATGAAAGAACCATTGTGATGAATGTTAAAGAATTAGCAAAGCCTTGTTCCGTCTCCAGATGCCCTGGATATTTGTTCCTAATGTAATGTGGATATGTGGAAACATCAGGAATCAGTACAGTTGACAGCTGAACCACAGAATGGAAATATAGTGCCTTTGCATAGAGCTAGATAAGTTAAATTACCATTCAGAAACAAGAAAAAACTAGTCAAACCTGTAGCATTGGGTTTTTATTCGGAATTTATAATCACTAACATTTGGTTCTAGTTAGACAGAAACTGACACAATTGATCAATAATGCAATTAATATTCTAGTAATTGCGATCAAAAGATCATCAATACATGAACTCTGGATCAGAAATTAATTGAAATCCTCAACTGTTGTCCTTCATCGGCCCTGTGGGTGCATCATATCAGAGAAGATGATCTTTTGTCCGGTGATGCTCATTGTTGAGTAGGTCGATGGTTTGTCAGTACCCATGATAGTTATCAAGTCTGGTGTTCTCTTTGACGATGTTGTTGCTTCACTGAATTTTTTGTTATTCTCTGCATTCTCTTGCAGCTTCAGTGCAGCTTCCAGACTCCAAGGAACATCACTCATCAGCGGCCTGTCGATGCTGCGATCAGCAACACATTGTTTTGCACAATCAGCAAACATCCTAAGGCAGGGAGGACTGATTTCTCCATGGAGATGTGGATCAATAATTTTGCCAAGCATGCCTTTCTTCTGGCAAGATAGCGCCCAGTCACGCAAGCTTGCTTGCTCTTCAGGAAGCTCTATGTTCACTGCAGGGCGCGCGCATAGGATCTCAAACAACACAACCCCAAAAGAGTAGACATCTGATTTTTGGGTAAGTTGCTTCCTCCGATAATACTCAGGATCAAGATATCCGAAAGTTCCCTTCACAACTGTGCTGACATGGGTGCTGTCAATGTCTGGGTTGGCCTTGGACAACCCAAAGTCTGAAACCTTTGCCACCCACTTGTCATCCAATAGAATATTGGCAGTCTTCACGTCACGATGGATAATGGTTTGATTTGCACCCATATGCAGGTAATGCAGCCCTCGGGCTGCACCAATGCAGATCTTGAGGCGTTGCTTCCATGGTAAAGATGGCTTATTACTGTTGTAGAGGTGCTCCCGAAGTGTCCCCTGGGCCATGTATTCATACACCAATATCATCTCATTCTCTTCCTTGCAGTATCCGATTAGAGACACGAGATGACAATATCTAAGCTTGGACAACAACTCAATCTCGGTCTGGAACTCATGAACACCCTGCACAGATAATGGGTTGCTCCACTTGATCGCTACATTTTCGCCATTGTCTATTTCTCCACGGTATACATCCCCAAATCCACCTCTACCAAGAAGAAGGCTTTCATCAAAGTTTCTCGTTGCAACTTGTATTTCGTCAAAGGTGAAATTCCGACAAAGATTTGATGGTGAATGGTAGAATTCAGTTCGATAAGTCATGCACTTTTTATCAGTCATGAAAGAATGCTTCGCTACCTTCTTTAGTCTGCAGATGATGCACACAGAAAAACAAGCGATAAGCATAGTGGCAGTGCTACCCATGGCTCCACGTATGGATGCTGGGACAGCACCCTTTGATTTCCCTCCACCAGATACCCCTTTAGGGTTCACATCAGACTTTGGTTGTGGTGGAAGTGGAGGGTTAAGGCCAGCAAGACTTTTTTTTCCAATGTCCTGTAGCTTGAAGACCTCAAGGCCATTTAGTATTGCATCGTAATACTCTGGTTTACTTGAAAGATCAGGGTGAAGTGCAACCCACAAGTCCATCTGACCAGAACCAACTGTGACGATAACATAGTCGGTATATGTTGTTATGCCAATTCCTCCACTCCAAACAATAACATCCATTTGTTCCTGTACCGTCTGGTTGTTGATGTAAATGAAGAACGACCTCTGGTTCACCTTGGTTATAGGATACTGGATCTCACAAAAATGGAACCTTAGGAGGTAATAGAACCCTGCATCAACTGGTAAGATCCATGTAAGATTGTAGTGAAGGTTGATCTGTGCAATTGGCCCCATTGACCTAGCTGTTCCATATACATCAGCAGGTGCGATATAGTTTGGCATAGTACTTGGATATGTGATGGTGACATTACTATCTTTGCTGAAGGTGACCCCAAAGGCAGAACCATATATATATGGGGAATCATTCTCCCATGAACGATAGAACATAGAATCACCTTGTGGACTGATTGTCATGCCCCCAACATTGAGGCGGTACATCGTTTGGAAACTGATCATAGAATCTATATCAGATGGATCGAGGTTGCCATTGGTAGGTGGTATAGGTGATAGTGTTGTAAAGATGTCGGGCGTGGGGACAATCTCAATCCCATTCACAAATGCGTAAGAGCCATTCTGCGTGGATGGGAAAAAGGTGAGGTCCAGGCTACCTGAAGTGACATTCAGCGAGAATTCTCGAAGGATGTAGGCATACTTTGCAGCTAGAGCTGTTTGCGAAGCATTGAAGTTGTCTAAAAGGGTCAAATTGTTGGTTGTGACACCAAAGTAGGCATCTCTAGAAGCATAGTTGCCATATGCCACTGGATAGAAGTGAAGTCGCACAAACATGCGGCCTGGGATAACTGGGAAGGAATATGTGTAATTTGAAATGAAGATGCGGGATGTCATGTAAGGGACAAGAGATGGGAGGGAAGGGTCTTGATATGAAGCTCTAGCTGAAAGCCCTTTCACTGATGGTGCAAACGTGGAGCTAGTGTCCCCATCCCAACTCCGATTATTGCTATCAAGTTGCATGGCAGAGGCTTCACAATTTAGAAATATTGGACTAGAGGATGAGAAGTAGTTATCAGCCGCTATGGCGATTGATAAGAGGGTTGACAGTGTGACCCATTGGGTAGTAGCTAGTAGGCTTGGGTGCATCATTGGTAATGATGGTTGTGAAAATTAAAAGTTTTGAGCTTTCCTTCACATCGATTTGCTATAGATTCCCGGAAAACATAATGCTACAAGATAGGTGATGCAATTGCATACTTTCTCTGGGTAGGGCTTGGGCGTGAAAATTAGAGAGTTCGGGGGATTGTACTGTTTTTTAAGTCGAGAAAGCATGTCCAGATAGCTGTAGAATTCCCTGCAATCACACGAAAGAATTCGGAACTTTAGCAAATTGTATCATGAAAAGAAGAATAAAAACTTAAAAACTTGAATTATAAGTTTCTATTTAAGAAATTATAATCAAACTAAGATCGCAGCAACACAAGATTATATCATCGAAGCAAACACACTAAGGCTGTGTTCGTTTGGTGAGGTTGGGAACTCACCTCCCGTGCACGTAAAATGAAGCGACTTATTAGCGCATGATTAATTAAGTATTTGCTAATTTTTTTAAAAAATGAATTAGTATATTTTTTAAAGCAACTTTCGTACAGAAACTATTTTGCAGAAAAACACACTGTTTAGTAGATTGAAAAGCGTGCACGCGGAAAATGAGGGTGGTGAGTTGGGAACTCTCTTAAAAGAACACAACCTAAGTTACACATTGTCCCCAAACCAAACACACACCAAACACACTAAGCACTATGAGAAACCACTGGTAAATTCTACATAAGAGAACATACTTGAAAATTATGGCTTGATCCATTTTCTTGGATAATACTAATTCCTCACCACCTAGTAGGAACTATTGGCGCATACAATTTTTATGCTGGTATGGATATCATCTTGTCGTCCGTCCCACCGCTCCCCTTCCCCAACCCCAAAGAGTGATCCGGCTCAACATCCATCATCACATATTGCAGATTGCTCGACCGCAGCTAATGTTACCAATTGGATCATGACTCTTCCTCACCTCTCAAACAAACTCAAGAGACATGATCCTGACGACATAAAAATAGACAAACCATTAACACGCATACAATCTTTGTCCTGGTGCTGCTGACCCCTATTGAACCGTGATGGTGCAGCAACCGCTAGTAACCCAAGCATGTATTTGCTTCATGGGATGGGGTGGGATGGGATGGGTCAAGCCCACTTTCGAGGGTGGGTTAAGTGGGATGGGATCATACATGAAAGAGAATATTCCCCAAAGGTTCATGTTTACATTATCCCTCAAAAATAGGTGGACCAATCCAATAGATTTTTCTCTCACATTGACATGTGGGGGTATCCATAAGAAGTAGGACCATCCCTCCTAAAACACATGGATGAGTTTAACACATCCCACATAATCCCCAAACCAAACACATGCCAAGATGATGCCCTCCAGCACGTCACGTATGTCCTATCTCTCGAATAACCACAAAAATGGAATCCTCATATGTGAGAACATATGGTTCTCCTTCGTTTCCATCCATATCTCCACCAGAGTCACCACTTTATGGCCATTGTCGACATAATTCTATATCTAGACCCATCATTCTGGCAAACACCAAATCCCCCTCTAAAAATTGAGGACACCATTTAGTCTGTAACGATCGAGAACTGAAAGTGCATATATGGCACTAATTCTTTTGGTGATTAATGAGAACCAATTTGAATTTAGTAATGGGATTGTTAATTGTTTGAAATAGTAAATTTTCTACCTCATGATGCAAGGTGCAAAAGACAGTTTGGAGACTTTTGGCGAACTTCCAATATTTTGCTTTATTGAGTCCAAGATACCATACTATTAAGACGGAAGCCACATGTAATAATTGGATTATAATTTAGTGCTAAAAGTTGCATTTTCTCAAAGTCTTGGTACTTTTTAGGTTGGAATGTCTAACTCACTGACAGAATTCCAATGCATTGAAATTTTTTTTTAGCCGAGTTGAGGGTTGGGCTAAATTAAAAGTGATCAAGATATCCGCTGCAATTTTGGAATATCTGATCCATCGGAATCTTCGTTTTTCTAAGGAACTCGATTATGTGTTTGGGATTAAATTCTTTACTGGAGTTTTCAATGCTTACATCAAATACCAGACGGACCGAACAATCCAAAATTCAAAGGACTCTACTCTTGGGTAGAAACAATATGCTCCATCACATATCGCCTAGTAGTATGAACATAAGATCACCTGGAATGCCTTGTATTCCTTGGAACTTGAGTCTCAGTTTGGTTTACTTCTTTGCTTTTGGAGTTTTCGATATCAAAATTGGAATATCCGACCAGTATTTTTACGAGACAATATTTGTTTGTCATAGTTGGAGCATATCCATCGATGAAGTCAGAATATCCAAGGTGGGACTAAAATTACCACCCCCCCCCCAACTCCCCCACAACGACCAGATTTTATGTTGCCTATTTAAACCTCCACCCAACCCTTCTGTAAGGTTATCCATTCATCCAATTCAATCTTGCTTGTGGGTAGAGCTTTGTCCTATAGTGCTTCGGATCTTGAACTCTTTCCCTTGCTCTCTCAAATCCTTCTCGATCGTTGTCGTTCGAATCTTTGGGTGTGTGGATTTGGAGTTTGGGACCAAGCATGGGCGCAAACAGACATGGGGTAGCTTGGGCTTGAGCCCTATGCCTAGCTCTATAATCCCCAATCTAATCTTGAAATATGCTATATAATCTGTGAAAATATTTGAGCTCTAACTAGCTCAGGCTTACGCACGAAGGTTTTATGGCTCTGCCGCTGTGACCAAGTGTGTGCTTCTCTTGATATTTGAGGACTATATATGGTTGTTTCCATGTAGTTGTGAGGGATTTATTATTGGAGGTGTTGAGGACTCGTATATGGCTAGGTGTCGACCTCGGTCACTATTTTGATTGTGGTGAGCCAAGGAAGTTTGCGAAGGCTGGATCTTGTTCAAGCAAGGAGAGATGTACAACAAGTCGAGGAGGATTGCATTTGTAGAACCTCACAAGGATAGGGTTGAAAAAGATCTGGATATTTTTAAGCTCCTCTACGAATATTTTTAAGCTCCTCTACAAAGACGTAGAATCTCGAGGTTTCGAACTCTGGGAAATACATTGTTGAGTAAATCTATAACGACACGATTTTTTGGGCTGACAAAAACTATTTTACAAAAACTATTTTAGTAAATCCCTAATTCCAAAATTTTTTGTTCTCTGAGAGTGGTCAAGGACTAACTGCCAAAAGATCTAAAAAATCCCTACTTGAGACCTTCCTAAATCACTGGTGGAGAAAGGGGCTTTACTCCCGGTTCGTAACCCCCCTTTAGTCCCGGTTTTCAAACCGCGACTACCAATCCGGGACTAAAGATCACTATCTTTAGTGCTGGGTGAAAAAACTGGGAGTAAAAATCTATCTTTAGTCCCGGTTGGTGTTACCAACCGGGACTAAAGATAGAGCTAGCCTAGCTAGATCGGTTGCTTTATTATTATTTTCTTTTCTTCATTGTGTTTTTAATATATTGATTTCACTCCATCCCCATCCCAAAATCCCAAATAAATTATCCCCAAATCAGCCATATTCAAAAAGATCACAAAATCTTAAAACAAAATTACATCACAACTTCTACAAAATTCATCACAAATACATCACATATTCACGGACATCACACACAAATCAAATACACAGATCCGAATCACTAACTCTTAAAAAAAAGAAAAATAACACAGGCTGCCGGCCACTGCCGCGCTGGCCGCCGGCGCCCGGCACATCGTTGCGTTGCCCCCGTGCCGCAGCGCCGCCTTACCGCCGCCGCCGCAGCAGCCGCCGCTCCGCTGCGCCGCGCCGCCACGAGGCCACGCCGCCCGGCCTCCGCCCCGCCGCCGCCGCCGAGGCCGCCGCCCGGGCCTCCGCCCCGCCGCACCACAAGGCCGCCGGCCGCCCGATCTATCAGTGGGGTGATGGGAGGGAAGGAGAGAAGTTAGAGAGGAGGAAGAGGAAGGGAGGATGGGGAGGGAAGGAGAGGAGTTAGAGGGAGGAGGAGGAAGAGGAAGAGATGGGATAAGAGATAAGGTCAGTGGAGGAAGAGGTGAAGAGATAAGGCTGCCCGTCTCTTCCTCCTCGATCTCGCAGATGGCAGATGCCTTGTACTCTCCGCCACGATCTTTAGTCCTGGTTGGTATTACCAACCGGGACTAAAATAGATCTTTAGTACCAACCGGGACTAAAGATAGTAGGCATCTTTTTTCCCGGTTGGTTACCAACCGGGTCTAGAAATAGATCTTAGTCCCGGTTGACTTTTGAACCGGGACTAAAGATAATCTTTAATCCCGGTTTTTATTGCAACCGGGACTATTGTGGATTTGGCCGACCGAGCAAGATGGTTTCTCCACCAGTGAATCTTCAACCAAAAATCCCGATCCAGTTTCAAATTCCGGAATTCGAATTTCCCTCTGATACCTTTCATAAATTTGCCATCAATTTAAGGCCCGTTTGGTAAGGCTCCAAACTCCAACTCCGAGCTCCAAACTCCTATCCAGTGAGAGCTAGCTTCTATTGGAGTTGAAGGCTGTTGAAAAGTGTTTGGGTACATTTCAGCTCTAGCAAAATTGAAAAAAAAAAAATAGCCGCCGGCCCCAGCGCGCCCCGCCGGTCGTTTGCCATCCCCAGGCCTCCGCCGGCCGTCGGCGCGCGTCGTCTCGGCGAGTGCCGCACGCCACCGGCCCACTAGCTGTTCGACGTTCCCAGACGCGCCGCCCGCAACGCGTGGTCTCCGCGCGCTGCTGGCCCGTCGCCGTCGCCCGCCGACGCCATGGAGCTAGGTTGGGATCGGGAGGAGATGGGGGAGGAGAGAGAACGGGAGGAGAGGAGGAGTGAAGGGTAGTTGAGTGGTAATGTTTTGTGTAAATAGACTAAAAAGTTAAAAGGTAGTGGGTCTTTTGGGGTAGATTGGAGTTATGGAGCAGCAAAAACCTAGCTCCACCCCCGAAGTTCATTTTCTAGGAGTATCTCTGCTAGCTCCACTCCAAAAAACGGAGGATCTGGACTGTTTGGCACAACTCCGTCTCCATTTAAGTTGGAGTTAGGAGCTACAGCTATGCCAAACGGGCCTAAATATCAATTTCTATCAAAATTTCCATTGAAATTTTATTCCTTGGCCTTTCCTTAATTTCTCGAGTTCAAGTATCAAATTTGAATTCAAACCTGAATTTGAATTAATCAAAGTTCCATCTCCATTCATCGATTTGAAAAATCCCATGAATCACTATTCATCTTCGGCCAACCATCTTCCTCTTCCTCCCGCCGGCCCAACCTCCTTCCTCTCTCCATCGCTTTTTCTCCTTTCTCCCACGCAACCTACGCTGACCAATTAGGCCCAATAGCCCAATTCCCTCCAAATGCGCCACCGCCCGAGCCATAGACTAGCGCGCTCGGTCGCTCCATGGCCAGCAGCGGACAGTAGAGCCCACCCGCCACGCCTCCTTCCTTAAGCCGGCAACTACAGCTGCAATGCCGCCCAACCGCCCTTGCAGCTCCGCCACATCGTTTTGTTGCATCGATGTCGTCCCGATAGCCCACCGCCTTCGCTTCCCCCTGACCTCCGCACAGGTTATAGTTGTCATCGCGCCGCTCCTAGCTGCGACGTGAATCGCACACCATTGCCTCTCTTCTGTTTTAGCTAGTGCTGAGCTCAGCTTTAAATTGGCCAACGAATCCCTCACCTTAAAGCTCCAAGCCACCCCCTCTCCTCCTTTTGCACCACACCATGTACTTTCCTCCTCCCTCTCCTCTCTCCCATCCACAATATATTACCGCCGCTGGCGCAAAATCCCCTCGTTTCACCACTGAGCCTTCCCCTCCTCCCTCCTTCCTTTAGTTCGCGATTACTGCACCCTACCAAACCCATCCCGAGCCTCCTCCACCGTCGATTTGGTCGCTGCCGGCAACCAAATAATGACCACACTCCACCGAGCCTCTTCACTGCTAGTCGCCGACCATCTTCACAGTCCCTCCTTCCAATCCAACCCATTCAATAGTTTCGCCCTCCCCTCCGTTTCCTACTCCTACAGCCATCCCATCCAGCGAGCCGCGCGCCATTCGACGGGGCACCACCTGCCACCGCGACAACTGTCGGTGTAGCCTAGGGTCGGGGGCTAAGGGTGCAAGTGGGTTAACCCGTGAATCCACTTATATTATAAATAAGTCGGTAACTCGGGGCATCTCACGGCTATGGACCACGAATGCTACCTCCTACCTCAACCCATTGAACTCCAGCCCACCAACCCATTAACCCTTTACCGAAGATAAAGTCTAGTTCACCTCCTGGCTGACCCAACCTGTTAGCATCTAATCCAAAGCCAATCATTTTTCCAAAATTCTTTTAATAATTTTCTATAATCCAAAAAAATGTTTTAATCTTTAAAAGTTCACTTCTCACTATCCTCAATTCCGATTGACCCTATTTAAGTGTCCATTTTTTTATATAAAGGTGAGATATACCCAACGGCAATATTAGTAATCAGTAATAGTATTTTCTTTCTGGGATTTTGTGTGGTTTTCTCTCTATTGCACTTTGTCAACGACGACAAGAATAACTTTGGATGCAGAATCTTGAAGGTTTCAAAGACGAAGACAGAGGAAAATCACCCTTTGATCATATTGCTCCCAGTGTATAAAACTTTGTTTGTAAAATTATATTGCTAGCATGCACATTAATTTGACCGGCCTCAATTTGTGCGACGAACCGAAGGACCTACATAGTAGTTGAATATATAGTACATGGGTATTTTGCTAGTGGTAGCAAAATTAATCTAAACATTTCAAAAAAAACATCATCTAGAAGCGCATATACATATGCTTATTGGGAAAAGTCCATTTGTGGCCATTACTGAACTTAATTTTCTCAAGGTTTTTTTTCACCGTGATGAACTAAGACCCTTTTTCTTCTCATCATGCATAAACTGCCGAGCGCGCTATAGCTCTTCGGCTGCAGGCGTACATATTGGAGTTGCCTGCTAAACAAGACGCCATGAACGACGAGAGGTTTACATATATACGTTCGTCAAAGCTAGAATTGAAGAACAAATCAGGCCAGGTGCTGCATATATATAATTATCGTTTTTATTTTGATCTGGTGTGTTTTGGTGCAGGCAGCGCATAGCATATGCATGTGTTGAAGCTAATTGATTGACATGAAAGAACTCACAGTACGGGGGCGAAGAAGAGGTATATACGATCTTCGCGCGCGGCCTGCGCGTCGATCGATCGCTCTACTTGACGTCGCCTGGCCTGCCGCGTCTCACGAGATCAGATGCATGCACGCCGCCCGCTGGGCTATCTGATAATCTCGCGCGCCAACTGAGGTCGTGGGCATTGGCATTTTATAACCAGGTGAATGAATATATTAGCAGGGGCAAAAAATATGGCGCCGGCCAATTTGTCAATATGCCATCCAACTTATCAATAAACAACCCAATTTGTTCTTTTTTTACGAAACACAAACACAATACAAACGCGGACAACCACAATATGCGCACACTGGTTCTTCTTTTAACTATCCATTGCATAAAAAATAGAAAGTGTGACCTGTTTTAGGTAAATTTGCAACTAAGCAATTAGATATCTACGGTACACACCCTTCAACTGTACTAGCGATGTAGTGAGGTACCGCTCCATTAGACCAAAATAACTTCATCTTTTTACCTTACGTGTGTGGATAGATAAAATACACTACGAGAAAAAGCATTTTTGCAGGCGGTCAAAAGTGGTTTTTCCAGGCAGGGGTAGGACCGTCTATAGACCAACGACTGCCAAATGGCTTGCCTGCGATAATCCTTTGCACGAACAAAAAAAGAAATCGCGCCTCGCCTCGCCGCCGCCGCCCTCCCCCGGCCTCCCTCCGGCTAGATCTGGGAGGGGAGCTGCGCCGCCGCCTCCGCGTCCGCGCCGCCGCGCTGCCGCCGATCCGCCGCGCCGGAGCCGCCGTCGCTCCCCCTCCAGCGGGGAGGGAGGGAGGAGGGAGGGAGGGGAGGGGGATGGGCCGGTGGGGAGAGGAGAGAAGTGTTGAGGAGAGAGAGAGAGAGTTAAGAGGGAAATGAGTGGTGGGGAGGGGTGGGAGGAGAAGATAAGAGTTAAGATTTTTTTTGGGGTAGGTACGATTTTTGCAGGTGGACCACATAAGGTTCGCCGCTTAAGTGGTCCGTTTTCGCAGGCGCCGCTTAAGTGGTCTATCTGTGAACAGCGAACTTTACCCCGATTTATATTTTTTTTGTAGGCGGTCATTTGGCTCCAAGGGTCATGTTCGCCTGCGAAAAAAAGACCCCCACATCGGGAAAAATGCTTTTTCTAGTAGTGAGGTAGGAGTATTGAATAAATAACTCATCGATTTGCAGGTCAAAGGGTAGTGCTAGAAATGAAGTTCTTTTGGTGTGGAGGGAGTAGAATTTTAAATCTAGAAGTTTTCTCCTATCCTAACAAAGCTATATACCTTCTCATCCCATGAGCAATACTTACTTTTCCAGAAAAGAGATATCAAAAGTAATCCCATAAGTAAGAATAAGATTGGAAATTCACCTGTGTATCTATTAGGCTGTGTTTAGTTCAGCGCAAAGTTTGGATTTTGACTGAAATTGGAAACGATGTGACTGAAAAGTTGTGTGTGTATGACAGGTTGATGTGATGGAAAAGGACTGAAGTTTGGATCCAAACTTTGGATCTAAACACAGCCTTAGTTAGTTTTGACTCAAGTGGTGGTGAGAGTATATACCTCTCCCAAGAATGGGAGTTCTCTCAAATTTTACCATAGATTTTCATGGGTATTTTAGTTATTCAAGCAAAACATTGCTAAGGTGGATTTAATCATTCATCTTTTAATACGATATATAATATGCAAATGTATGGTATAGTCATATATTTTAATTCCCAAATTTACTATTTGAATTTTCTTCCCCTATCTTACGTTTAGGATAATATTTAATAAAACTTCAAAATTTACAATCATCGATAATTTCTCAAATACTTATTTTTAAGGTTAAAACATAATAAATTGTACACGTCTTTCTTAAAAAATATTCGCATGGTATTATAAATTTATTAGATCTTATAAATTTTTTTTTGAGTTAATTGCTAATTGGATCATTGTTTCACTTTGGACCACTCTAGCTCTTTTATCAGAGGGAATGCTTAGTATATTACCCGGTGCAGTACTATATAATCGGATCCATTGGGATATAGACAATTTTGCAGCTAGACATCACAAAACGTGTTATCATTGGAGGACACTAAAAAACTAGCAGTTTACTAAAAGATATTTCCAAGCCAATTGGAGAGAGATTCCTTAAAAAAAAAGACAAGAATACAACGGCCCGTTTGGTTGGAGGAAGTTTTTAGGAGGGATTGGGAGTTTAGAGGGATGAGGCTATTAAGTGTTTTGTTTGGTTGGGAGACAAGGAAATTTTGCTGGGATGGGAATGAGGAATTGAGGAAGGAACTCCCTCCTTTTCAATACCTGGGTAGGGGCAGGTAATTGGGAGAGAATTCCTCCTTTACTTTATCTAAGCAAATCTCAGCCATCCGATTTTAGTAATGATCTAATCTCCAACTAAACTCCCTACCAATTTCCATCACCTCTACTAAACAAGATATTGGGATTAAAAATCAAATTCTCATCTTAATCTCATCATCAATTTCCTCGTATAAACTCATAATCTCCTTCCCTCGAGTCACCAAACAAACCCTTAGGGCCACAAATTTCTAACCTAGTGCTCGAGTAAAAATTTTAAGATTATGTCACTCTCAATCAGCCAACACCATACATCATATTTCGTCTTAACCTAGTGCTCGAGCAGTGGCCGAACGGCGTCGCTGCGACGACTCTCCAGTCAAGAGCCGGTACGGAAAGTCGAGGACCAAGCGGTCGATCATGGATGGCGGTGGCTCAGCTGGCGAAGTCGAGGACCAAGCCGCCCAGGTGAGACTTGAGAGATGAAATAATTAATTGTTCAGTAACACAAGAATCTCTATCAGACTATCACTATATTTGGGTGGCAGTCACTCATTTTGAATGGTGTGAGAAGAGGTCATGACGCCCTTTGTGTACCATGGAATGCCACAGTGCGTACGTCAGGTGTTTGATGCAATGGCTAGGAGAGAGACGGCAGTACAAGGGCGTTGTAACAAATGGCTATGGAATCGCGTGTTCAAAGGTGAGTATGAGGCTTTAATTAAAGGGTTAATTGGATCTATACCATTGCAAATTTGCCTATTTAAAAAATACCATTACAATTCATCTATTTGTAGTTGTGCCACTAAAATTTTACAAAATTAGAACCATGCCACTGTGTCACCTTTCCCATCTTTCTCCTTCTTTTTCCATCTTCTTCCTTCTCTCTTCAGTCTTCTCTCTCAACTCTCTGCAGTCACGCCTCCAGCGCGCCTCGTGGAGGACGAGAACCGCGCAGTCATTATCGTGCTCGACGCCATCCTGCCACGCCGGCGGAGTAGCTGACGTGGAGCGGTGGCAGCAGCAAGAGGGACGGCAGCATCAAGTGGGCCATCTTCCGCAATGAGGCGAGCTCGTGGGAGGAGAGAGAGCTTGCCGGCGACCAAACCATGGCAGGCAGCAGCGGGCAGCGTAGCATGGCAGCTCCGCGCTCTCCTCTCCCTTCTCTTCCAGATTTGGTGGCGAAACCCAAGCGGGCGAGATCTCGCGCTGAAGCGGCGATGAAATCCCCTAATCCCCTGTCTCCTCCTCCTCCACCGCCACATGGATCCAGCCGCCGGCTCGCCGGATCCGGCGCCAGGGGCGACCTCCCCCACGGCGGTGATCGCGGCGATCATCGTCCTCTGCCGCCTCAACACCGCCACCGCACTCCGCGCTCTGGCCTGCCTCCCGCGCCCCCGGCCTCCCCGACGGTGATGGCTTTGTCTTCTTCCCCATGGCTGGCACTGGCCTACCTCCTGCGCCGGTGAGGATAGAAGGCGATGGCACCATGTGCGGCGATGAGGACGGAACGAAGGAAGAAGACGGAAAATGCAGATGATGGATGAATAACGTGACGGCATTGGCACGGTTTTAATTTTGTAAAATTTCAAAGGCACGATTACGAATAGACGAAATGTAATAGTATTTTTCTGAATAAACAAATTTGCAATGGCATGGATCCAATTAACCCTTAATTAAACCCATGCAAAGTTATCTACTTGAATATGTCTTTGGGCGAACTTCATCTAGTGGTCTTTGAATCTATAAGAAAAATTACGTACTAATTAAGCAAAAGTAACTTTATCTAAAAAATAATTAAGAAAAATTACGTACTAATTAAGCAAAAGTAACTTTATCTAAAAAAAACTAATTAAAAAATCATACATATGGTAATGCTTGGTGGAAGATGTAAATTTTAATGATTTTTTTCAGCCTCTTTTGTTTAATTTTAAAAACAAACTTTCAAATAACTTACTTTTAAAAATAAAAATTCTAATAACCTACTTAAAAGTAAACCATTTTGCCCGTTGATGAGCGAAAAAATTCCACCACTGAAGTTTCAGGTCTGAAAATGATAGATGTATTTTATATGGGGAAGTGGTTTTGTCCAAATCTCACGAATTGTTGCCTTGTTGGATGTAACCAGGTTCCCCTTATCATTTTTGGCACGGTTACCGGACCCCACGGTAAGATGGTTACGCGAGATCTACCATAGTTTCAAAAACTGAAAAGTTACCATGCATGGTAACCGCGATAACCGCGTGATTTTGTAAACCCTGGACGCAACCAACCCCTCTTTCTGGCTAGAACCAAAGAGCTATTCTTCTGAATGGGTCCTAGAGGACCAAAATTAAATGATCAATCCATTTTTCTACAAGGCAGTTCCATGACTGGGAGTCAAAAGTCCTCCGGAAATGCAAAGCGACGCTTCTAGTGGTCATAGTGTCGGGGCAATTTACTCCTAAGGTCTATGAACAAAAATATCAAACTAACAATTCTGTTTCTTCTAAGGTCTCCATGCCCGGGCAATTTACTCCTAATGCAATGTAGATCCATCAGGAATTAACACAACTGACAGCTGAACTATAGCATTAACAACTGATTAACATGATAATAAACTTTGCTTCTTAATTATCTTTTTTTTTTAAGATCGACACTGCATTAACAGCACCTTCGTATGTAGCTAGATTGGGTAAACTATACTATCCAAAAGCAACAAAATAACCACTCAAACAGTAGCATTACTTCTTAAAAATGGTATGCAGAATTATTTACTTGATAAGTCTAACTATGCTTAGATTTGGAACTAGTATGAAAAATCTGAAACAACTAATTATTCAACATACTAGAGTGATTGCGATCAAAAGATCACCAGGACATGAACTATGGATCTGAAATTAGTTGAAACATTAACTGTTGTGTTTCATCGGGCCTGCGGATCCATCATATCAGAGAATATGGTCCTTTGTCCAGTGATGCTCATTGTCGAGTAGGTGGATTGTTTGTCAGTATCCATGATGGTCATCATGTCTGGTGTTGTCTTCGACGATGTTGTTTCTTCACTGAACTTGCTATTGTTCTCTGCACACTCCTGCATCTTCAGAGCAACCTCTAGGTTCCGAAGAACATCACCCATCTCTGGCCTGTCGATGCTTCGATCAGCAACACATTGTTCTGCACAATCAGCAAACTTCTTGAGGCAATCAGGAGCGATTTCTCCCTGAAGATAGGGATCTATAATTTCACCAAGAGTGCCTATCTTCTTGCAAGACAATGCCCATTCACGCAAGCTCACTTGCTCTTCTGGAAGCTCAGTGTTTACTGGAGGGCGAGCGCACAGGATCTCAAACAACACAACCCCAAAAGAGAACACATCTGATCTTTGGGTAAGTTGCTTCAACCGAAAATACTCAGGGTCGAAATATCCGAATGTACCCTTCACAACAGTGCTAACATGGGTGGCGTCAATGTCCGGATTAACCTTGGACAACCCAAAGTCTGCAACCTTTGCCACCCACTTGTCATCTAGTAGAATGTTGGCAGTCTTCACGTCACGATGGATGATTGTTTCTTTTGGGCCCGTGTGCAGGTAATACAGCCCTCGGGCTGCACCAATGCAGATCTTGAGGCGCTCCTTCCATGGTAATGGTGGCCTCTTGGTGCTGTACAGGTGCTCCCGAAGTGTTCCACGAGCCATGTATTCATACACCAAAATCATCTCATTTTTTTCCTGGCAGTATCCGATTAGAGACACAAGATGGCCGTGTCTGACCTTGGACAGCGTCTCAATCTCGGTCTGGAACTCATGAACACCCTGCAGGGACAATGGGTTGCTGCGTTTGATCGCCACCATTGTGCCATTATCTATCTCTCCACGGTACACATCACCAAATCCACCTCTACCAAGCAGAAGGGTTTCATCAAAGCTACTAGTTGCTATTTGCATTTCATGGAAGGTGAAGTTCCGACAAAGATTTGATGGTGATTTGTAGAATTCAGTTTGATAAGTCAAGCACTTTTTGTCAGTCTTGCCAGAATGCTTTGCCACTTTCTTTCGTCTACAGATGATGCACACACAAAAACAAGCTGTAATCAGCACAACCACGGCACATACGGCTGCTGGGACAACACCCTCTAATTTCCCTCCACCAGACACCCTTCTAGGGTTCACATCAGTCTTTGGTTGTGGTGGAAGTGGAGGGTTAAGCCCAGCAAGGTTTTTTTTCCCAATGTCCCATAGCTTGAAGACCTCAAGGCCATTTAGTATTGCATCATAATACTGTGGTCTACTTGAAGGATCAGGATGAAGTGCAACCCACAAATCCATCTGACCGGAACCAACTGTGACGATAAGATAGTCAGCATATGTTGCCATGCCAATTCCTCCACTCCAACTAATAACATCCATATTATCCTGCACCGTTTGATTATTGATGTAAATGAAGAATGACCTCTGATTCATCTTGGTTATAGGATACTGGATCTCACAGAAATGGAACCTTAAGAGGTAGTGAAACCCTGCGTCAACCGATAAGATCCATGTAAGATTGTAGTTCAGGTTGATCTGCCAATTTGGGCCCATTGATCGTGATGTTGCATACACATCAGCAGGTGCAGTGTAGTTTGGCATAGTACTTGGATATGTGATGGTGACATTACTATCTTTGCCGAAGGTCACCCCAAAGGCAGCACCATATATGTATGGAGAGTCATCCTCCCATGAACGATAGAACCTAGAATCACCTTGTGGAATGATCGCCTGGCCCCCAACATTGAGACGGTACATCGTTTGGAAACTGGTCATAGAATCTATATCGGATGGATCAAGGTTCCCTTCGGTGTTATGTGTAGGTGTTCGTGTTGTGAAGATGTCAGGCGTGGGCACAATCTCAATCCCATTCACAAATGCATAAGAACCATTCCGTGTGGATGGGAAAAAGGTGAGGTCTAGACTACCTAAAGTGACGTTCAGCGAGAATTCTCGAAGGATGTAGGCATAGTTTGCTGCCTGAGCAGTTTGTGAAGCATTGAAGTTGTCTAAAAGAATCAAATTGTTTGTTTTGACACCAAAGTAAGCATCTTCAGAAGCATAGTAGCCATAGGCCACTGGATAGAAGTAAAGGCGCACGAATATCCGCCCTGGGCTAATTGGGAAGGAATAGGTGTAATTTGAAATGAATATACGGGATGTCATGTAAGGCACAAGAGATGAGAGTGAAGGGTCTTGGTATGTAGCACTAGCTGCAATTCCATTCATTGCTGACGCAAACTTGGATCTAGTGTCCCCCTCCCAACTCCGATTATTGATATCAAGTTGCATGGTGGAGGCTCCACAATTTAGAAAGATTGGGCTAGAGGATGATGAGTAGTTATCAGCCGCTATGGTGATCGATATGAGGGTAGACAGTGCGACCCATTGGATGGTAGTTAGTAGGCTTGGGTGTATCATAGGTAATGATTGGTGTTTTATATGAAAAAATGGAAGTTTGAAGGTTCCTTCACATCAATTTGCTATAAAATTACCGGCTAACAAATTGCTATAAGATAGGTGGGAACGATTGCATAATGTTTTCTATGGGTGGGACTTGGGGCAAGGAAATTGGAGTGTTTGAGGAATTGAACTGTTTTTTACGGAGAAATCATGTCCAGATAGCTATAGACTTCCCTGCAATCACAAGAAACAAAGAATTTGGAAATTCAGCTAATTGTATTGTAAGTTTCTGCTTAAGAAATTATAATCAAACTGAAGATTGAAGCAACATCAATAATTCATCATGGAAGAAAACACACCAAAATAATATACATTGTACCAAATAACACCAAAATAATATACATTGTACCAAATACTATGAAAAACCGCTAGTAAATTCTGCAGAAGAGAACAGAGTTGAATATTATGGCAAAACATTTTGGCTTGATCCATCTTCTAGTTTAACACAAATTACTCACGATCTCATATTTAACTATTTGCTCAAATATTCGTTACATTTTCAAAAAGAGAGGTATGGGAGAATAGAATATTTGCATGAACTACTAGGAGCTCCTGTTCTATTACACTTAATGTGACGAGTTTTTTTGCCAAAAAAAATCATCAGGTTAAAGGTCACAAATTTGTAATGAGAAGAAAATGACCAATATAGGATGAATAAAAGAAAGAACAAAACAAAGACTCCAGAACAAGCCATTGGATGGTATCAGGACAGTAGCATCTACAGGCACATGATTAAAGAAAGAAAATGCAACATCGTCTATGTGGTTGGCGCAGATTAACGATATGTCTAGGTCATCAAAAGACAATTTTTTGCACTCCTGTACAAAGAATATTAATTAGAGTCCTTCAAGAATATAGTCCTAGATGTTTAAAAGGCTACAAATTCTATATAACATTTACAGTTCATCCCCACTTAGTGATTTTCTCGAAACAGTTCCATCACATTCTTTCAGCTAAAGCACTAAAACAAATGTTTGTGTGCAGGCCTCAATTGAGCTCAATGGCCTATGTGTAGAAACCCCCTCCCGCGACCCCAAAAAGCCTATGTTCAATAACTTTTTTTGCACGCAGGAGATCTGCGTTCAAATTGTATGGTTTCATTAATAAGACTCTGGTTTCTATTCAGTGATCATAACCAGTCCAATCTTGTTTAGGCAGATCTCCTCTGTGTTCCAATCCAGTCCTCGAAACAGTTTCATTAATAAGACTCTGTGTTCAAATTGGGATTACAAATTTAAAAGTAAAGAGTCCATGTCAAGCAACAAAGAAAAAAGGAATTCATATTAAATCTAAAAAAATAATTGTATGGTTTTCCATTCAAATTTCAAAAATATCAAAGTAAATACAAGAACAAATTTCACAGTAAACTATAGGTTATTCATTGTCAAACTTGCTATAAACTCTGGGAGTTATATCTGGTAGCATATAGGTTAAAAATTTCATAAAGTCCCGCCCTTATTCAACTCTTAGCAAATTTTAAATATTTAAAACAATATTGTTCAGAGTAATGAAGAGTTCAATATAATGAAACATTTTAACCAAGAAATTCGTAATTCAAATTCTATAGACATTTTATAATGGCAAAAATTAAGTAAATACATGTTACATTGTCTGGAATTTAAATAGGGTTGAGATTTTGTGAAACTTTAGCATCAAAGTACATGCTACAATAACGCTTTTTTTTAACTTTGATAATAAAACATGGGGTTTTATTAAATTTACTCAACTTGGAATTCTGAATTAAAGTCAAATTGGTTTAAAGCAAATCTAGGTGCCGAACGTCCCCTAATTTAACTTCAAGAGGAAAACATACAAAAGCAACATAAGGTAGATCATAAATTAATTAAATAACTGTAATGGGAAAAAATTGAAGACAAAATAGCTGGGTTTTGAAGCCTGTAGAACTGTAAGATCACAAACAATTATACGAAGCAGGAAAAGAAGATATCAAATAAAGGGCAGAGCTTATTTCTAAAAATGAAGCCATGATCTGGAGAGAAGGTTAGCACTACCTTATATCAAATATGATTACAGGAAACCTGGAGAACAAAATGATGAGACAACGTGGAAAGAACTTACCTGATAAGATCACTCCAGATGCATGAAAACTCCATCGCGAAGGGGAGAAAACTGCATAAACTGGATTGGACTGGTTATGATCACTGAATAGAAACAAGATGTCAAGATATCAATGAATAGAAACAAGGTATTGCTGATCTACTATCTCCTTTCTCATGCTTCTCTCCACACCATGAGACCATGTCTGAGCCATATGAGAACTCCACCAACCCATATTTTCTCGTTCTCCTTCTATGGCCACCAGCCAATCAATTTTCCAACAGGTAGCTGGCTTCAGCCAGTAGTCAAAGTCGTCTCATCAGGTCAAAATAAATTTAAACAAAGTATATGATCTTTAATAATCATTTCCCTGTGGTGCTAAGGAGACTGAGACTTCTAGTGGACCCGTTTGTACACTGAAACACATTAATAGAGAAAGACATCGAGCCCACCATTTTGTACTCCTGGAAATATAGAGTATTGACAAATGTTGTTATCATGAACATTAGAAAATATCTCCTATTCGGAAGTTAGGAGCTCTATAGTAATTTTCCAGGGCATAAGAAATTGTACCTGAGTTCCCACAGATCAACATCAGAAAACTTTTCTCGGGTTCCAAATCGGTCCAATTTTTATTTTTTGTGTTTTGTATTTTGTTGAATACAGTATTGAGTATTCTTTTGGACGGTCATCCAGGGCCAAGGCATTGTTTTTTTTTCTGGGAAACATCTGAAAAGGGCAGGGCCAAGAAATTGTATACTTCTCCAAAACAGGTAAACTGTGCAGTTCAAGTTAATATTGCAAGTCCGATTGCATTTTATTGGAAGAATTAGGGAACTTTAATGCTTCATACTAAAAACTTTGACTAATTGTGTTGTTTGTCTTACCTAACCAAAGATCATGTACAGTTAAATACGCCTGTAAAAAGAAAGTGGTAGATATGATATTCTGATCCTTACCCCCACGAAGTTGACCTTTTCTCCCCAGCTCCACTCCTCCTCTTGCTTCACCAGCTTCTTCACGGCATCGGCTAAGGATCTCTTCCTCCGATGGCTAGGTCGCAGCATCGGGTCAGTGCTCGACGACCGGCGAGCCGCCGAGCCAGCGAGGGGAGGGGGGAGGGCCGACGGGCGGTGGCTGAGGGAGGCAAGCGTCGGCGGACCGCGGACAGCGTGTCAGGAATTTTTTTCGTTTTTAGATTTTTTTTTAATATTTACAGAAATAATCTATCGGCGAGAAAAATTGCAAAAATAGACCCTGCCGCCCACCATTGGGGCGGCAAGCTGACGTGGCAGACGGTGGGTCAACCGCGCCGTCTGCCGCCGTCGGCCAAAATTACGATTAGGCCCAATATAAAAAGTACGGCCAAAATATTTTTCTATGTAATGTTAATAAAAAATAAAGAAGTATTTGTTGGTAAAACTTGTTAATATTGTTATAAAAATGTATTGAAGTTGGTTGTTGCGCAATTTCATATGTTAAGTGAGGTATTATTTTGTACCTTATTCGACGTATTAGTACTCGGATAATTAATATAGGTCTATCGCAGTCTCGGTCGTAGAAACATTATATGGACTTAAACAAGGAGAATTATGTAACATGAAGAAATAGTAGTACAATTTGAACATGATACAACGATTTCCATTGCGGTTACATAGATGATATTAGATTCGAACTAGGAGGGAGGTAGTGCAATAGTTGAACACAACGACGATCTAGTAATGGGACAAGGAAGCATGACAGTAGAAATTTCAATATGCCAAGTTGTCCGATAATAGCTAACCCCTACGTGAGGATCCCTCTCCTCTCTCAAACCGCGCTTTAGTAACCCTGTATTGCTCTGGTAGTTCAAGCTGCACAACACGGCTAGGTGGAGTTAGAACCCTTCTGGTGTCTATCCATTCTCTGTATTGACATCTCCTTGGTGGTTCCTGGGAGGAAAGAATAGATGTAAAGCGAGCAAAGTTAGTAAATATTGTGAGAAAATAAGGATTCATGTAATCAAAATATTCTTACCATGAAATCGTCGTCAAGAATATTTGGACAAACAAAAAACCTTCGACCCAATGTTGTAGGATTTATGGAACGAAGAACCTGACAACGATCACCACACCTGCATCTTGGACGGGCTTCCCATGGAGGGAGTGCCGTAGTTAGCACCCTCCAGACGCTCTGTTGTTCACGACATTGTCGTTCATAAGCCGCTTTTCTCTGTAAGTATTGCTCAGTACTTTCGGATGCGAAATACCAGCAACCATCTTGTAAACAAGTGGTTAGGTCGAGAACAGGATTTTCTGTATCGACCCATTCGATGTATGCGCAAGCTGTAGTGCAGGTTTGCCGAATAGAGTAGTGTTACGAAGAATAAAGCGATTGCCCATACAGAATGAATAAGCATTTGCAGATAATAAAATACATCACGGTCATAGTTAGGGCACCTAAAAAAGCGCCTTCCTCGAATATCAGGATTCCTCGAAGCCATTAGTTGACATCGATCACCGCATAGGCAGAGAGGACGCTGGCACCAAGGTGGTAGTAGGTATACACAAGGATCGCTGCGCCAGTTTGGATCCTCAACACCCCGGCGTCTAGCCATTGACGAAAGCCGGTAGGATTTGTAATGAAGAAGTGGGGAAGAAAGTACTGAATGTGACTGAGTTCTGAAAGATTGTCAGGCCTCACTCGTTAAGGCGACTTATATAGGCGCAAAAAATCGAGTGATACCCCTGACATGTGAACGTGGTGGGGCATTGTGGGTACGCCTGATTGGCGCCGAAAGTTACATGCCTGATCGGCGCCAAAAGTTACATTGGTCGTATGCGGCAAATGGCGGGCAAATACTCGTAGAGCACGCGAATAAAGGAGGCTGCATCGGTGCGAGAGAAAGTAGTCGTGCATGCGCCGAAAGGTATTGTGCATGCGCCGAAAGATATCGTGCACATATAACAACAACGTAGTCATTACACAAGCATACAGTACTGGAAAGTGAAGCAAATAAACAAAGAGAAGACTGCTCTACTGGCCCTGCCCCGCGCCGCGACCACGCTTGGTCCTCCGGGCCTGTGCTCGCACGTCGTCGACCTGCATGGTTAATTTGTTCATACATATTCGTAACATTTGACGATGAGAAAGACATGAAAACATAAAGGAATGGTGCGATGCAGGGTACTCACACAACGAGCGAAGTCCTGGTCGCGGTGCCTGGCGTAGAGGTCTCTAGTGCTCGCAATGTGGGGCTGCTGCTCCAAGGGAGCGAAGGTGACCCTAGTACGGGTGCGTGGCTGGTACCAACGTAGGTAGGCCTGGTACGCCTCCTCAGTGTGTGGCTCTCCCTCGTGCTCCACGACCTCCTCGGTTGCGAGCAACCAGTCCTCAACAAAAGTCGCCAACTTGGCGGGCCAGTCGCCAGCTGACTGCTGACCCTTCCGCGAGTACCTGCGAATTAATGTGTAATATTAGTGTAAATCGAGAGATGTTACAAGTTATTGTGAACAGGTACATTTTAATGCAATAACGGAAAGCGTAGTGACCGATCTTACCGGTGAACAGCAGCTGGGACGGTCGTCGGAAACGGTACTGGAAAGGGCTGACGGAAGCCGAACTGCCGCATCACGCGGAAAGGGGCGTGAGGCTCAACGCAGATGTCGAAGACCATCGGAACCATAGTCATCCAGTACGCCTGGTCCCTGGGGCAGAGTGTGCACAGACCCAACGGCACACGAGCCTGGGTAGCCGCGGCACTGTAGGGCTCCCACACGACTTCAGTCGGCAAAAGGCGGTCGAACTCCATAACAAACTCAGGATACGACCACCTAACCTGGACGTGAGCCCATCAGCGCTGCAATACGAGACGATCGATTTGATGTATAAAGAACTGAGCAATTAACTTAACAAAGCGAGAAGATCGATGCAACGTACCTGACGACGGCACCACAGAGTACCCATCGTAGGGTAGTCGACCTCTGGTCGCTCCTCGTACAGTGACTCCTCGTACGCGTGCTAGTCCACCTCCGGGCGGCCGATCGCAATCCTCTCAGCTGCCCAGATAGAAAGAAAGAGAGGGCACCCACCAAACGTCGCGCTGGGATCCGTCTTCGTGCAAGCCTCACAAAGTCCACGGTACAGAGCCGCCAACAACGCGGAACCCCAGCTCCACTGAGGCACCACGCCTACCGCGGCGTCGGCGATGCTCCTGGCGTAGTGCACGAGTCCCTTGTCGACAGCGTGCCCGTGACCGCCACAGAACATCACCCAGCCAAAAAGCCAGAGCAAGTACGCCTCCAAACAGTGGCTGTAGGAGTACTCGTCGGCCTCCGCCTGTAGCTGATCGACCTGCAAGCGTTAGTTAAAATCTTAGGAACCTTAACATGTGGAATAAATATGTAGTACGCTTGTCATTTCGGCACAAAAACACTCACGGTGAACTGAAGCAGCCACCTCTTCGTAGGTCCGGTGTTGCGGTGGTGGGCCAACGGCTGGAGCGGGAGGTGCGGTGCGCGCTGTACTAGTGCGAAACGTGCCGTCAGATCGTCCTGCCAGTCCACAGCCGTGGTCACTGGCCCAACAGCGTCTCCCGCGAGCGATAGCCCCAACAAGTACGATACGTCCTGTAGGGTAGGGGCTACCTCACCGCACGGCAAGTAAAAAGTGTGCGTCTCAGGCCTCCATCGGTCAACCAAAGCTGCTAGGAGGGACCTGTCCACAGTCCATCGTCTGGCCGGGTCCGCGTGACCGGCGGCAGCCTTCACCAGCCGACACATCGGTAGGAGGCCGGCCTCACACAGCCTGCAATAAGAAATTAATATGTCATTACAAAAAATATTACAACGCAACTAATTTATAGTAATA
>CM020186.1:4802356-4826441 GCA_009805545.1 Oryza longistaminata
CGGCGTCCGCGTGGCGGCGCGGCGCTAGTCGGCTACGGCGGTCAGCCTTCCGGGTCGGCGAGTCTGGTCTCCGGCCACCCTCCCCATCGCCGGCAACTGCGGAGGCCGCCCCTACAACCACCCGTTTCTTCTCCCTTGCTATCTTCCTCCTTTCTCTCTTCCTCTTTGTTCCTCCGGCCATCGCCGGCAGCTGCTCAGGCCCCCCCATTTCCTTCCTCCCCCACCCACCCACCGCACATCCCTTCCTCCCATCCCCTCACCATCGCTTCTTCTTAGTTGCTCATCTGCTCGCCCCAGTGTGCTCTCTGCGCTGGCGGTGAAGTTGGTGGTGGTTACAGCAGTCGTAAGGTTTGTCCCGTGATGGCCAGAGTTCCTCGCCGGATTCATGGAAGACACCGTGGTATTTGTTGTCCCTGTCTTCAGATCTCTGTTCCTCTTCATGCTGGCCACGACTCCTTCTCTCCTTGGTGCTCCTCCCTTCTTGTGGCCGTGTCCAGATCCGGCCGTGGAGCGTTTCGGTGGTTGAGGAGAAGTGTTCGTCTGTGTTTGGGGTCCAGTGTGTTTATAGTTAGGGCTCTTGGGTTTCGCTGGTGCTTCAAGTCTCCTATGTCTGTGTGAACCTGTCGTAGTGCCGAGTTTTGAGCGGGGTGCTTGCCCTCTACGATGCTAGAGTTTTTGTGTTAAGGCGGAGTCGGAGCTGCTGCATCGGGTCCAGCCGATGAGCCAGGCAACGATAACACTTAACACTCTGGCTCTGGTTTCTTAGATGCTCTACACCTTTGAGGAAGTCTTAGGCGAAAGCCTTGTCTGGTCTTCCAGGATCGGCAACATCGACGTCTACGGGCGCCGTTTCCTTCTTGGAGGTGTTGCCTTGTGGACTTTCTCTCCCTTTGGGTGAAAACCCAGCCTAGTTCTTTGGGCAGGCGTCGGCAGCAGCTTCTGTCGTTGTTCACCTCCTTGGAGGCTTCGCATTGAGGGTCTTGCTCTCCCCTCGGTCACTACTGTGGTTCGTAGTTTTGTCGTAGGCTTTTTGTGTCTTCTGTGTAAGGTTTTTGCCGGTTTCCCTTTAGCAAACTGTGTAGTTGTATGGTTTTCAGGCCCGGTTTTCCTTATAAACAGGGCAACTCTCTTCTTCTAATATATCCGGTAGATCTCCTACCGTCTACTGTTTAAAAAAAAAAAGAAGGCCAGACGCAGCACAGGGACCTAGCTTTGTACTCTCTCCGTCCCAAAAAAAGACAACCTGACCCCTCTTAGTACAGTGAATCTGGACGGAGGGTTGTCCAGTATCGTTGTACTAGGAGGGGTCACATCTCCTCCTAAATTGCTTTTTTTTTATAGGACGGAGGGAGTAGGAAGCGGTCGTTGTCACCAGCGCTGGGAAGCGTGCCTCATGCGGGTTGCGGCATCGTCATGGTCAGCCGAATACACGTGTGGACGGTGGGAGGAGCTCATTTCCCAGCAGCACATGTGGGGAGGACATATAATTATCATTTATTTCGTTGTGACTTGATTTATTGTCAAATATTTTTTAAGCATTATTTTTTTTTATATTTACAATAAAGTAGAATAAAATAAATAGTTAAACGTTTGTAAAAAAGTTAACGACATCGTGTATTTAAAAAAGGATGTAGTACTTCCTTTGCTGCACTATAATTAATTTGCTGGTTGATTAATCAAACAAAGCAACGGTATGAATTAACGTAAAATCTAAATAAAAGCATCTCGTTTAGTCGTAACCAGCGACGGAACATCACAAGACTGGAAGAATCTATTTAACTATAGTACTTGGGTGAAAACGGACGGGTACGATCGGATTATAATATTCCCGTATCCTAACCATATTTTCTATTAAATTCAGAGTCGAGTACGGATAGTACTGGATAGCATATCACTCATCCCATATCATATCTTATATTATTTCCTTCGAATCGTATTCGGGAACAAATATCTGTTTGCATCTCTAATTCATAGATATTAAATATAATAAGGCAATGACAATATTCAAAGAGATACATCAAGAGAAAGTTATACAATATTACATGTGAGCTTGTAAAATAGTGATTAATCAGTTTTTTATCATCTTTGTAGTGGATTTATAATAGATTTTCATACATATTTTATGATGTGGGACTTTTGGTATAGTTTCTTTCCAAGGGGCGAAGCGGAGCCAAAAGGAACCGTGGAAATGCCGCTCCACCCTCGTATTTTAGGAGTAGAGCAATGAACCCTCATATCTTTAGGAGTAGAGAAATAACTCTATTTTATGTTCAGTACAGCTCCAGCTCCACACGATAAGAGTCTCTGAGTAGAAGATGTAAAAAACGAGCCAAACAAGCGGTATGTCACTTGCACCTAATTAAAGCAGCTGCCAACGAGCATTCTTTGAACTTGAAAAGTTTTAGTATTAAATTTCCTTATGCATTGGCTATTTTGAAAACTTTCACATGCACCAAAGTACAGAACTAAATGAGATATATAAAAACAGTACAAAAGATGATGTTGCAGTGCCATTCCGACTGATACATGAATAACAAGCTTTGGGCGTCCTTTGGAATGCATGAATCTTACAGATTCAATTCAATTCCTGCGCTGGTAAAATTCTGTCATTCCAAGGCCTGCAGGCCAGGCCTTTACATTCTACTATTACTGCCTGATTAAGATTTAAGAGCACTTGACATAGAGTTAAGGAGAACCTATGTACAAACAGAAAAACGGAGTCCCTGCTCTGGAATGCACCCATATGCTATATATTTTAACACGATTAACTGATAAGGAGAAAACGAACCAATTCATGACAGCTGATAATTGGGCAGTTTGAGCTCAACATTTCCTCTTGCGACACACTGCCTCATGATGAACTGAACGACTTCCTTCAGTGTCGCTTTCCTTCCTTCCTTCCTTGTAGTTCCACAGCTCCGATACAATCAAGATACTTGCCGCTCGGGTTATACTCGTTAATCTCGATTCTATTTCTTCACCGAGCTCTTCTTTTAATTCAACAAGTTTCGCTTCATCCTCCATCCTCCATGATCACCTACTAAAGGTTAACATTAGATTTCATATATATGGTTACACTATAAACGATTATAGAACTGGGTGTCCATGAATACGCAGCTATATACGGATAACTCGTTTCATTACCAAATGGAACAAAAAAATCTATAGCCGCTCTTATAACGATGCATACAAAAACAATATTCTGAGCTACTACTGAGTGTAAAAGCAAAACAGTGGAAACAAGGACTAAAAGATATGTGGGAAATATAATATGTTGGCTAAAAGAAACTCAAAACGATTATAAGCTAAAAGAGAGAGCATTAGATGTAATTGTTACAGAGTATACCCTCTCTTTTCCGTCAACCATGACAATCATGAATGGGTGCCATTCTGGTTTTGTAATTTCGGCTTCCCACTTCGAACAAAGCCCTTGTTTAGTTCGTAACTTTTTCTTCAAACTTTCAACTTTTCTATCACATCAAAACTTTCCTACACACATAAACTTCCAACTTTTCCATCACATCGTTCTAATTTCAACCAAACTTTCAATTTTAGCGTGAACTAAACATACTAGCAGCTTCTTCAGGTGATTTTTGTTTCACTGCATTTTTAAATGCTCTAATATCAAGCTCACCCATTCGTTTGATACCTATAAGTGCCCCGGGCACTTGTATGCTGAAGAAAGGCCTGCAGAGTCAGTGATAGACAAAAATGATGATCATGAAAACCCACAGATACAAAATTTACTAATACAACAGAACCAACTGAATACTCGCCCTGCCTAAAAATTAGGAGTATTATTTAACTTTCACAGTCCGCAATGTAAGACTTCAACAGAGATAATATAAGAAAAGTATTAAAAAAACATACATATACAATAGATTTAACCATGCCACCATTTGCTTTAAGCGTTTCATCAAAAAAATTTTCAGACTAATGGATTGGGTTTGGATGATCTCCCACCAATACAGTTCAATTGTGCTTCTATCCAAATAATATTGATTGCTAGAGCATTCATCTTGATGTTCGAGAATACTTGTATCATCTGTGTCCCCCATCACCATAGTTTGTAGCATTCTGAGGTAAAAAAAAAAAAAGATCAATAAACTCATAATGTCCATAATATATACTTTTCTCAGTAAGTAGACATATTCATAATGCTACCTTGTAGTGTTGTTCTCTCTAGAGGGTAAAGAGTAAAAGTAGGCCGATCATGATTTGTAGTACAATCACCATGTCCAGAAAAGTGCATTCCTCTAAGCTCCGCGCGATCTCCATAGTTTGCATCATTCTGATATACACAGAAACAAACAGATCAATAAACAATTTTATCAGTAACTAGGTTACATTCAGAGAAATACCTTGTAATGTTGTTTGATCTAGCACAAAAGCAGGCTACCAGAACAATCCATTTGTAGTCCAATCAAAATTTGCAGTATCATCTTCTGAGGAAACGCAACGCAGAGAAAGGAATGACAAGATACTCATTGTGGAGATTATGGGTACCCCATACCCACACGGCATGGTTATCCGACTAGTTATAGGGGATAACTTATATCTATGGAATATGTAACAGATCATGACTTGGGTATTACGTTTCCCTGTATATTATGAAACGGCCTAAAGTCCTGATTTGATAAGATTGTAAAGTAGATTTAGGAAACCGATACCGTATTGGTTAAGGTTTCTATCTTATAATCCTGCCCCCCATCCTATATAAGGTGGGCAGGAGGCTCTCTAGGGGGCATGAGACAACTAGATCGTCAGATCTATAATACACCCGGCGGATTCAAATCCCCAAACAGGAGTAGGGTATTACCTCTCATCGAGAGGGCCTGAACCTGTCTAAATCCTGTATCTCTGCATCCATCCACTTTTAGGTCTTGTGCGCTACCCCCTTTTATTATTGCCGAATTCATGTTTCGACAATTGGGCGGTCTAGCTGGGCGATGTTTCCAGGTAGCCTTAGTTCGTGCCAGTGGCGGCTATCATGGCGGACACCAGTGTCAACACATTATTCACATCATTTTCTTCCCAAAACACCAAAATGGGATCCCCACATCTAGGGACACGTGATGCTCACTCTTTTTCCTGTGTCGTTTCTAACTTTCCATGCCAAAGTTATATACCAATCCCATTCACAACATCGTTATAGTTGTAGATCTGGAACTTGCTTTCCGACCAACTCAAATCTTTCTTATCTGAGTACGCCATCCAAATTCGTTTAATATTCGGTTCGTTTACTGTTTCTTTGTGTTTTGTTTCCTTGTAGGGTATGCTAGATCTGTTGGCAACTTTTTTGACAAGTCGACAAGCACGATCGCAACACCTAAACACCTTGCGGTGATATAGAGTCGCCAACCACCTTGATCTAGCCAAAGGGCCAAATCAAGATGGGTTTTGCAAAAAAAAAAAATAGCCAATAGATTTAGGAAACCGATACCGTGTTGGTTAAGGTTTCTATCTTATAATCCTGCCCCCTATCCTATATAAGGTGGGCAGGAGGCTCTCTAGGGGGCATGAGACAACTAGATCGTCAGATCTATACTACACCCGGTGGATTCTAATCCCCAAACAGGAGTAGGGTATTACCTCTCATCGAGAGGGCCTGAACCTGTCTAAATCTTTGTCTCCGCATCCATCTACTTTTAGGTCTCGTGCGCTACCCCCTTTTATTATTGCCGAATTCATGTTTCGACACTCATGCACCGAAACAAATGCTTAACCATGCGACACCGGAACCCTAAATGCTTCTGTGATTGTAGAATTAGACTCTACCCAAAAGGCCCTAATCTCATTGCACTTTGCCATGGAAAAAAATTGGTCCTACATATATTTTAGCCATGTGCATTGGTAGCAACATCTGGTCAATTCTACAGCTTAATCAATCCGATTAATGCAGCTGTCAATTCTACATCCTTGAACTGGACTGACATTTAGGGCATGTTTAGTTACCCAAAAACTTTTCCCAAAAACATCACATCGAATCTTTGAACATATATATGGAGCATTAAATATAGATAAAAAGAAGAGTAAATTGCACCCACGGTACAACAACTTGGCAGGTGGGTGCGATATAGTGCAAGAACTTGAGAATTGAACGTCCGAGTGCAACAACTTGACAAGTGGGTGCGTTCTAGTACAACAACTTGACAATTTAGTATTTTGGCGAATCAATTTGGCTAAGCATATGCTAGGTGAGGTTTTTTACGATGTCAATATGCCAATACACATTAATCCTATGGATATTACCTTATAATATTGAATTTAATCTTTAAGAATTATATTGCATATACAATTTACATTCAGTTACCTTTAAGAATTTTTTGTTTTCTTCACCTTCTCAAATATCAACCGAAATATAATAATTTCTACATCCAGTTTAATTGACTTTCAGTTATTAGTTATTAGAGTTATTAGTTATTAGGATAAAAATATAAATATGTTTATACAAATCCACGCTAGTATATTGTCAAGTACTTAAAAATTTGAATTTATATAAAAAAATGCTCCAAATAATTAAGTTGTCACAACTTCTTAATTTATTGTATCAAAATCGTACCTACCTTGCAAGTTGTTGCATTTATACGATCACTTATGAAGTTCTTATACTAAATTGCACCTTCTTGCCAAGTTGTTGCACTAGAACGCTCATTTTTCAAGTTATTACACCAAATTGCACCCACCTGCCAAGTTGTTGCACCGTGGGTGCAATTTACTCTAAAAAGAAAAACTAATTGCACAGTTTGCATGTAAATCGCGAGACGAATCTTTTGAGCCTAATCAGGCCATGATTAGCCATAAGTGCTACATTAACCAACATGTGCTAATGACGGATTAATTAGGCTCAAAAGATTCGTCTAGCGGTTTCCAGGCGAGTTATAAAATTAGTTTTTTTTCATTCGTGTCCGAAACCTCTTCCGACATCCGGTCAAACATCCGATGTGACACCTAAAAATTTTCGTTTCACCAACTAAGGCTGTGTTCGCATGCACCTTTTCCCATCCCCTCTCCTTTGTTTTCCGCGCGCACGCTTTTCAAACTGCTAAACGGTGTGTTTTTTACAAAAAGTTTCTATACGAAAGTTGCTTAAAAAATCAAATTAATCTATTTTTGAAAATAAAGTTTAGCTAATACTTAATTAATCACGTGTTAATGGACCGTTCTATTTTCCGTGCGTAGGAGTTAGGTTCCCATCTCCCCCATCCGAACTCAGCCTAAAGGCCCCTAAATGAACTCATGCATGTGGCAGTTTCAAAATACACATCACAGAAAATTGAAATGAATTCTTCCTCCATTCTTAGAAAAAAGCTTCCTACACAGTTACTGGGATAGCAATAGCATACAAGCATTTGGGAATATAAATCATTGAATCCCCTAATATAATCAGACACTCACTTTAGCGTAACACACAACCTAAGAACTCAGTTCCCATCTAAGATGCTAAATTATTACTACAAAACTCGGCACCATATATACTGCAAGACATTACAGCTTAAAGGCAACGCATATGCATACACATTATTCAATTATCCGTGCGGATCTGATGAGGAAAAGGAAGAAGGTAATCCCTCTATCCCAGAATATAGCAACCCAGAACTGGATGGGACGTATACTAGTACTATAAATATGGACAGCCCTGTCTAGATTCGTAGTACTAGTATACGTTCTGTCTGGTTCTAGGTTGCTATATTTATAGGACAGAGAGAGTAATTAATTAAACCCCAGTCTAGATAACCAACTCCAATCAAACCATATACTGCGTAGGAGTATATATGCAGCACGCTAGTGTTACAAACTTGTGTGTGTGTGTGAGAGAGAGAGAGATGGGCCTTGTGGGCCGTTGCATTTTGAGTGCGAGGCTGGCGTAGGAGTGAGGTGTTGACTCTGGCCTGGAGGCGTGGGAGTTGGGGTATGTAAGGCCGTATTGTGTAAGAGATTGGTTATCGATTTTGAGTGCGAGAGTGAAGTTGTGGTATGTAAGGCGTGTGAAGTTGTGCCAAACTATACATATTCTTCAATTTTACAAAATTACACTATGAGGTAGAACTGGGTTTTTACCGCTCTACTATATCGACGGGGGATACCCATAGACTACATGAATAGGTTATTGGGGTACGTTGGTACGAGGATCTACACGATACGACATCAAGCAAACAAGAAGATAATGATTATATTTGTTCAGTTCTCTCGTAAGATAATAGCCATAATCCAGTTTTATATGAGATTGATATGGCAAACCACATATTACAATAGAGAACCGACAATTCCGAGATTACTGGCGAGACCCTTGTAGGCGCTATGATTCGATGATCTTGACCCTTTAGCTAGTGTGCCTTTTATACCATGAATCACCTTAATCTCCAAATAGAACTCGAAGAATATGGACCCCACACGATATAGTATAAACCCGATCCTCTCCGAGTAGGACTCTGCTGTTCACTAGCCCATGAGGATAATTTCCATAATTTCTTGTTAATTTTCTTATCGTATACGGAAATATTTATACGCACGAAGGTATGCCGTATCCGTATATTCTATAAGTCATAGGATAGGAGGTATGCCTTATCCGTAACCATGGCATACTCCACTCCAAAAGACCCACTACCCTTTAATTTTTTTCATGGATTTATGCAGTATGCCACTAAAATACTCCTTCACACCCCTCTCTCGTCCTGCTTTGTCTTTCTTCCCCACGATTCTTCCTCCCATACCAGCTAGGGCTAGGGCGATTGGGCGGCGATCGGCGCTGCGGGGACCAGTGGCGGTAGCGGCGGCGGTTGGGTGGCGCGGCTACTAGGCAGCTGGTTGGTGCACGAGGGCTACAGGCTGTGGCGCGCTGGCCAAGCTATGTCGGCATCGGCAGGGTGGCGTGTGGGCTGAGCTGCGGCGGATGACGGTGGCGTCGGCGGGATCGTGGGACGCCAACCAGCTGTATGACGAAATGGTGATGCGGGACGTGGTGCTGTGGAGCTGATCAATCTAGCCAAACTTTTTCATACCCACCTCTAGCTCCTATAGAAGCCAATTTTCATTGGATTTGGAGTTTAGAATAAGGAGTTAGAATTTGGAGCTTACCAAATAGGGCCGAAATGTGTGTGATTATTCTAAGCAAAACATGTAAAATAAATTATAAATAAATGTGTGTGATAATTCCAAGCAAAGTATGTAAGCAATAAAAGGTAAAGTTGAGGGCGGTAGTTCGGTTATAAGGGTTTGCTTTTGGGAGGTTTCGACTGTAGTTTATTTGTTGGTCTAGTGACGGCCGGTCGTGTCGGTCCAATGCTAGTCTTCTCTTGAGTTATGTCTAGGTGTTGTCATTGCATGGTGTTGGGTTTTTCTCTTTTCTGGCTACTGTCTTCTAGAGTCTTAGCTATGTAATTTGTTTTCTTACTTTATCTAATGAATCATCACATCTAATGGTGTTGGTCGTTCAAAATAAAATGTGTGAGATTATTACAAACAAAACGTGTAAAAAATAGAAATAAATGTGTGTGATTATTCGAAGCAAAACATGTAAAAAAAATTCAGAAATAAATGTGTTTGATTATTCCGACCAAAACACGTAAAAAAGTTTTAAAAAATTCAGAAATAAATGTGTTTGATTATTCCGACCAAAACACGTTAAAAAGTTAAAAAAAATGTGTGGCTGCTGGGATTCGAGCCCAGGTCTCCACGGCCACAACGTGGAATTCTCACCACTAAACTACAGCCACATTTGTGGTGTTGCTTCAAATATAATTTTATTTTAATCACTACACAGGCACTACTCATGGTGTAGCTGTTTTTTTTAAAAAAAAATCCTTGTGTAGCGGTGGATCCGTGGATGTTGATTTTTTTTAGACTTTTTTATTTTTTTTAATTTTATTAATACACCTTTCCGAAAAGTATTTCTAAATATGAACCTTTTGGCTACGCCAGCCCGCCTAGCGTGGCCAAATCATTCTGTCACGCCACGCCAGCTGGTGTGGCTAAAAGGTTCAGTTTTCGGAAATATTTATAGGAAATGTCTATTAATAAAATTAAAAAATAAAGAAGTCTAAAAAATAAAAAAACCTCCAAAAGCATGTTTTGTTTTCATGGCACCTGCTGGGACAATCCATGTATTTAGATATTTTAGGTAGCTTGGAAGTGGCATGTGTGGATGTGCGGGCACTTATATTATATTATTGAAAGGTAAAATTTGTTTGTTTAAAAATTTTCTCTTGTAGATTAAGAACAGATTTAAGGGTTCGTCTTAAGGTATTAAAAAACCATTCACTAACTTTTGAGTAGAAGATGTATTAAGTTTATGTGACTTTTGAATCATCCTTTTCCTTGAGTAAATAATAAACTATCGCTAGTTAATTAATATACATACCGTCTGTATACATACCGATACAGTGCAGTATGTCTACAAAACGAAAATTGTGAGTCTCTTGTGATTAAATTGTCTCATGAAGACGCATAATATTGTGACAACCAAATTAAGTGTAGATTAAAGGTTGAAATTCTTTTCTTTGTAGAAGTTTAATAATTTCATATTTTCTTCACAATTTTAAAGAATTTAGCTTGGCTTGGTAGTGAAAATATTAACAATTGTTTGAAGCTAATTTCTCTCTTTTTTTCTTTGCGTGTTTGATTAGTTACTTTGAAACAATATTTGTTTGAAATAAGAACATAATTATATAAATAATTAGTATGTATAGTGTATCTTAGATGAACTGTTTTATACTAAAGTTTATTTCTGTCTTGTAACCCGTTTATACCAAGAATATAATTTTGTCATGTAAATTATTATCAATAAGATCAATAAATTCAATATGATTTATATCTAGTTAGTCAAACTTAGTAAAACAAACAATGACTACTTAACAAAAAAAAAATAGTTCACCTTTTTTTTTTTTGCAATTCAAATAAGCACATATTGTCCTTCTTAGAGCGGGTACAATAGCAGACTAGCTATAAACAAATTTCAAAGAGATAAAAGACGAGATAGAATAGCAGCGGGCTACAGATCTGTAGCTCCAAATCAATTCATACAATGTAGCAGCGGGCTCAAACGCTACAAATCTGTTGCCCAGCTGCAGCACGAACTTCAAGATGTAATGTGTGTATGGCAGGTGGGACCATATATTAATAGTGCAAGTTTATAGGTAAATATTGTATGAATTTACTATTAGATTGACTATAGATGATTTGGAGCTAGTAAGAGCAAGTTTAATAGTATAGCCCACTACTAGCTCCAAATCATCTATAGTCAATCTAATAGCCAATTCATACAATAGTTAGCTACAAATATAAACTACTTCATTAATAATTGGTCCCACATGTCATACATATAGTGTTTTGGAGTTCGTGCTACAGCTGGCTATAAATTTATAGCCCACTTCTCTTCTCTACTCTTAGAACAAGTTTAATAGTATAGCCCACTACTAGCATCAATTCATTTATAGCCAATCTAATAGCCAATTCATATGATAATTGCTTACTATGTGTAACATCCTGAAAATTCCCAACATTAAAAATCACTAAAATTTCGAACTTTTTAAAACTTTTTGCATCATGCTGGATGTTATGGTTGTTATTGCTTGCCAAACCATAAATCGACACAATGGAAAAATCAATTCAAGATGATCGGAGTGCGGTCTTGTTCTAGGTCTCGTTCCCCAGTCGACTGCCTGTGGCATGTTAACCGGGCCCTTATAATATTTTGTCTTCCGCTGTTGTTCTCTGATAGTTATTGGCCTACCTGGCCCTAATGTAAGTATTTAACTCTTTTAGCCTGAATTCATTCGTGATATGTTGTGATCCAACTATGTATGTGTGTACCAACTACTGATCCAGGGATTGGTACGGATAAACACAGAAGATTTCCGATTTCCAAAATCAGGGGTCTACACTATGCTATTAGTATATGGTCCTGCCTATCCCACACACATTACGTCTTGGAGTTCGTGCTGTAGCTGGCTACAGATCTGTAGCCCGCTACTCTTCTCTCTCATCTTTTATCTCATTAAAATATGTTTGTAGCTAGCTAATAGTCTGCTATATATTGTACCTGCTCTTATCTCCTCCATATAAGCTTGTAGCCTACTTATAGTCTATTATTGTACCTGCTATTACTGTTGTCTTTGTCACTACTCATGAGCAAAGGAAAACTCTTTGCACAAGGGATACGCCATCACTCATATATATAATATGTTATTTGTCATAATTCTCAGTTTACATATAGGTGCAATGCCACATTGCTCTTCCCTCATGCATGGGATATAGGGTCCAAAATGTTTTTCCAAGCATATTCTTCATTAGCACATGTAATTATAATATTAACCATGTAATATATATGTATGGAACACATGGTAATATTTTTTTCAGCTTTGTCTATGTTTATATATATGCAGAGAGAAATTAATTACGTTGCTAGCAAGTCATTAGATGTCTAATTAACATCAATTAATATTTACACCTATTTACAATTGTTAACAGTAGCCCTTACAGATTCATCTTACTACTTCGATATCCGTTAATCACCAATCCATTGATCGACATGACTCATATGAAAAAAAATGTACTACTTAGGGTTTAGGATAGCTAAAATTGATGAATTATCTGATTTATGTGGTAGCTATTTGAGGGTATAACTGAAAGAATTAACTTCTAAAATGTTAAAAATTGTTTTTAGAAAAGTATTCCAAAATTTTTTTTAAATCACCATTTAAGAACAAGGAAAGCGTGCAAATTAAAATCCAAAAGTACGAAATCTGGAAAAAAAACATGGCCTTAAACATGCCCTTATAACACCCTTATCCTAGTAAGAGTTATATTGATATTGGTTAATATTATGCTGTGGAATTTTAGCCCATCGTTGCGAAATCGGCCTAACCCGTCTCAAGTCTCAACTTGTGTTTCCCCGACCCTTTGTTCTAATCGTTGCCCAAATCCCCAAGTCTCCTTCAGTCACCTGACTGATGAAGAGTGATTACGTGCCGCCGCCCCTCACGTACGCTCCCGCAAGCGCGCAGTTGCAGCTTGCAACGACCTTGACACCTTGCTGCACGTACGTAGCCAACGAAGAGCTAGCGTTTGCCCGCCGACCAACACTGGTCCACTGCCGAGCGGCGCCACCTCCGGGCCAAATCAGTTTGGGACCTGTTCTCGCTGCGGGCCGCGGCCCGATGCCCCCTCCGCCGAGCTCTTCTCCGCACGCGGGACTGCAGCTCGTCTTCTCTCTTTCACCGATCGTAGCCTGCACGCAGGTAATTCATCAATTTTAGAGTACTCATTTTTACATAGCTAGGAAGATAGCCCGCGTACATGCGCGGGCTTTTAATATAATATTGTTTGAATTTTTGTTAAAAATATTTGCACGCGGGTGATTTTTTTTCTTGAAATATTCTCGGATTCTATTCTAAACCTGTTTTTGTCAATAATTTATTTGGGATTGTTTTGACAATGATTATGATTTTCTCAATAATTTATTTGGGATTGTTTTGACAGTGATTATGATTTTCTTCTAATTATCCTTGTAACATATAAATTGTAAATTAGACTTGAAACCGTCTTGAATTTATGAGAATATATTGTATCGCAACAATGGAGTTTCTAAACTTTAAATACCATTTCTTTTCTTGTATAGTACTCCTTCTGTTTTTTAATTCATAACACCATGGACTTTTAAGATATCTTTGACTATTCGTGTTATTAAACACAAATTCATGTTATGAGAGAGTATATTTATGAAGAGTGCCATTTATAGATTGATTTATTCGGTTGGTATGGTTTGTTAGCACATATGTGGATTAATTTAGCTTTGAATATTTGTAGAGTAGTATATTTGATTTCATAATATATACTAAGATTTTTAGAAATTTCTAAGGTTGTTTGGATAGCATGTAAATGATATGGATATTTGAACTATTGAGATAAGTGTAAGTGCTTATTATTTTACATGTAAGAACATATAGTTGGATCCATGCCACTACAAATATAACATTTTACATAAATATCACTACTATTCACAATATCGGCTATGTGCCACTGGAATTTGGGGAAATTGGACCAGTGCCACTCCATCATGTTTTCCTAAAAAAATCTCTGTTATCCCCAACTGCACGTGGGACCTAACTGCCAGTTCCGACTTCACCTCCCTCCCCTCTGTTCTCTCTCCCCTTCCTCTCTCCCCACCACCATCGTTGACAACCACCGTTGCAGCCGCCATCATCGACCACCTCCGCGGTGGGAGGCCTCGAGAGCCACTACCGTTGCTACTGTCGTCTTCAACCCCATCCGTGGTGGGAGGGCTCGGGACCCGCCGCCACCATCCTCGATGCCAACCGCGGCAGAAGGCTTGGGAGTCGCAATCCTCAACCCAATCTGTGCGGGAGGTCTCGGAAGCTATGGCCGCCGCCATCATCGTTGTTGTCGTCATAGCAGTATCATAGCAGTAGCGGGGATGGAGGAAGAGATGGGGGAAGAAAGAAGAGGGAGGATGGGGGAAGATGGACCTCATATGTGGGTCCCAATCTAGGGGTCTGACGGAAAACGTGAAGGAATGGCATGGTCCTTGTTTCTTCAAACTTTAATGGCACATAGCCAATATCGTTAACAGTAGTGGCACTTGTCTAAAATGGCATATTTGTAATGGCATGATCCATTTAACCCTAATAAATATATGGGTTTGAACTATTGATTTAATTGTAAAGCTAGACTACCACCATTCAAATTAAGTATAGCCAAGGAAAAATAGGGCCCAAGTGCCCTAGCTAGATTACTAAATATTTTCTATCATCAATCAGACCATCAACTGATCAACCTGCTTAGGGCCTCTAAATATAGGCTTAGGCTTATTAGTTTTAATTTTTAAGTTAGATTTTTAGCTTATACGCTAGTGGATTTAGAGTTATAAGTTTAACGGTGGAGTCATACATATGTCTTACATCAGCCAAAATTTTCTTTTCCAACCTAGTTTTTTGATTTAATAGTATAAAGAGTGGCTTATGGCTTTAAAAGAGCAAAAAAAAAAAAAAATTGCTTGCTTGTTTAAGAGTGGCTTGTTTTTCTCTTCTAATTCGAAGATCTTTTATGGATTTTTGGTGTGCATATGTATGCATATAGATCATCCACAACTGTGTGGCTATCTAGCTAGCATAAAAATCTATGCATGATTGCTTGGACAGAGTTGGGTACGTACGGGAGGCATGCATGCAGCAGTATGTACGGGCTCATACATACAGGGATGAATACGTACGGGAGGCAGGGTTTAAGGGATCTTTTTTTTTAAGATTGATCCGATGGTTGATAATAATTGGTCCACCGATTTAAATGAAAATCAATAGTTAGATTTTTTTAATTGCCACGTGGCAGCTTAGGAGCGTTTTGAGGAGTGCCATGTGGCGTCCTGAGAGCGTTTCTAGAAAGTTTAATGGACTTTTAGTATATAATAGATAGATGGATTAAACTGGCCTCTACATTCAAACAGATATACACAGCCAACCAAACTTACGATAGTTCTTAGACTCATCATTCATCTCCTTACACACGGGGAGACAAAACCAACGGTTCAAATAAAAGAGTACTTAGACTCCAAACTTCCAAACAACCCAAATTCGACTTGCTCAAAGCAAAAATAACAAGACAAAAACACGGAGAACGAAATAGATCAAAGCAAAGCCTCAAGCTTCCAATCTTCTCCTTTGGTTCCAACCAAACTTTGAAAAGAAGTCCAACATTGTCGTTTCCAACTTTTTGCATCCATCTTTCACATGTTGGCTCGCACCCAAAAAGTCCCCCTGAAAATTACTTGCACAAAAGAGTTAGCTTTGGATCCATTGAAGACACAAATCATTTCTGCAAAGCCACATTGCGTAACATAAAGCCACAACACCAATAAGAAAGTGAGCTCTAAGCCTAGGACAAACACCATAAGGCCAATTACCCAACAAACTAGCGACATTAGTAGGCGGTTGGATTCCAAAAGTTATAAACAATGCATTCCACACAAATCTAGCTAGGGGACAATCAAAGAAAAGATGTTGTATTTTTTTCACTAGAATTACAAAAGCAACACGTAGTGTTACCAACCCATCCTCTGTTAGCCAAACTATCCTCGGTTAGAATGACCCCCTTTCTTAGGTACCATAGAAATATTTTGATCTTCAACGGTACTCTTAACTTCCAAAACGCCTCTTTCCTTGGCACAATGTCACAATATATAATAGCCTTGTACATCGAGCTAACAGAGAAAAAGCCTTTTTTATGCACTTCCCAAACAAAAGAATCATTTTGTTCTGTGAGATTAACCGGTATTACTCTTGCTACTACCTCCAACCAAGCTTTTAAGTTATCCCCCCAAATAGCCCTTCTAAAAGATACATTGAGTAGTATTTTCCCCAGGACTATTGCCACATAAGCAGTTTTATTTCTCACCAGGTTATACAACCTAGGAAAATCATTTGCCAAGGAATTGTTTCCGCACCAACGATCCTCCCAAAATCTCACTTGGGTCCCATTATGAACCTTTAAAGATCCACATGACACAAAGTTGTTCTTAGACGCTATGAGCCCCGACCAAAATTGGGAATCCCCAGGTTGCTTCTCCACTTGAGTGAATGTTTTTTTTTGCCAAGTATTTTCTTCTCAAAAGTTTGTGCCAAACCCCATCCTCATTTAGAAGCCTATAAAGCCATTTACTAAGAAGACATTTGTTTTGTAATTCCAAATTTTGTATCCCCATGCCTCCACACTCTTTAGGTTTGCACAAAATGTTCCACTTAGCCAACCTATATTTTTTTCTTATGTTCGTCACATTGCCAGAAAAATCTGGATATATAATAGTCCAATTTCTCGAGAATACCTTTAGGAACCTCGAAAAAGGATAACAGGAACATGGCTATGCCACTTAAAACGGAATTGATTAAAACCAGTCTCCCTCCAACTGAAAGATGTTTCCCTTTCCAGCTACTTAGCTTCTTCTGGATTTTTTCCTCTAAAAACAACCAATCCTTATTGGATATCTTTCTATGGTGCATGGGAATCCCTAGATATTTGAAAGGATATATTCCGGATTCACATCCAAATAATAAACAGTATTCCTTCTCAACCTCTTTTGCCTTGCCAAAACAGAACAACTCACTTTTATGAAAAAATAATCTTCAAACCCGACAACCTTTCAAAGGCACTTAGCACTAATCTCAGGTTTTTGGCTTCTTCTAGATTATGTTCCATGAAAAGGATTGTGTCATGAGCATGTTGCAAAATTGGGAGCCCATTATCAATTAGATGTGGAATTACTCCATGGAAGTTTCCATGTTCATTTGATCTCTGAATCAAAATGGCTAGCATATTAGCGACTATATTAAAAAGAATTGGTGACAACGGATCCCCCTGTCTCAAGCCTTTTTTTGTCTGAAAGAAGTTCCCAACGTCATCATTGACCTTAACCGCTACACTTCCTCCTCTCACAATCAAATCAATCCAGCTACACCATTGAGGCACAAAACCTTTCATTCTTAAAGCTTGTTGCAAAAACTTCCAATCTACTTTGTCGTATGCCTTTTTGAAATCCAGTTTTAGCACGACCCCACTCTTTTTTTTCCTATGCATTTCATGTAGCGTTTCATGCAGGATTACTATTCCTTCCTTAATGTTCCTCCTTGGTAGAAACGCAGATTGCGAAGGCCTCACGACCTTCTGAGCTTCTAGAGCTACTCTGTTGGCCATGACCTTTGTAAAGACTTTAAAGCTTACATTTAGTAAGCAAATTGGTCTATATTGTTGAATCATTCGCGCTTCATTTTGTTTAGGTAAAAGGGTGATTATGCCAAAATTTAGACTATGCAACGGAAGTTCTCCTTTATGGAAGTCTCTAAACATGGCCATTAGATCATCTTTTATAACCTCCCAGAACACCTGAAAGAATTATGCCGGGAAACCATCCGGCCCTGGAGCCTTGTTATGCTCCATCTGACGGATGGCTTGTTTCACTTCCTCCTCCGAGAAATCCTTAGTCAGGACTTCAATTTCCAAGAGCGTGACTTGAGGAATATCCTCAATCTGGGACTCACTGAGGGAGAAATTATTTTCCTCAGATGGTCCAAAGAGCTTTCTATAATAATTAGTGATATACTGTTTTAACTGCTCATCAACCTTAATTAACTCCTGACTTGACAGCACATGCACTTCTGCTTCTTATCCAGTTCCTCCGCCCTTTCTAACAGCCTAGCTTTTTCTTTTTTATACTTGCCACTCATTTTTTGCCCAACCTCTCAAAAACTGACGTACCCTACGGATTTTGTTTTGCCACCTCACAATACTAGTCAACCCTCTGTCTTCTTTTTTCCAAACTTCCGCTACTAGATCATAAAAACCATCTCTTAGCAGCCATCCAAGCTCGAACTTAAATAGAGATTGCTTATTTTGGGCCTTAGTACCCGAATCTAGTAGTAGCGGTGTATGGTCAGACAATTCTCTGTTCAGAGCTCTTGCTGTAACCAAAGGATATTTCTGCTCCCAATTCGTGCTCATCAAAATTCTATCCAACTTCTCGTAAGTCGGTACTGGCAACACACTTGCCCAAGTGAACTTACGCCCAGAAAGTTCAAATTCTCTCAAGTTTAAGCTATCTATGACAACAGTAAACAAGAAGGGCCACTTGTCATTACACCTATCATTGTTCTTCTCGTTAGGGTTTCTTATTATATTAAAATCCCCTCCAATAAGAATTGGTAATGACGCCTTGCTACAAGCATTCACCAACTCAACAAGAAAAGCTTCCTTGAATTCCTCTTAAGTAGCCCCATAGACTGCCACAAGAAACCATTGGAAGCCATCTGACTTGTTCCGGATATGAGACTTAACATAGAACTCTCCCTCATCAATACTCGAAATGTCAAGAACCTCCAAATTCACTCCTAAAAGAATGCCACCCAACTTCCCTCCAATGCCACATAAATTAGAATCGGATCCTCTAACTTCGGCCTTCCCTGACGTTACCCTGCAATCACCCTGATCTGCCGTCCAGCAGCAATCCAACGACTCGCTCCCAGATGCCTTGCGTGGTGCTCCTGCCTCCTTGCTCGGCGCTGGCTCGGCTCGCTCACGTTTTTTTGACAGAAGTCGCTCACGGCTCCTGGGTGATGGCTCGCTTCCCCTTCCCCTGTCCTCTTCTACTGCTTACTGCTCGCTGCGTCCGCGGCGGTGGGCGAGCTCCCGCGGGCGAGCAGGGATCGAGCAGCGGCTGGAACGAGGGAGGGCGGAGCGGCGCGCAGTAGGTCAGGGGCTGAAGGCGAGGTCGGGCGGCGGCTCCATCGGCGGCGGGCGGGCTCCTGCAGGCGAGCAGGGCGACTCCATCGGCGGCAGGCGGGCTCCCACGGGCAAGCAGGGCTAGGGCGGTGGCTGGAGAGAGGGAGGGAGGAGGCGACGGTGCAGCTGCGCAAGCTCAGGTGCCTCGTGGCTGCGGTGGCCGACGCGCTCGCCAAGCTCAGGACGCCGACCTCTTGCCCTGTTTGCAGCGATGTACTGCTTACTGAATCATTTCAGATTGACTGCCTACGTTTTTTGCTTCTACTTGTGACCTGTAGTTTTCTCTGCATCAAACTATATGACTGCAGTCATAATTTTGTGACTTTCTCAATCACAGAAAATGTACTGCACTAATATTTTTTTGACTTCCACCGAAGAAATGTAGCAAGAATCCTAAATTGATCAGAAGATTCAGAACTATCCCGATTTCGCAAAATCCGTCGACGGAATGGTAAACAAGGGACATATTTTTGTTATAGATGATTTTGGACAAGATGGTGTCATGGATCAGCAGCTTCAAGCAGGAGGGGCAGCTGACTTCAGACATTGTAGAATTCTAGTTCTGCTTTGGCTAGCTGTTCACGTTTTATGTTATGACTGCACCATGATTGTAACACTAGCGTTTCCAGCTTCATTACATTTTTCTTTTTCGTTTGAACCTGTATACAGATTGACATTGTGTTGTAAATTTTCTTGGAATTGAATAAAAAGTAATGCTGATTGTTGCAAGTTTAGAGATGCACAAAATGATCTGTTGTTCAGAGATGCAATTCCCAGTGTCGGGCGCAGCTCTCGCCGTTCGCGCGTCCTGCTGTCTCCCGAAAACAGCGAGCAAGCCAAGCCTTGGGCAGGAGAGTTGAGCCAGCACCGCTGCACCGGGCAGAGAGCACCAGGCGAGGCATCTGGGAGCTGAGTCGTTGGATTGCTGCTAGACGGTAGATCAGGGTGACTGCAGAGTAACGTAAGGGATGGCCGAAGTTAGAGGATCCGATTCCCATAAATTCACCTCCTCCACACAAGTTTTTTAAACACGCATTTGAAAAATCATTCTTGCCTATTTCAAAAGGAGAGATAAAGTCTAGCTTTTGCTCTTTTGAAGTCTCCGAAATAAATCTAAATTTAGCCGAGTTACCTAGACCTCTGCTATTCCAAAATATTCCTTTCATGTTGACCGTTTATTAAACTTAGCAACCTTAACTTTTTGTCTCTTATTCCTTCTCTCTCTTTTATAAACTTAGAATTTTTTCCACACCACAATTTAGGTGATGACTCTCCTCATCCATAACCTCTTCCGCTAAGTCACCACATAAGTGACCAAGAACAAGGTTATCTATCTCACCATCCTCCTCAGAATCATTTCCTTAATCAATTAAACCATCCAAATTCAAAGAAACCGGTGGACTACTAAACAGTCTATTAAATTCTATGTCTCTAAGTTTTGCAATGGAATCTGAAACTTTACTACCCGAACCCCCTAGATTTATTCCTAAAAAATGCAAATCTGAAGCAGTATGGTCATTTCAAAAGGAGAGAAAAGAATGCTCAAAACTGTTACCTTGCTGAAATTCCAGATTCTTCATTGCCTTTCTTTTCCCAGCCTTCTCCATCAAGTGCTCATCACCCGAACCAGCTAGCCTAGCACTAGGACGGGTGGGTGTGACCACAACCTCCTTGATGTTTGCCGCTTTCTCAAACAGCTTGCCCTTCTTTTCTTTCTCCCCCCGACCAGCAGCCAGCTCGTGTTCCTTTGCTACCACATCACTCCCTTCCTCCTCTTCTTCCATCACTTTGTCATTAATCTCGCTTAGCACTTTACCCATTGCCATCTCAATTATTTTTATCAGGCACAACCTCAGCTCTCTCATCCCCTCCAAACAAACCATGTGAAACAATATCACTAGCAACTTTTCCATCTACCGAGCTCCCATCACCATTTGTATCAACAACCATGCCATCCCCTTTGGCTCTTTTATTTTCTCTCCCGGTTTCACTCTCTTCATTAGGTTTTTCACCCTCTTTAATTCTTTTCCTCCCCATCCTGACCCCCTCCCTCCTCCTCTTGCTCTATTTCCACTTCATTGCCACTTTCATCAAAACCCATTTTTTCTACTTCCAAAAACAACTCGAAGTAATGATCACTAATTACTACATCTAGATATTTTGGAATGCACTTTGGGTTTAGGACAGCAACAAAGACCCTTCCAAAGTTGTTCTTCCTTGTGGTTTTCATGTCCACCGTTTGTGTTGCTCCCAAAAGAGATCCAACTACCCACAAGTTGAGGAATTCTCTTAGCTTCTTCCGCAGCTCGAACACTCTAACCCACACCTTAGGTAATAAGAAACCTTCCTCCTTTTCATCCCAAACATCAAAATGCAACCGCACACCGGTTGGCACCCCATTTTCTTTTACCTCTGCACGTCCAAACTCGAAAGCCCTCTTCATCTCCTGCTTGGAAGGAAAAGGAACCACAAAACTATTATCCTCTTGTGTGTTCGGTTCCCACCTCCAATTAACTATGAAAAGCCTCTTAAGTTGCACAATAAGTTGTTCTTTAGTAACATGTCCTCCCTCGCAGTAAATCAATGAGGACTTGCTCTCCTTCTTACTCTTTTGCAGTGGTGGGTGAGGGATATGGTAGAATCCGACACCCTCCCCCGAGTACCCCACTGCATGAGCTACTAGTCTTGGCTGCTTCAGAAAAGGACAACGATGATTGACATGCTCATGCGTGTCGCAAATGTCACAATAAATTTTTGTAGAACAAACAGCCGCTCTATGTCCCTTCTGGACCTGCCCCTTGTCCATCACATGCTTTTCATCATCAAGCAAATCAATATCATCATCCACCTCCATTCCTTCCACCTCCTCACCCTCGATTGGCTTCTCACCTCTTGCTTCTTCCTCCCTTTTTGGTTGAAATCAACCTCAAACTGACCTACTTTAACCTTCCTGCCACCCCCTCCTGCTACTTCATCTCCTTTTGTCACCGCCGACGAACCTATCAGCTCCTTGGTTGTGCCCCGCTGCTTGCTGGCATCAGAATTTGGCCGGTTACCACCAAGGTAGCTTCCGACGAGGTGTTGCCCATGCACCTGCCACTCTCTTCCTTATCTACCAGGAAAACCTATCTTCCTTGTTCCAAAGTTGCGACCTCTTGCCGCTCGAAAACCACTCCTTTGCCATTCTCTTCTATCCCCTCCCTGCTGCCCATAGCCAAAACCTGGTTGAAACTCATAATTTCCAATACTAGGATTTCCTCCCACGAAACCTCACTCTCTCCCATGATACCCATCTCTTCCGAGGTCTCCCTGTCCACCAGAATACTCTCTCTCCCAGCAGTTGTTCCTCCATGCCATAACTCCCTGGACGACGCCCTCCTTCCTTGCACCGACACCCAACTTGCCTAGACTCCTGTCGTCGCTGCTCCTTTCTTTTTCTTCAGCGAGGTTAAACCCTAGTGGTGTGTTCTGTTGTCTCACGTTAGTGCCGCTTGAGTAAACCCCCGACATCCCTTTCTACTGCCCAGATGGGCCGGCCTACGTTTGCCAACAGTCGGCCTAAACTATTATTAAACTTAAAGCTGGTTTTCCTTTCTTTAATTCCAATCCACATGAATTTAATTTCCTTTTTCTCTTTTCTAACCATCGGTAACCACCCAACCGGCTATTTGATCCCCTCGCTTCGCTCCTCGAACTGCACCCGATGATTCAAAACAGCTGGTTGGCTTTCACTTCTACCGAGGATTCTCGGAGCCGACGTGTTAACATCAACCTCCATGGAAGCCTTCTTCAGAATTGGCCATTCTTCCAAATCAGTAAAACAGAGAGAAAAATCTTGCTTCCTAGAAGCTATTTGGTAGTCACATTCATTGGTTTCATTTGCGTTCGCTGGGTTCATCCCAACTTCCGCATCGGTCACCACCAATGACTCCATCTTATTCGAGTTAAACTTCTCAAATGACTCCACCAAAACCTCACCAAAATGTCTCTGCAGCAAAGTAATCTCCTTGGGCAAAGGACCCTTCCAAGGTTTGCATGGCACTTCGCGTTTCTTAGCTAGCTTTTCAACCAAACGCTTAGCAAGACGCCCGTTTTTACGTTCCTTCAAAGTCACCGGACAAGAGGTTACTATTAGAGACGAACTCTGGTAGAGAAGCTGTTCGCCCACCCTCAGAACTTCATCCACCGTGAGGCCTTGCCTCATCACCTTTTTGCACGAAACAGACGTTTTCAAGCTCCTGCTTTCTCCTGGATCTTGGACTCAACTACTTCTTCCAGCACAGCCCCATGTGTCTCCTCTTCATCCGACCTCTCCTCGCTGCTGAGAGCCCAGAACCGTGAACCCAACACCGGCAAAGGTGCGCACAGAGGCACCGCGGCGAAGTGCTTCGTCGGTGCCGAGCCCAGCTGCTCCTCAGCCACATTTTGAAAACTAGCAGGCGAACCATCCGCCGCTTTCTCTTCTACCTAATCATCCTGAGTCCAGGGCCAACCATTGCCTCCACTTGTGCTCCCCGCATCCTATCCCCATCGATTGACCAACGAAGTCCCAGAGCTTTGGATTGCGCATGGCGGTGCAAGCGTCAGCCTACGGCTGCCTCCGCCCCCACCTCCCAGTGGCCTCACTCTAGTCATGGAGACTGGTCGCACTCTCACGAAAAGAACTCTAAGACTAGACCTATGACACCTAACCAGCCTAGCACCCTGCTTACTGACGTTCTTCAACGCTCCTTGAAAGCTTGCAAAATAGCCGACGACCTCCGCAAACCGCCGACCACAGCGCTACGACAGACACGCCTAGCAG
>CM020186.1:4826706-4845256 GCA_009805545.1 Oryza longistaminata
CGCAATGCCCTCACTGGTCGCTTCCAACCACCTGGTTAAACTGCGTGCAACAAGAAAGCTAGCGCGCAGCCAGCCACTGCGCAAACCGACAACCGCCGCTCATCGCTATTCACCGCCGGACGCCGCTCGCCACCGGCCACCACTCATCGCCGGCCGCCGCTCTTGGCCGGCCTCCGGTCGCCACCGGCCGGGCCATCAGCCTCTTAATTACCTAGCTTCTGCGGAACATAAGAAGATGGGTTGGCCACATCTCATTCTCACGTGATGATGCTTTGGGATCTGGGAATGTCCAATTTAAGAGTACTCATGATGGTGTATTTTGTTAATGATAAGACCGTACTCCCTCCATCCCATAATATAAAGGGTTTTAGGTGGATATAACATATCTTACATCTGTCCAGATTCAGTGTATTAGGATTAGGGCTGGACCAAAAATTCATGGCTCGTTAGCTCGCTCGGCTCGTGTCTGGCTCTTTTAGCTCGTTAGCTATAATGAGCCAGCTCGCGAGCTGCTCGCAAGCAAAACGAGCCAAGGCCCAAAACAAACAGCATGCCAAGCCAAGCATCAAAAGCCCAACAAGGCCAACGAGACAATCCCACAAGCCCACAAGTAGAGATCAGTGCCCAACAAGCCCACTAGTCTAACCCTAAAATCTCTCCCTGCCTCCTCAATCCTGTCCATTTCTTTCCTTCTCCTGTAGGGCCGCAATCACTCTTATCCTGTCAACATCGCCACCCAGGAGTCACAGCCCATGGCGCCACCTCGCCTTGCGCCCTTGCTCGCCGTCGGTCACCCCACTCCACCTCACATCCTCGCCGTTAGCAGCTACCATCTCCTTCGTCTGCTAGCCGTCGGCAAGATTGCGATGCCGTCTCCTTTGCCTGCCTTCGGGCCGCCCCAAGCCCCCAACCCTCCTACCTCGCCAATCACCAAGTCAATGGCGTGGCCACCGCCCGACGCCCGTGTGGTCGTGCTTCCTCATTCTCGTACTTGCCCTTCCTTCGTAGCCAAACGAGCCAGCTCGAGCTGGGCAACGAGTCGAGCCGAGCTAGGTTTCTAGTTCGTTAGGATAACGAGTCGAGCCGAGCCAGCTCGACATCCACCCCTAACTAGAATATGTCACATCCACCCGAACCTCTTAGAGCACCCGCAATGGTAAAGTAAGGTGCTATCTATAAAACATGTACATCTCAGCAATAGACTAGATTAATAGTAAACCACTTCAATAGTATGTCTACATGGGTATCTATAGCTCTCTAATGCATTGCCTCGTTTTTCTCTATAGACTATCTCCAGGTTAGTAGATAGCTTTACTCTCTCTCTTCATTTAATCTCTTCCAAGTAGGAAAATATGCTGACATGGATCTCTTGTAGAGAGCCTATAGATAACCATTGTGGGTGCCCTTATATTATGTGATGGAGTATGTCTATCAGTTTGGGAAACAGATTTTAGGGTAGATCCTTGCTGTGAATTAATGACGTGATACATTAATATCAGTTTTGTAGAATACTCGTATACTAACGTACGGCACGAATTAGAGTAATGGAGGCATTAATTGCATCACCCTGTCGAAACCGGATTATGATCGTCTGTCTTCACCCTGTGAAAGTACAAGCGTGCAGTCATCATTTATCCACCGTCTATGCAATCCAATGGCTCGTATGCCAGCCCAACAAAAAACACTCCGGAGTTGGTCCGATGATGGTCCCCGCCACCGCCGACAGTGTCGGTGACTATCCCTATGCTCGTATGCCGCGATACGTGCCACCACCAGCCGCCATGGTGTTAGGATCTTAGAGCAGGTACAATAGCAGGCTATAAGCCAGCTATAAACATATTTTAAAGAGATAAAGGAAGAGAGAGAAGGGCAGCGGGCTATAGATCTGTAGCCAGCTGCAGTACGAACTCCAAAACGTAATGTGTGTATGACAGGTGGGACCAAGTATAAATAGTATAGTAAGCAACTATTGTATGAATTGGCTATTACATTAGCTATAGATGATTTAGAGCTAGTAGTGGGCTGCACTATTGACCTTGCTCTTAGGATCCTTGAATTGGTGATTGGGGTTGTTAACACATGACTTCCCCGGCACCGGTGCCACTGTCTTGGGTCTCGTGTTGAAGCTCTGGAATTCTATCTTCCTGATAGAAAAAAATGTATCAATAAATTTCCTCTTGAGACAGTAAAACTCCTTTAGTGTCGCTTCTGTGTGTTAAGGGGTAATTGTATATGAATGAAAGCTCGATCGTTGAACAAAGTTTAGGGGGTTGAATGTCCGGTTTCAAAGTTCAGGGGGTGCTAGATGGACTTCCATCCAAAGTTTAGGGGTTATTTGGACTTTTCCGGTTTTCATATGACATACTACCTACATTTCAAATTTATGGAGTCATTAATTTTTCACATATTATTTATCAATTCATCTTATTAAAAAAAAGTATAAATTAATACTATAATTTCTTCGATGATAAAATGAGTCGTAACAAAATAAATGATAATGTTATATAAAAAGTCAACGATGTCATACATCGACACGAAGGGAATACCTTTCAAATTTTTCCTAGGGGCACAAATCACTACAGTCTGATCATAGTACTAGTAAAGACCACAACTCCACATCCCAGGTCTTAAGCTAAGTCAGTCCACACAATGGTCTACGTCGTAACAGTCAACAGACTCAGCACTCACAAGTACTGTGGACAATGATAGAGTTGACAATCGTGCACGCTCGCCCATACAAGCTTCCTACTTTGACAAGTACGTGATTGATTAATTGGTTGTGATTAGTTCACACTGAAGTTTGGAAGTTTGTTTGAAATTGGTACGATGTGATAGAAGAGTTGTGTGTGTATGAAAGGTTTGATACGATGGAAAGTTGAAAGTTTGGAAAAAAAAAACTTTGGAATAGGGCCGCCTAAAGATATTACCTTTTAGTTCGGTAAATTTGGAGTACGCGTATCTTTGTAATGTAAATAGTAGGAAAACTCTATTAATCCCTTAAAAGAATATCTCCTCGTTTTTTATGTCACTTAAAAAATCATCAAAATTTTTTAAAAGAATTAGTATGATAAATCAATATGTGATATGTCACTTCACAAACATGCATATTCAAATTCAATTTATACAAGTATAAACAAAAATATTAAATTTAACTATGAAAAGAACACATAATTCACGGTCAAATCTGTTATTTTTTTAATTATATAAGCCGAATTTTAACTTGCATGTTTGCGAAAATATGTATCATATATTGATCTATCTTGATAATTTTTTTATAACTTTTTGAATACCATGCACAAAACGAGAGGATGTCCCATCGAGAAAAAAAATCCACTTCCATAAACAGTACATAAAGAAGGCGTCCATAGTTCATACAAAAGCTAGGATAGTCTGACCACGAGCAGAAAGGAAAAGAAGACGAACCTCCTCAGTGCAATAGCAGTACTCCCGGTGATTCTTGTGGCCTTAGTAGATACTGCACTGCTGGCAAGTGCATCATCTCTGATGAATCACAGCCAGCCATCCATGGCAATGCTCGCGAGCTGCCCCAAAAGTTGTGGGCATCTGAGCATCCACTACCCCCTCGGAATCGGAGCAGGCTGCTTCCGGCAGCCTGACTTCAGCCTCATCTGCGACAACTCCACTCAGCCTCCAAAGCTCTTCTTGCATGATGGCACCACCCAAGTCGTCGGAGATGTAGATTCCATTATTGGCATGGAAGTAGGATTATCGGATTGGCTAGATGTCAACATTTCTGCCACCATCCCTATACTACCTGTACTGGTGGAGAAACCCTTTGTAGTCCCGGTTTGTAACCCCTTTAGTCCCGGTTTCTAAACCGGGACTAACAATCCGGGACTAAAGATCGCTATCTTTAGTCCCGGGTGAAATAACCGGGACTAAAGATCGATCTTTAGTCTGCTTTCTCCTTGCATTCTTGCTGTTGAGCTAACAGGGATCCATAGGGCAAAGGTACTAGTTTGGAGTATTTGTTTTTCTCTCCAGTTGCCTTCTGTTCTTCCCGTTTCTGAATCTTCTTTCGGTTTCTGAATCGGAAGTGAGATGATGCTATGGTTGAAGGAGATTTTTGTTTCTTGTCCCTCCAATGGTTGAGTTGATTGAATTATAGTTCTCTTCTTCCGTTTTCCTCTTGGTTCTTGAACTTGATTGTTTGTAATTTTAGACAATGGGTAGTAAAAATGATTTAGACAATGAAATGATGCCTTCAGAACGTCTTGCCGAGATAGGAACCTGACCAAACGGCGGTTCTTGATTTTGTAGCATTAAAACATAGGGCCTTCACAGTTAAACTTCAGGTCGCTGTGTATTGTCAATTCGTAGGGCCTTTTTGCTCGTTCAGCGCATATCAACTATTCGGAGCTGGTCGTCAACTCCTGTATTTTCCTTTTGCTCGTGAATGAAACGGGAAATCCCAGTTGGGCAGGAAAAAGAAGTGTCGGTTCTGAATATCGTAACATCCTACCTAATCGCACGAATAGCGAAGTGCAAGGTAGTTTATGCAATTCGTCTTTATACAATTTTTAAATTATGACCAACTTAACTTATCGTCCACATTAAACTACGTGCAGTCGTCGCCCCAATAATTTGGCAAAATATTGCTCATTTCGTCAGATGCTTGCGTGTTCCTTGCAGAATAAGCTCTATAGCTTTCACCCGTGTCCATTTGCTGCCGAACAATTGTGAACCAGAAGTTCCCTATTCCATTTGTGTCAAGCTGTTAAATTTTGTGGTCCTGTGGACAACTCCTGATGATTTCTCTTTTGGCCTTTTGCAGACAGTATAATACTTCTTCCTGGTTGCAGCCGCCTCAGCGGAAAAACCAAATTCAGCTTCATTCTTGGGCTCCCCAAGCAAAACACGTCGGATGAAGCCATTGGGGATTCAGCTATATGAGTGTGTCCGGGGGAGTCCTATCTCCTTCAGATCATGCCAGGCTCTTGTATTGATACTGACGTTCTTATCCTATGCTAGCTATCATGCCACTAGGAAGACTACAAGCATTGTCAAGAGTGTTCTTGATCCTAAGACAGAAAACCTAGGCATGCTGCATTGGCCGAGCCATCTGTATCTTCAGGATTTAAGAGATGCACAGGGCAACATGACGGCTCTCTATAGTGGCTGGGCTCCGTTTAATGCCGACGATGGTACTGCATTGCTCGGGGAGATCGACTTGGCGTTTCTCGGAGTATATGCAATCGGCATGTTCTTCGCTGGCCATTTGGGTGATCGGGTGGATCTCAGGATACTTCTGACCATCGGAATGATAGGCACTGGATTTTTCACTGCTGCCTTTGGTGCCGGCAACTGGCTCAACATACACAACTTCTACTACTTTCTGGGTGTTCAGATGATGGCTGGCCTGTTTCAGTCATCCGGCTGGCCATCTGTGGTTGCAGTTGTTGGCAATTGGTTTGGAAAGAGCAAAAGAGGGCTGATAATGGGAATCTGGAATGCTCATACATCTGTGGGAAACATATCTGGTTCCTTAATTGCAGCTGCAATGTTGAAGTTTGGATGGTCATGGTCGTTTGCAGTCCCTGGAGTGATGATCGCAGTCGTTGGGCTCGCAGTGTTTCTGTTCTTGCCTGTCGGTCCGGAGATGATTGGAATCGAGGAGGATCTCCATGAGAAGGATGCTGAGAAGGATGACATGAGTGCACCTCTGTTGGAAGAACGATCGGCATCAAAAGAGAAGGCAGTCGGGTTCATTCAGGCTTGGAGAATTCCTGGTGTAGCACCATTTGCTCTCTGCCTTTTCTTCTGCAAGCTTGTGGCTTACACATTCCTGTATTGGCTTCCGTTTTATATCAGCCACACAGGTTCGTCCCTCCTTTTTCCGAGAAAAGGTTCCCCTAGTCTTGTGTGCAATTTCAATATCATACTGATTTTTTTTGCTCGCACCAAAAACAAAGTGCAGTTCATACTAGTACATGACAGAATGGTTTTTGGTGCACTTTGTTTTTGGTGTAATCTGATGTGTATTAGCACTAAGAATGATAATGTACCTGATGATACCAATATGTCTCCATTTTTCAGCAATCGGTGGAGTGTACTTGTCAGACACCGCAGCCGGTGTACTGTCAACTCTGTTCGACGTGGGTGGCGTTGTCGGCGGCATCCTTGCCGGCCACATCTCCGACTAAAAATTAATGGTCAAAAGTAGAAGTATTTGATTCGGTACAAAGCTAAACCAACAAGTTATTTAAAAGGGGATGACTATTGCATTAACTACAGTACTCCTAGTAACCATGTTTCTTCAATCAAAGTTGATGTGTTCATGTTTTGATGATTGAGATTATGCATGAGCAGAGGGCCATACAGGCTGACAGAGATGGTTTGTTGGGTAGAACCTATGAATCATGAAAAGTTGGCTGTGGAATGCAAATAGTCCCCTAACAAGTAACTAGACTTGCTAGCTAAATCGAAGTCTATCCAGCTAATTATCACGAGATGAATTAATCTAGCTGACAAATGCCTCTCACAACAGCCAAGAGGGCAGCTGAAAAAGTTGCAATAATACTCCTAATAGACATGTTTCTTCAATCAGAGCTGATGTGCATGTTGTGTTGATGATTGAGATTATGCATGGAGCAATATGCCATATAGGCTGACAGAGATGGTTTCTGGCCTATGAATCATAACATGAAAGTTGGCCTTGGTAGCTAGCCAGTCATTAATTAATTGATCTTGGTGATGGATTTTTTTTTCTTGACACATTGTTCTGTTCTGTAGCTTTCTGGCCTTCTGATGAGGGATCAGCTAGCTAGCAGATGAGTACCATATTGCAGTGTGTGGCTGATGTTAGGTGTGTTTGATTTTGTCAGGTTCAGATATGGGTGTCTCATAATTGAATGCACCCCATCAACTAACAAGAGTACTGTGCATTCAAAAAATAAACACTAGCTAGTAACAAGTACTGTACTTCCCCACAAATGTGTGTGACCAAAACCAAACCAAACCAAACCAAACACCCCAATATATGTGTATATGTACAAGAACTTGAATATATGGAGTAGTAGTTATTGCAGTTTGAATCAATTCATTGGAGCAATTCTGATCTGCATATGCATGGTGATGTCAACAGTGCTGCAGTCAAGGAGACGTCGTTCTTGCATCAGCAGCAACAGTGCAGTTATCCTTGGTAGGTTCGACCTCAGCTAACTCTTGCAGCAAAATTCATTCATGCGTGCCCTGCTATTGTACTGCGTACTATACATTAAGGCAGCAGCTGAATTCAACAGGGTGATAGAATATTTGTTCACTTCTGCTAGTTAATTGATACGAGTATCTCAATAAACAAAATGCAAATATGAACCGTGATATATTGAGTGATTAATTTGCAGTAGATTTGATGATATGTATTTGAACAAATTTCAACCAAATCTTCAAATAGAATGGATCCAAATTATATCTTTTGGCCAGTAAAATGAAAATGGATCTTGGAAGGGCCTGAGATCTCGTGATGTGTAATCCTTGCATATCATGTAGTGTCACTTGCATGCATGGTAACACTAGAGATAATCCTTGATGATTTATCACTGTCTCTTCATCAATGAATGATGTCGATTTGGAAAAACGAAAGGACCTAGTAGTAGCTATATATCAAGTATAGTGAGAGATCTTATATAGCTATCCATTTTGTTTAAGAAAGATATGATGGTTTAAGTATACTCCTATTGATAAGAGTAATATATACAATAAGGGAATACGATCAGCACGGTTTCCTATAGGAAAAAGTACGAATTATCCCCTGAACTATCGCGGTCGACCGAATTACCGCCCTGAACCCGAAAACCAGACATTACTCACCCTAAACTTTAACTACCGGACGAATTACCCCCTACGGCCCAATCTAGAGCAGTTTTGTCCTACGCAGCGTACGCGTGGCAATCCAGTCAGTGTTTTATTTTTTTTTAAAAACGTGGGTCCCACCTGTCATACTCCTCTTCCCCTCTTCCTCCCTCTCCTCTCTCTTCTCTCTCTCACCGGGCAGCGTGCAGGGGCGGGGAGGTGTGTGGTGGCGCGGGGATGGGCAGTGGGCTGGAGAGGATGTTTCTTCTCTTACTAGAGGACGCGTAGAACTCATGTAATAACCCCTTAAAGTATAAAAGGGGAGTGGACGTCCAGTGAGGAAAAAAAAGAAGGGAGAGTAAGGACACTCAACCCTAGCTTGTACACCAGAGATTCAGAGACTTCCAAAGCTCAAAAAAATCATCATACACAGGAGTATTACGCTTGTTAGCGGCCCGAAACTATATAAACCCCTTGTGTCTCACCCTAAGTAAGGGGGCCCAACCCCCCCTCTTTTTCTCCCAATCTTTCCAGTTCCTCGACCTCCACCTGTTGCCCCCGGCCGAACCGAAAAAGGAGTGCCCTCATGGTCCCCCGCCGGAGGAGTTCATCCTCCGACACACTCATAAGTCATAACACACACACACACACACACTCTCACACTCACCCTCTATGAGCGTATACACGTACTCCTCGACCTCTATAAGTATCCTAGAAGACTAGGCCAACGGTATCGTGAGGGTTGACGAAGTCATCATAGACGCTTCACTGTCAAAGGGGTGCATATCAAATCTAAGAGTTGAATCTGGGTGGGCTGGTTCCATCACCAGGAACCTAACCAGTTAAGTTATGCTCCTTAAGTTAAGCCGATCGATATGACGGTTCCTATTGTTTCTTACCTACAGTATATTGAAGGTACGTATATACTAGTATTTGATTGAAATAGTAATTTTCACTAAAATTCTAGGTTTCCAATTATGGTACAACAGCTAAAAAGGAAAAAAAATTAGGGAAATCATATTTAGTTTTGCAATTAAATATTGTACCGCTGAATCTCAAAGCAAATGGTCCAAATTATTAACCGCACGTGAGTTAACGAATGATTGGCATATCCTACCTGTAAACATAAAAATGACTGCAAGTTTGTCAAAAATCTGGGCCCATTTTATACAGTGATTTCTTCGTACGTGCAGTTGATTGCTGGTGCGACTATATATTTGATCAAGTTGCATTGTACGTACGTCCTTATTAGTTATAGGCCACGATCAAAATGCACAATTTTAGTTAAACAATTGATTAATTTCTTGTTGGAACTGTAGTTGCTAAGCGACCCTATTTTTTTCCTAACAAGCAATTAATTTTACGTACTAATTGCTAGCTAATCGCTCCTGTGCAAAGCTTAATTTTACGTACCTGGTATATAGTACCTAGCTAACAAGCAATTAGCGACGTACGAGCAGACGAATCAACTTGTTATCACTGTTCTCATTAATAAGAACAATAAGGCTTAGTTCGAATAAACTTTTAATTTGTTAGATTTCCGGCAGCAGGCAAAACAAGATGTATTAACTATACTACAAACTTAAAAATTGAATCTTATTCACCTGGTGATCCTATAACATTGTGTACATAAAAATAGTGCAAGTATAATACTCAAGCTATAGTAAGCTAGTTAGATTAAGGCCCAAGACTATTTCTCTCCCCAGTTGCTTGGAGTTGCATGCAAAATGTCACAAAAATGTTGGATGTACTGTGGGGTCTAGACATGGTAGCTAGCTAGCCGGCCAACATGAGATTGAGGCTCTGAAGTTGGTAGTTGCATGTGCCCTGTCTCTTGGACATCCTGTAGAACTTGAAGAGAGTTAGTAAAATTCCCCCCCTTTTTTTCCTTTACTTGAGAGGGGGAAGAGAGGGAGGAAAGAGAAAAAGTTATCTAGAGAGAGGATGAGGGGTTGTATGTATTAGTTACTATGTATATTTTCTTTTATGACTCATATAGTTATATTTTGTAATTAACCATCTCCATATGCACTTGCTTGATCTGCTCCTTGCTGTCTGATTACTTGAGCCTTGACGACTAGATGAGTATATCTCATGTGGTAATTCCATAGAAAAAGGCCTCATCGATCTCCGTGGGGCAGCTTCACCCAAGGAGAAATGAGCCCATTCTGGTTGGCGAGCCCTTGCAAGAGTTTCACGAAAAGCAAACACGCTATCCTCCCTTTCATTTGGCACCCTTACTCTGGCATGCTGAGTAGAAGGTCGCCTAATCCTTGAAGAATCTGCAGACTCCTGAATACTTCTGCTACTAGTCCGTGTTTGCTGAGAAGCTGATTGTTCAGCAGTTCTGACTCTAGGACCAGTGATACCAGAATACATGGCAGGTGAATGGCCTAAACTAGAGTGTCCATTTAAGCCCCTTGGTCTAGAAGAACTCTCTCCGTCAAATGCCCTGTTTCTCATAACCTCAGCCCTCTTATTATGAACAGAATTAGATGAAGAACAGCCAGAAGGCAAAACATCAGATATTGATGTGCAGCCAAGGTTTTTTAGAGTACGTCTCTGTACCCCAGGGCCAGCAGCATTTGATGATTTCACACCATTGGTAGAATTTCGAGGTATAGTGGACCGATTAACAAAAGCAGAAGCAGTTTGAGGTCTAATCTGACACAATTCTTCTTTACCCTTCTGCTGACGTGATTTAGATCTCAAAGCAGCATTTCTGACTACAGAACCAATTGCATGTGCAGACACCCCTGAAGAAACAGAAGAATCTAATAGTTCAGGATCAAGTTCTGCAGGCTGATCTTCAGTAGTTGATGTGGACAACAAATCTTCTGGCTCATCCTGCTGACCATATGGATGCACATCCTCCTCAACAACAGCTTTCTTGCTACACTGCAGACGGTTGGCCTCAGTTCTTCTGCTACTACTTTCTGCATTATCTGCCTCTCCTAAAAATGTCCGTCCTTGTTTTTCCTCGAAATATTTTCTGACGGGAGCTTTTGAAGAGCTTGGACATGCAGCCTTAGTGCCTGATGAACGAAATGGCTCACGTAAATATCTTGGCTTCTCCTTACTGTCAGCCCACCTGGCATTCATTGGGTTGAGTTTTGTCTTGTTTGGCCTCTCCTCATTGCCTTGATCTTTTAAGGAGACACTAGAGCCTCTTCTAAGAAAACCAGTTGTTGATATTGATCTACCAGAATCTTCCTCCATACCAAAACAGAGTACAGCACAAGGAGATGTATATCTTCTCTAGTACAACTTGTGCTAAAGTTCTGCAACCGCAAGTTTTTAAAGGTTAGGAAACCAACAACACCACAGAACTAATGTTTCCGCAAAATAATAAGAATGGAAACCTAGACATACATGAAAGCAGCGTATCTAGAAGTGATACAGTTGAGGTGAGAAAATGTGAAGAAGGTTATATCACCTTCACACCTACTGTTAGTTATTGTCAACATTTTACTCCACTCCATGCATGAGAGCCATAGTTACATTCCCTCTTCTGAATTTCTAAAATTGCATTGCATTGCTATTGCTACAACTGCAAGGATAGAAGAACCATTGCTGTCTATTATGTATAATTGTATCTCTACAAGAAATTATTATGGTCCACCTTGTGATATAAAACAAAAGATACAAGGCAGTACATTAGAGATAAATGGATGGACAAGCTGTAGTATGTAACATTGTAACTTGCTGTAAAAGCTTTTTACCTAATCATGTGCTTTGTTGCCAAAGAAATGATTATTTACTCTGGCCAATCTTGAAAAATTTTATGGTTGAAACTTTTGGAGTCAGCCTATCTCTTTGCCATTGCGGAAATTTTTATGACGTGCAATGGGCTGTTCACCTCTCAAAACACTAATTACATTTCACAATCACTCACATAAAGTATGCCAGAATCTTTGTGAAGAGCAATGTGTAGAAGATAGATAACACAGCACCAACTGGAATTGTGACTAACCAGGAGGCCACAATTTCACGCACTGTCTCTGCTCTGACCCTATTGAGCCCTCTTGCAAATCCCACTCCCATCACTGCACCAACAAGTGTATGTGTAGCAGATATTGGCAATCCAAGTTTCGATGCAAACAGTACTACAGAAGCTGCTGCAAACTCTGCTGCAAAACCTCTAGTTGGTGTTAGTTCGGTGATTTTCTTGCCAATTGTTGCTATGACCCTGTAACCCCACATTGTAAGCCCTGCAACAATTCCAAAACCTCCCCAAGCAAGGACTTCAGTAGGTATGACTATCTCAGCACTGCTTGCTACACCTTGAAGAATGGACAAAGCTGCCGCCAGGGGGCCTATGGCATTGGAGACATCATTGCCTCCATGAGCAAATGACATGAAGCATGCTGACAAGACCTGCATGTATCCAAATACACCATATACAATCTGCAATTGAGCTCCTGTTGGTCCAGCTATGTCCGAAAGAAATCCAACTTGCTGAGCATTTGCCTTATCAGCAGATGCTATCTTTTCTGCTTCTGAGGACAGTAGGTCACCAAGCTGTTTTTGGATCACTCTGTTAACGATTACGGCTCCTATTGCGCCACATGCTAATGCTTGCAGGATAGCGATTGAAAAAGTCTTGCTGAGAGGAAAAGCGGCAAATGATATTGCAGTAACACCAGTAAAAACTGCAATTGGTGCAGCAGCAGCTGCAGCCTGACCTGGATTTGGTGCACTGTATACGAACTGAAATGAAATAGGGTAAGCAAGAATTAACTTATTGTCTTGTCTTGAACAGTCCTATGTCCTCTATTTATGATGTGTGTTCAATAAGGTGTCTGCCTAACTAAGTAACTCTTAAATTGAAAATGCTGTCTAGCATGCTGCAAGTAAAGTTAGTCTAGTGCTTACCCTTCGTATACCCTTGTAAACAATAAATGAGACTGCAGCACCCATCAAAGGTGAAATGACCCATGATGAAGATACTCTTGCCAAGGAGCTCCAGAACACTGCATTTACGCCTCCAAATACTATCCCAAAACCAACCATGGCGCCGACAATACAATGTGTAGTTGAAACAGGCCAGCCGTAGGAGGAAGCAACCTAGAAATAGCAAGTGTTAATTCATATTGGCTCTGAGAAATGTTAATATGCTATGCTCAGATAACTGTAAAAGGGAGCGCACAATTGGATCTTTGGCGGAGGCATTTAATTTTATGTTAAATATTTCTTTGAGGCATGATGTATGCATTTAAATTTTCCCGCAATCATGAAAATATCTTAATTCCAATGCTTAAGCAGATGAAACATTCTCCTGCAATTAGAGTCCCACCAAAAATGTCTTCATCAAAATTGTGCATGCCTAGTTGTCTACTGATTCAAGATTCCATTAGTCTATCCCTTGTAAAAGTTGCTATATTTCTAGTGAGCATTGTCTTTAATCGTCTCATTTTGTTGCTTCTGTACTTCTGCTAGTTGAGATTGTTGAAAAGATAGACATCAAACTCTGGTAATTGCAAGTAAGCTGCACAACATTCACGGATGGATGTTACACAACATCCTGAAACCGCATATAATTGGATTAAAATCCTTACGTTAAAAGACTTCAACAAGTTTAAAGCTATGCTGTTAAGTTCCTCTCCCCTTTCAGTTTTCACTTCCTACCATGGAAGTTGTTTACCGTATAGTGGAGTTTATTCCTCAAAGGAGATTGTGTAATATAGTACATTCAACTCATAGAAGGTTCTCATGCAGTAGGTTTCACTGAATCTAATAAAGCTGCTACAACTTACTGCTATCATTTTTTTCTGGGGCTTAACCTAGCATCTTCAAGTGCAAAGGTCTATTGATTTTGCCTTGCTAGGTAGATCATGCTATTCTTGCATCATGAATGTGTCGCTGATGGAATGTCTTAAATCTTTTGTTTCATATACTGAAACTTGCAGAAGTCTCAGTAATTATGTACTGTTAATGGCACTACATGATTGCATCCTCTGATCGGCACTATTCCAGCAAAGCTCAAAAGGGCGGTAACTGATAAGGTGATCTAATTGGAATATTACCTGCAACCATGTTCCAGCAGCAGCGAGGGATGACAACAATCCAGCGAAGAGCAGAGAGTCCTTTCCTTGGAAGACAGATGCGACTAGGATGCCCTTCTGCATGGTGCTGGTGACATGGGTGCCCATAAGGAATGCACCAGAGAACTCTAGCACCGCTGCAGTAAGCACTGCTTGCCGGAGTGTCAAAGCACCAGACCCTACTGACGTCCCCATGGCATTGGCCACATCATTTGCCCCAATGTTCCATGCCATGTAGAACCCTGAAAGCAGTGTCAGATATGCCAGTGCCTTCATTTTGTTCGTCCCATGGAAGACCACTGACTGCATCGCCAGTGGCACAGTGAGCGCTGCAAATGCAATCACCACTGAGATTGACATTGCCATCCGGGGTGATATATGGAACGCCTTGGCCATCTCCGACAGTTCAGATTCCCCGTTCTGCTCCTCCTCAGACTCTGTGGCATCTGCTTGCCCGCTGGAGCCATTATCAGCATTGGCAAAGGAGGATATTGTGGCACGGGGAAGGCCCAGGTGTGAGTTCAGTGTCTTGGCAGGTGACACTATGGCTGAAGGGTAGTACCTCAGGCCATGAACCCGAGGTGGCAGCTGAGCAACAGGGTGACGGAGCAGGAGAGCGGCAGCCCGGAAATTTTCTCGGAATTTCTGGAAATTTTGTGACTGAAATACCCTGGATTCTTTTTTTAAGCACTGAATAGTGAATAACATGGTGTTTGCTGTTATTTTTTAAAAAAATATTTGTTATGCAAATCTAAAGTTACATAAGAATATTTTTTTCATGCATTGGGATTTATCAACAACATTACTCTCTTAAACATAGATAATTTATTCCATAAATTGTGTTTTATGATGTACTGTTGAGACTTAACAATTGGACTTATATGATTGTGTTTTATGATGAATTGTTGGCCGTTGAGACTTGAGAATTGGATTTATCAGTTTGATGGGTTTTGTATTCCGATAAATTTTCGTTACCGTATTCGCGCCGGTTCGTTTTCACTACGTTTTCGGTTTCGATAATATTCGATTCCGTTTTCGTATCCGGGATTTTCGATTCCGATTCCGATTCCCAAAAAAATTATGAAAATGAAAACGATAAAGATGGTTTATGTCTGTTTCCGTACCGTTTTCACCCCTAGCTTTGATACCAACTGACGTACTAGCTCCCGATCTTCTGATAGGTATTGATTACTCTCAATTTGGTGGAAACTCGACACACGCGATCCGACTTCTGATCAACACAATCCGAACCCTGCAATCGCATTACCATGTCTCCTCTGGTAATCAACTGTCTGTTGCCCGGTTGACCTCACTGGGAAGGCTAATCCCTACATATAATTCAAGAACACAATCAAGAACAAGGTAGATTGCAACTCAATTTGCAGATGAATGATTAAGATCTGAAAGTTGGGGTTCCACAAACCAAACTAGTGACGAAACTGTAATGGCAAAAATAATCTAAGTAAAACCCAAACCTAATTCGAAGACGCTACTGAATAAATAGGTTCTAGGGTCATCCTAGGGTTGCCATAGGGCATACAATCCCTTAGGTTTAGCCAACAACACAATTACAAGACCCAAAACTCAAATCAAGCTCAGACAAGATGAGTTACACGGCTTGTTTTGCATATTCCCGATAGCCCAAGGGGAATTTTGAGGTGGAGGAGGAGGTGGAGGCGGAGGTGGAGATGCAGGTGGAGGTGGCATGTGAAGGGGAAAAGTTGGAGGAAGGGCAGGTTAATGGTTTGGCTCAAGTGCAAGTGGTGGTGGTGGTGGAGGTGGAGGTCGCAGGGGTAGGGAAAGAGCTGGAGGGAGGCTAGCTGCTTTGTTTGGTTGTTTGTGTGTTCTTTGGTTGATCATGTAATAGGTGCCTACTATTTAGTGCATGTTTATGTGATGTTGGACTTGATGGTATGCCTGTATATGTGATGTTGGATCTGATGGTGTACTTTTGTTGGACTTGGTGGTGTGGTTTTGTTGGACCTATTGATGTGCTTATGTTGGATTGGTTTATTGTCACATGCTGTTGGACATGAATTTGTTGTTGGATTTGGCTATATCGTTGTTTATGCTTCATTGAATGCAATTTGGGATCCACAAAATAGCATAATATGCTGTCAAAGTTTTATAAAAGAAAATCTACCATAATTGTGTCAATTCTTTTCAATTTATTTTATAAATAATATGTCAAAATTGAAGTCAAATTTGTCAAATTGACCTGTTCACTTCAATTCTGTCAAATTGTAGTTAAATTTATCAAATTGATTCAATATTTTTCAAATTGAAGCCAATTCTATCAAACTTGTCTTGAATGTATTATAAATATTTCAACAGATCCGAATATATACACTTTATGATATAACAGGGTCAAATAAGCAAGGGCAAAAGGGACTATTTGTCTCTTACTTAACATTGTTAATTCACCTTAACAGAATAGGGTCAGATATTATATTCGTTTTTGAAAAGCATGGTCAAATAAGCAAAATAGAAAAGGTAGGGTGAGATTGGTAGTTAGGCTTCCAAACGGGATCAAATAAGCAATTGTCCCAAAATAATTTGCATCTAAAAAACATGTCATTTGCATCTACATATCATAAGGTCCTAGTACATAACAATGTAAATGTTACTTCCTCCGTCCTAAAATATAAAAACTTAAAACTGGATGGAATATTTATTAGTACTACGAATCTATAGGCAGTCTATTCGAATTTGTAGTATTAAAAAATATCCTATCTGATCCTAAGTTTTATATTTTGAGACGGATGTAGTATTAATTACCAGCAACTACATGAAAAAACCTACAAGTGCCTAAGAACAAGATTAGGATAACAACATGAAATATCCAAACCATGCCCCTACAGGGCTAAACTGAGTAATAGGCCAGTAGTAGTTGATAAGCAACAACTAAGGCCCTGTATAGATGGGACTATAACTTTTAAGTCCCTATCACATCGGATGTTTGGAAATTAATTATAAATATTAAACGTAGACTATTAATAAAACCCATCCATAATCTTGGACTAATTCGCGAGACGAATCTATTGAGCCTAATTAATCCATGATTAGCCTATGTGATGCTACAGTAAACATTCTCTAATGATGGATTAATTAGGCTTAAAAAAATTGTCTCGTGAATTAGCTTTCATTTATGTAATTAGTTTTATAAGTAGTCTATATTTAATACTATAAATTAGTGTCTAAATATAGGGACTAAAGTTAAGTCCCTGGATCCAAACACCACCTAAGTCACCCATCTCAACAGGTCTGATGGGTCTCCATGTATAATTTGAACTGTTCCGGTCGATGAATGCCCTGTAGTGAATATATATGACTTCAAGTCAATCTTCTAATTATAAGTTCTAATCTAATCTCCATTGGTCAGTCAGCAACCTAGTTTAGAAGGACTCTTTTCCTTATGGGTACTTTTTTTTCAACGAACAGCATCAGACAGCGTTGTTTCATTGAATAGAGCGCATGCCAAAACTCAGTCAAGTGCCAAGCTAGTGGGGAGTTCAAAACGAAGCAATTCAAACTATTCTAGTCAACATTGGAATTACTTTAGTGATCTGCATGTATCCATCTAATTAATCTGTTTATCAGCCTTGTCTACTTATCCCTTTCCAACACGCAAGTTCTACTATTTCTATATAACTGAAACCAAACTCAAGCCACATTTGATTGCTCGCATGTATTCTGTATGACTACTAGAAAAAGTGTTTTTCCAGACGGCCCAATCACAGTTGATTTTCACAGGCGTGCAACAGGTCCGCCTACGAAAATAGCTTCGAGCGCTAAAAAAAAATGGGCAATCCAGTGAATCCAAATTCAACATAGAAATCACCAGTTCATCCAAAATCACCGAATCAATTCTAGCAAAGAAAGCAAATAAAAACATTCCTAAAATCACGGCCACCGCCCTGCCGTCGTCCACCGCCGCCGCCGCACGGCCGCGCCTTGCCGTCTTCCGCGCCGGGCGGGGCGTGGGGCGGCGGAGGCGGGCAGCGTAGAGGGTCGAGCGGCGCGGCTCCTGGCCCCTCCCCTCCAGATCTGGCCGAAGGGAGGGCGGGGGGAGAGGGTGGCTCGGTGGCCTTCCTGAAGCCTCGTCGCACAGACTCAGGGGGCTAAGGGGAGATCTGTTGTTGAGCTCCAGTACAGGACCAAAGGTTGGTGCAGATGCGGGCATGCCAGTCAGTTTGATCCTGGCAACTGACAAGTATATGTAAACAATAGATCAATGAGCCAGATCGCTTGATAAGGCCGATGGAGTAGTTCCCAGCCAATAGCGGATACCGAGCCGATAGCGGATAGGCTTTTCAACAATACGGCTATATGTCCCTATGTAGATTCTACATTGCGATGTAAATACCTAATGACAAAAGGCAATCGCGGATGGATAATAAAGATACTAACAATAATATAATCTATAGACAACCAAATCGGCTTAAAGCAATGATAGATAGAATAAAGTGTTGATCCGATGGTTTAAAGCATACACATCGGCTGAAGGTTCCGATGTCATAAAATACAAAGCAATTAAGATTAATATCCATGAAACCTTTATATTATATATATTATAATTATACGTACCTTATCAGGCCGCTGCAACGTCCAAATATAAATTATCAGCTAGCACCCCGATAAAACACACTAAGCATGAACCTATCGGCTTATCCAAGACTATATATTATCAACAG
>CM020186.1:4845281-4880510 GCA_009805545.1 Oryza longistaminata
TCAAAATATACTAAATGTTAGTTTTAGTGAAACTAATTTGGTATTGTAGATGTTTAATACAAAGATATACAGGACAAAGAGAGTATTTACAAGTATGTTTTTAGAAAGCAAATATCTAACATTTCTTTGGGAAGTTTTTAAATGTATTCTATGGCGATAAAGGACTTAACACCGTTCAATTTACTCAGCTCTTGTAGGGATTGTCCAATTAGTCAAACCAAAATATTTCTAATAAAGACTCATGGCTTTTCATTTAGTTTGGTTAACTCATGTATATAAATCATACTAATCTTATTGACTGGAATTCACGCAGCAATAATATACACTTCTGATAATTGGAATTCATGAGACGAGAATAAACTTAATTGACACTTCAAATTTTATACATACTCTACTCACGCTAATCATACTTATGAATATGGTTTGCCTTTTTATTTTGGATAAATTAAATAGTCACATGTCAATCATTCTTTAATATGTATTACTAGCTAACCACGTTTTTTAAATTTGTGGAGTCTTTTGAGAAATATGAAATGGTTAAAAATCTGAAAAAAAAGAGAACACCAAGCTAGCCACGCTCTTAATCGATCCTTAATTTGGTGACCTTTATATCATGCCCTTAGTAACGCAGTTTCGATGGCAGAGAGAACACCAAGCTAGATTTCTTACGTTGTGCAATTATGACGTCATGTGCCTCTTGCATGTCATGTGTGCAAATGGTGACATGTAACCAATTAAAACAAGAAATTGCTATATGCATACGATCGAACTATCCGACTCACGTACGACTGAATTTTGATCAACAGTACTGTAAACGACTACAGTGCATACGAATATGTTCTCCGTTGATTTGATATATGGTTGCATGTTTTTAGTTGCATATATTTGTATAATTGGGCCGCTACCATATTAGTAGTTCTCGTTAAACAATAGGCTACTTGATGTTACAAGTAAAACTAACAAAAAAAAGCGAAAAAGTACGAATAACCCGAAAACTCAAAAACTAATTATTTTACACCCCCAAACTCAATTCGGAGTGCTTTTGATCATACGTGGCATAAGCGTGGCAGTCCATACAACAATTCTTTGAAAAAAAATGATGGGCCCACTGTCAGATCTCTCCACTCCCACCCTCTCCATCATCAGCACAGCCACCACCACCACCATCGTCACGGCGCCGATGACACCACCCTGTCTCCTACCATGCCCCCTCCCCCTCCTCCTCCTCCTCACCCACCACCTAGCCTCCACCGTGCTCCTCGTCCTCGTCGACCCTCCCCTTCCGCCCACAGGCGCAGGTGCCTCGACGTCAAGGAACGGAAGCCCATTCCGCCTACATCATCCGAGCCCGAGCAGGTGTTGTGGACGTTGTTGGAGTGGCACCGACGTCCCTGCGCCATCTTATGGCGGTGTCCTCCCCCACCAAAAACCGCTGCGGCGAGTGCCTCAGCACCTGCGCCTCCAGCGCCATGCTGATTGTAGCCGCGACCGCCATGGCCCACGGCACTGGCATCTTCGCCGTCGCCGCCAGCGCCACGCTCCTCAACTCACAATCGCCACCGCGATCCTCTATAGCCATAGCCGCTAGCGATGGTGGCGCCATGGTGTCCGCATCACGGGCAGTGCCAGTGGCGATGATCGCCGTATTTTCACCACCAATTCCACACTAGGTGATGACCCCGAGAAGCCGTCATCGCAGATGAAGACGACGGCGAGGGCCATCCCTACATCTCCTCGGTAGACGGCCTTCCCTGCAAGCAGAGCAGCGCACCTACATCCTCCCCTGTCCCTCCTCTGCCACGACGCACTCGCCATCATCGTCCCCAACTCCAGATACACCTCCATCACGCACCGGCAGATGCGGCGGCAAAGAGCTCCTGCTCGGCCTCTGCCGGCGTGTGCGCGAGGAGAGTCACAGTCGCCACAGCCCCTCCTCGACCTACACTAGCACGCGGCTCCTCCTAGGCCTCCACGGCGCCAACGCGAGGCGGGAGCAGCTCCTCCTCGGCCTCCACCGACACATGCATGAGGAGACTCACAGCCACCAGGGATTGAAGAGAATAGAGGGAGTGAGAGGGGGAAGAGAGAGAGAGAGAGAGAGTAGAGAGAATATGACAGATGGGTCCTGCCAATTCTTTTTTAAAAAAGTGCTGACCGCACTGCCACATAGGACAAAAACAACTCTGATCCCCCCAAACCCTCCGTTCCAGGCGACGCTAGTGCGACGTTCCCCAGATCGACAGGCGATTCTCTCCCTGCAGCAGCTCGATGACGTGCGGACGATGCTCCTCTACATCCAAAACTTCCCGCCTCCATCTCCATCTCCATCTTCCGAGGTGCCAGTGGCTCACATCGATGAGCCCCAGCCATTTGCCGTTTCCACCATACCTGGTGCGTCGTCTCTCTTTCATTTTCTTCCACAAACCCATGAGCCGTTCGGAATTTGGGGACCTTAAGGGGTGGGGGACGAGGGACGTTATTCACCGGCCGTTGGTTCGGGGCCACGGACGGGGATGTTCCAACCCAATCCACTCCTGTCCTGCCCATTGTCACCCCTACTCTTGGGAAGGTAGGTGGGCACCGTCCCAGCTCCATAGCTACATCTCTACTTTCTCTGTTCTATTAAAAAATTAAATTATGGTTACGAATCTAGATATAACCCACATCTAGATTCGTAGTCAGAAGTTGATTTTCTATGGACGGAAGGAGTAATGTCAATTGCTCTGTCGATTGTTGTCGATGTTTTGTTAGCAAGGCGAAAAAATGGTATCGAGATAAACAACTTTACTCACCTAAAACAACTTGTTTATAATCTTTATCAAGATAAGGTAAAATAAAACCTGGAGGAACGAGTAGTGTCAATTATTCTGCCGATTGTTGTTGATGTATGAAAAAAAAAAGTTGTCGGCAAGCCAAAAATTGAGATGAACATACCACTTTATTCACCTATTATGGGCCATATCACACCTAAAACAACTTGCTTACAATCTTTATCAGGAGAAGGTAAATTACAATCTTTATCAAGAGAAGGTAAAATAAAACCCTTATCTTGTTATCTTTATCAAGATAAGGTAAAACAAAACCTGGAGAAAACCAAAGGCCATGTTATAAAACATTCAGTAAAAAGATCTTCCTTCACTAGCCTGCAGCCTACTCTCTCCGTCCCATAAAAACCAAATTATTTTTTATGGGACGGAGAGACTAGGTGCGCTGCCATGTTGTGGAGCGACCAACCCAACGAAGTATTAGTTGCCTTGTTACCGATGACGAGGAGGTCATGTTCTGAAACGTAACTCCAATTCAGATTAAATCATGCATGTGAAAGAAAACAACACCACTTTCTACGCAAAACAATCAGTTCTGGATCCCAGATACAACTTACCCGGCCCAGTCAGGGCTCACCAACTAGGATTCGACGAGGACCATATGAGTTTGCTTGGAGCTAAGAGACGATGACGGCCTTCATGCGTCTCCCCTGCCCATCAGTAGCTCGACAGACTTGCCTCCGTGGCGAGCGTACAGGGCAGAAATGGCATAATCTGCAGTAGTAAGAGGGACATTACTAGAACTGCCTGCAACCCAACACTTAGGCGTGCAGCTGCCATTGAATTTGCCGACCCAATTCCCCGGCCTCTCTTCGCTGCTGCAGCATGAAGAGCTGTGTCCAATTTATTGCGTGCAACAGATCGTCTTATGTGTTGACTTAGTTTTTTTTTTTTTTTTTAAGGAACATGTTACTTAGTTTTCTCGGGTCAGCAATATATTTCGTATATTTTATCTTAAAAAAAAGTACTACCTCCATTTCATATTACGAAGTAATTTTTTTAAGTTTAACCAAGTTTATAAAAATGTAGTAATATATCCAACGTAAAATAAATATATTGTCAAATATACTAAATATTAGTTTTAATTTGGTGTTGTAGATTTCTAAAATACAAAGATATACAAGACAAAAGAAGAATTACAAGTATGTTTTCAGAAAACAAATATCTAACATTTCTTTGGAAGTTTTTTAATGTATTTCTTTGGCGATAAAGGTCTTATATTCATATAACAATAAATAAATATTCATCTAATTGTAATAAAATGTATGAAAACAATAAATATAAAACGCCCATGCATATGCATAACGTTTCTTGAGACTCTTTATTCACTATACCTTGTTGCCGGTCTCTCTTTTTATGTTACACTTACCCGATTTCGTGAGCACGATTCCCATATTACTAAATGGTGTATTTTTATGAAATTTTTTTTATAGGAAGTTAATTAAAAAATATCTTAATCCATTTTAAAAGTTTTTTTATAGCTAATACTTAATTAATCATGCGCTAATGAGTCACCTCGTTTTCCGTGACAGAGAGTAGGTATCCGAACCTATTGGTTCGAAGCGCCACCTTAAAATGTCTAGGTAAGCCATCGTTTGCTATTCACAGCATAGTCAAACGGTATATTTGCAAATAAAAAAATAATTTACGAATAAAACTATATCTATATATGTGTTCTCAATGATCTAAAATAAAAATATTATGAAAAACTCCAAAATTAACTCTTAACTTATAAGATTCACCACATCTAACTTCTTCCTGGCTACGTACGCCCACTCATAGCTATCCAGCAGGCACATAGCGACAAGACTGGCTCTAGCATAAGAACCCACAGCGAACGGAAAATTCCGGAAGCATTCGCGTCGCGCTTGTGGGCTCTTACTCGTAGCCCCGTAGCCAGTAATCGTTTGTGTATAGCGAGTGAGAGCGCGACCGCAACCCCTGGGCCACACCGTCCCGCTCTTAGTCCATATCTATGACTTCACCACATTTAGCGAAGCCTCACCTCTGAACTCTGAATACGGCGACGATAATTAGAAAGAATGCTCACTTGTATGCTACCATGTGACACGTTACTAATTCTGATAACAAAATGGTTAGGCATCACTAACTAGCAAACAATTAGCATTCCTTTCCCACGACGTGGGGCTTTGATTTTCGCGGATCGCGAGCACTCTCGACTCTTAGAGCCAGACTGACTCACGCCTACACCCCACCACATATACCAACCCCTCTGGGGCTGGACACATTTGCATGTTGCGCATGATAGGAAGAGGAGATGAGACGTGTGCCGGGAGTGAACATACGAGACTCTGGGCCGCTACACTTCCTCTCTACTGTCTCACCACCCACAGCGCTGCTTCCCTCCTTCACACCTTCCTCCACGGCCCCTCATCCTGCGTGCCCGCGTCCGCACTGCGTGGCGCTCTCCGCGAGCGAGGCCGCCGACCGCGACCGGGCGCACGCGAGCGTCCTCTCGCGCCCCGGTCAGCGGCCTCTGTTCTGGCCTATACCGACAGCTCGAGGCGGCGCCGAGTGGGGAGCCGCGCCGGCGTTCGACCCTGCGCGTAGCCGGCGTGCGCCCGCCCTTCCGCCAGGCCCACCGCCCCCACCGCCGCCGCGGGAGCACCGCCCGCTACGCCGGAGCCTCCGCCGCCTCCGGCTGGCCGCCGGTGAGAAGAGGGAGGAGGAGACCCGTGGAAAGAGAAACTAAACCCAAACGACAATACAGAAGGCAGCGGGCTAGGAGGTCGAAGGCGGCGCGGCTCCTGGCCCCCCCTCCCAGATCTGGCCAGAGAGGGGCGGGGGAGACGGTGCCCGCGGCTCCCAGCCCCTCCCTCCCAGATGCTGGCCGGGAGGGGGGCAGGGGAGAGCGGGGCCAGTGGCTCCCCGGCCCCTCCCTAATCTGGCGGAGATGGGGGGGGGGGCGGTACGCGGGGCGGCAGCGGGGGCAGGGTGGCGGGCTCCCGGCCACGCGGGAGGGGGTTGAGGGGTCCGCGACGGCGAGCTCCCGGCCCCTCCCTCCCAATTGGCACGAAGGGAGCGGGGCGCACGCCGTGCCCCCGATGGCCAACTGCCGCCGCCGGGAGCACACGCCACCACCGCCGGGAGCCTCCGCCGTCTCTGGCAGGCGGCCGGGGAGTGGAGAGGTGAGGGGAGGGGAGAGGCCGGTGAGGAGGTGTGAGAGGAGAGGTGTGGAGGGGAGGAGAGGTGTGGTGTGGGACTTAGAAAAAATGCAGCGCTCGCAAGTCTATTTATATTTAAGTCTATTTTCGCAGGCGGACAGCAAATTTCACCCCAATTTATATTTTTGTAGGCGATCATTTGGCTCTAAGGGTTATGTCCGCTTGCGAAAATAAAGCCCCCACGTCGGGAAAAATGTTTTTTCTAGTAGTGATGCTAACCATTTTGTACTAATTACTAACTTAATGTACATTAATTGAACATTTTATTATCTCACGTTTAATTCAATGTTGCTTCTAAATGTGTAACAAGTGACTAAGGCCATGTTTGTTTCAGCTTATGATTATTATACTATAGATTATTAAGCCAGATTTCTATAAGCTGGATTATAATAAGCTGATATAAAATAAGCTGTTAGTTGTTTGTTTGTCTGGATTATTGGAGGTATGGATTATTGGGTTTGAAAGGCTAAATTCTATAATGCCCTCAGCTATCTGTTCGGTTGATGGCATAGGTGTGTAATTTTTCTCAAGTATGTAGGGGTAGTAGGTCTTTAGCCACTCAATAATTTGAAAAAAAGCTCCTTTAGAGCAGCTTATTAGATTATAATAATCTGGCTTATAGATTATAATAATCTGCTATAATAATCTACTTATTTATTTCAACTTACTCCTAATAAGCTAGATTATAATAATCCTAAGCTGAATCAAACAGGGCCTAATACGGATGTTGGAGGTTGGGTGGTACTCGATGACCCACGGGACTCTAGCTGTGCTCGCTAAGACCCAACACGATGCTTGGAATTTTCTCTGAGTTATTAGCAGCATCATCTTTTCGCATATGCTTATACTTATAAGCTAAAATTTAAATTTTCAATCTTAAATTAAGAGTTAATTTTGGAATTTTTTATAATATTTTATTTTAGATCATTGAGAACACATATATAAAAGTTTTATTCGTAAATTATTTTTTATTTGCAAATATACCGTTTGACTATGCTGTGAATAAGGCAAACGATGGCTTCCTAGACATTTTAAAGGTTGCGTTCGAACCAATAGGTTCGGATACACTGCTCTCTGTCACAGAAAACGAGGTGACTCATCAGCGCATGATTAATTAAGTATTAGCTATAAAAAACTTTTAAAATGGATTAAGATATTTTTTAAGTAACTTCCTATAAAAAATTTTCATGAAAAATACACCATTTAGTAATCTGGAAATCGTGCTTACGAAAATCGGGAAGTGTAACATAAAAAGAGAGACAGGCAAAACAAGTATATGAATATAAGAGTCTCGAGAAACGTTATGCATATGCATGGGCGTTTTATTTATTGTTTTCATACATTTTATTACAATTAGATGAATATTTATTTATTGTATATGAATATAAGACCTTTATCGCCAAAGAATACATTTAAAAACTTCCCAAAGAAAATGTTAGATATTTGTTTTCTGAAAACATACTTGTAATTCTCTCTTTGTCTTGTATATCTTTGTATTTTAGAAATCTACAACACCAAATTAAAACTAATATTTAGTATATTTTGACAATATACTCATTTTATGTTGGATATATTACTATATTTTTATAAACTTGGTTAAACTTAAAAAAAATTACTAGAACAATGTTGAAGCGAATCGTAATATGAAATGGAGGTAGTACTTTTTTTTAAGATAAAATATACGAAATATATTGCTGACCCGAGAAAACTAAGTCAACATGTTCCTTAAAAAAAAAAAAAACTAAGTCAACACATAAGACGATCTGTTGCACGCAATAAATTGGACGGCTCTTCATGCTGCAGCAGCGAAGAGAGGCCGGGGAATTGGGTCGGCAAATTCAATGGCAGCTGCTCGCCTTAGTGTTGGGTTGCAGGCAGTTCTAGTAATGTCCCTCTTACTACTGCAGATTATGCCATTTCTGCCCTGTACGCTCGCCACCGGAGGCAAGTCTGTCGAGCTACTGATGGGCAGGGAGACGCATGAAGGCCGTCATCGTCTCTTAGCTCCAAGCAAACTCATATGGTCTCGTCGAATCCTAGTTGGTGAGCCCTGGACTGGGCCGGGTAAGTTGTATCTGGGATCCAGAACTGATTGTTTTGCGTAGAAAGTGGTGTTGTTTTCTTTCACATGCATGATTTAATCTGAATTGGAGTTACGTTTCAGAACATGACCCTCCTCGTCATCGGTGACAAGGCAACTAATACTTCGTTGGGTTCGTCGCTCCACAAACATGGCAGCGCACCTAGTCTCTCCGTCCCATAAAAAATAATTTGGTTTTTATGGGACGGAGAGAGTAGGCTGCAGGCTAGTGAAGGAAGATCTTTCTACTGATTGTTTTATAACATGGCCTTTAGGTTTCTCCAGGTTTTGTTTTACCTTATCTTGATAAAGATAAGGGTTTTATTTTACCTTCTCTTGATAAAGATTGTAATTTACCTTCTCCTGATAAAGATTGTAAGCAAGTTGTTTTAGGTGTGATATGGCCCATAATAGGTGAATAAAGTGGTATGTTCATCCTCAATTTTTTGGCTTGCCGACAACTTTTTTTTTTCATACATCAACAACAATCGGCAGAATAATTGACACTACTCGGTTCCTCCAGGTTTTATTTTACCTTATCTTGATAAAGATTATAAACAAATTGTTTTAGGTGAGTAAAGTTGTTTATCCTCGATACCGTTTTTCGCCTTGCTAACAAAACATCGACAACGATCGACAGAGCAATTGACATTACTCCTTCCGTCCATAGAAAATCAACTTCTGACTACGAATCTAGATGTGGGTTATATCTAGATTCGTAACCATAATTTAATTTTTTAATAGAACAGAGAAAGTAGAGATGTAGCTATGGAGCTGGGACGGCTGCCCACCTACCTTCCCAAGAGTAGGGGTGACAATGGGCAGGACAGGAGTGGATTGGGTTGGAACATCCCCGTCCGTGGCCCCGAACCAACGGCCGGGTGAATAACGTCCCTTGTCCCCACACCCGTAATTAAGGTCCCCAAATTCCGAACGGGGCTCGTGGGTTTGTGGAAGAAAACGAAAGAGAGACGACGCACCAGGTATGGTGGAAACGGCAAATGGCTGGGGCTCATCGATGGTGAGCCACTGGCACCTCGGAAGATGGAGATGGAGATGGAGGCGGGAAGTTTTGGGATGTAGAGGAGGAGCATCATCCGCATGTCATCGAGCTGCTGTAGGGAGAGAATCGCCTGTCGATCTGGGGAACATCGCACCAGCCATCGGCTGGAACAGAGGGATTGGGGGATCAGAGTTGTTTTTGTCCTATGTGGCAGTGCGGTCAGCACTTTTTTAAAAAAGAATTGGCAGGACCCATCTGTCATATTCTCTCTACTCTCTCTCTCTCTCTCTTCCCCCTCTCACCTCCCTCTATCTCTCTTCAATCCCTGGTGGCTGGGAGTCTCCTCATGCATGTGTCGGTGGAGGCCGAGGAGGAGCTGCTCCCGCCTCGCGTTGGCACCGTGGAGGCCTAGGAGGAGCCGCGTGCTGGTGTAGGTCGAGGAGGGGCTGTGGCGACTGTGACTCTCCTCGCGCACACGCCGGCAGAGGCGCCCGAGCAGGAGCTCTTTGCCACCGCATCTGCCAGTGCGTGATGGAGGTGTATCTGGAGTTGGGGACGATGATGGCGAGTGCGTCACGGCAGGAGGAGACAGGGGGAGGATGTAGGTGCGCTGCTCTGCTCGGCAGGGAAGGCCGTCTAGAGAGGAGATGTAGGGATGGCCCTCGCCGTCGTCTTCATCTGCGATGACGGCTTCTCTGGTGGGGTCATCACCTAGTGTGGAATTGGTGGTGAAAATACGGCGATCATCGCCACTGGCACTGCCCGTGATGCGGACACCATGGCGCCGCCATCGCTAGCGGCTATGGCTATAGAGGATCGCGGTGGCGATTGTGAGTCGAGGAGCGTGGCGCTGGCGGCGACGGCGAAGATGCCAGTGGCCGTGGGCCATGGCGGTCGGCGGCTACAAACAAGCATGGCGCTGGAGGCACAGGTGCTGAGGCACTCGCCGCAGCGGTTTTTGGTGGGGGAGGACACCGCCATAGATGGCGCAGGGACGTCGTGCCACTCCAACAACGTCCACAACACCTGCTCGGGCTCGGATGATGTAGGCGGAATGGGCTTCCGTTCCTTGACGTCGAGGCACCTGCGCCTGTGGGCGGAAGGGGAGGGTCGACGAGGACGAGGAGCACGGTGGAGGCTAGGTGGTGGGTGAGGAGGAGGAGGAGGGAGAGGGGTGGGAGTGGAGAGATCTGACAGTGGGCCCCATCCTTTTTTTTCAAAGAATTGTTGTATGGACTGCCACGCTTATGCCACCTATGATCAAAAGCACTCCGAATTGAGTTTTGGGGGTGTAAAATAATTAGTTTTTGAGTTTTGGGGGTTATTCGTACTTTTTCGCTTATTTTTGTTAGTTTTACTTGTACCATCAAGTTAGCCTATTGTTTAACGAGTACTACTATATATGTACGGCCCAATTATACAAATCATATGCAACTAAAAACATGCAACCATATATCAAATCAACGGAGAACATATTCGTATGCACTGTAGTCGTTTACAGTACTGTTGATCAAATTCAGTCGTACGTGAGTCGGATAGTTCGATCGTATGCATATAGCAATTTTCTTGTTTAATTGGTTACATGTCTACCATTTGCACACATGACATGCAAAAGGCACATGACGTCATAATTGCACAACGTAAGAAATCTAGCTTGGTGTTCTCTCTGCCAATCGAAACTGCGTTACTAAGGGCATGATATAAGGTCACCAAATTAAGGATCGATTAAAGAGCGTGGCTAGCTTGGTGTTCTCTTTTTTTTTCAGATTTTTAACCATTTCATATTTCAAAAGACTCCACAAATTTAAAAACGTGGTTAGCTAGTAATACATATTAAAGAATGATTGACATGTGACTATTTAATTTAATCCAAAATAAAAAGGCAACCATATTCATAAGTATGATTAGCGTGAGTAGAGTATGTATAAAATTTGAAGTGTCATTAAAGTTTATTCTCGTCTCGTGAATTCCAATTATCAGAAGTGTATATTATTGTTGCGTGAATTCCAGTCAATAAGATTAGTATGATTTATATACATGAGTTAACCAAACTAAATGAAAAGCCATGAGTCTTTATTAGAAATATTTTGGTTTGACTAATTTGGACAATCCCTACATGAGCTGAGTAAATTGAACCGTGTTAAGTCCTTTATCGCCATAGAATACATTTAAAAACTTCCCAAAGAAAATGTTAGATATTTGCTTTCTAAAAACATACTTGTAATACTCTCTTTGTCCTGTATATCTTTGTATTTTAAACATCTACAATACCAAATTAGTTTCACTAAAACTAATATTTAGTATATTTTGATAATATGTTCATTATGTTGCTAATTTTTTAAATATTTGGTTAAACTTGAAAAAGTTTTCCTAGAAAAAAGTCAAAGCGAATCGTAATATGAAACGGAGGGAGTAGCACAACTATTTCTTTAAGATAAAGCGTAGAAAATATACTGCTGACCCGAGAAAACTAAGTCAACACATAAGACGATTTGTTGCACGCAATAAATTGGACGCCTTCTTCATGCTGCAGCAGCGAAGAGAGGCCGGTGAATTGGGTCGGCAAACTCAATGGCAGCTGCTCGCCTTAGTGCTGGGTTGCAGACAATCCTAGTGATGTCCCTCTTACTACTGCAGATTATGCCATTTCTGCCATGTACGCTCGCCGCCGGAGGCAATTCTGCCGAGCTGCTGATCATGGCCGGCAGGGAGAAGCATGAAGGCCATCATCGTCTCTTAGCTCCAAGCAAATCAATACGGTCTCCTCGAACCCTACTCCATGAGAACTGGACCGGGCCGCGTAAGTTGTATCTGAATCCAGAACTGATTGTTAATTTTGCGTAGAAAGTGGTGTTAATCGGGGCGGATTCACAATGGGGGCGGGGGTCTTGAGACCCCAACTATCGCCCCCGGGATAGTGAAAACCCCCTATGTCCCCACTAAGTTTTTTTTTTCATAGATCCATAGGATGTGAGGACTGGAGGTTCGATTTATGCTCATGCAGTTTATTCAACTCCCACTACTATTTTTTTCTAGATCCGCGTCTGGTGTTAATGTGTTTTTTTACCAGGAACTAGATCAGCAACTCTAATCAAACTGACGAGCATATATGTATATGTACTCCTATCATTTTGTTTCACATGCATGATTTAATCTGACTTGGAGCTACGTTAATTGCAGAGCATAACCCTCCTAATCCACATCAACCAGGCAACTAATACCGTTGTTGGGTTCGTCGTTCGGTGAACATATGGTAGCACATAAGCTGCAAGCTAGTGAAGGAAGGTCTTTCTGCTAGTTGTTTCACAACCTGGTTTTTGCTTTCTCCAGGTTTTATTTTACCTTCTCTTGATAAAGATAAGGGTTTTATTTTACCTTCTCTTGATAAAGATTGTAAGCAGGTTATTTTAGGTGAATAAAGTGGTACTAATGTTCATCCTCAATTTTTTGGCTTGCTGATAACTTTTTTTTTCATACATCAACAACAATCGGCAGAGCAATTGATACTAATTGGTTCCTCTAGATTTTATTTTACCTTATCTTTATAAAGATACAAGCAAAGTTGTTTTAGGTGAATAAAAGGTGCTACCAATGTTTATCCTCGATACCCTTTTTGGCTTGCCGACAACTTTTCTTCATACATCAACAACAGCCAACAAAGCAATTGACATTATTCACTCCGTCCTATAGAAAATCAACTTCTGACTACGAATCTAGATGTGAACTATATCTAGATTCGTAATCATATATTGATTTTTTATAAAACAGAGAAAGTAGAGATGTAGATATGAAGTTCGGATGGCTGCCCACCTACCTACCCAAGAGTAGGTGTGACAACGGGGCAGGCAGGGGCGGATTGGGCTGGAACGTCCCCGCCCCTAGCCCCAATCAAACGACCGGGTGAATAACATCCTCCGTCGCCACACTCCGACCAGGGGTCGTGGGTTTTGTGGAAGATGAAAGAGAGACGATGCACCATGCACGGTGGAAACGCCATTTGCATATAAAATGTATCCAAACAATTTGCATTTAAACAAGCGGCATTTGCATATAAAAAAAAGTTGCATTACACATTATAAAGTCTTAGTATACAGCACTACATGAAGAACAAAAACTAAAAGTATACCTAAGAGGCTAAGAACAAGATTAGGATCATAACAACATCAAATAATATAAATCTAACCCATGGCTCTACAGGGCTACACTGAGTAATCAGTCTTTGATCAGCAACAAGTCATCCATCTCAACAGGTCTGATGTGTCTCAATGTATAATTTGAACTGGTCCGGTCGATCGATGCCCTGTAGCCAATATAAATACTCATGTACTCTGCCCGTTTGTCACGGCGAGCAAGGTGACAATATATATGACTTTAAGTACGTCGATCTTCTAATCTCTATTGGTCAGGCAGCAACCAGTTTACAAGGACTTTTTACCTTATGGACCGCATGCCAAAAGTGATCAGTTAAAGAAGCAATGTGGAAAGGAAATCATACTTTTCTAGTCAACAATGGAAACTACTATTGTTTTAATGATCTGCATGTATCCACCTAATTCGTTTACCAGCCTAGCTTGTCCAATTATCCCTTTTCAGCACTTAAGTTATCTACAATTTCTATATAATTGGAACTGCCACATTAAGAAAATATAAAAAAGAGACGTTGGCTTGCTCGCATGCTTAATCATGGCATCGATGCATTATGTACCGTTTTGTACCAGCTACTAGCTTAACGTGTATTGAGCATTTCATTATCTCCCATTTAATTCAATATTGTCTTTTTAACGTGTAAAAAGAGACTAATGCAGATGCTGGAGACAGGGTGTTAGTACACGCATGACCCATGGAACTCAAGTCCAGCTGTGCTCGCTAAAACCCAACATGATGCTTGGAATTTTCTCTCATTTATTAGAAACCTTAAGTCTCAAGAAAGAGACAAGGCAGTGCGTATGCATGGGCACCTTATTTATTGTTTTCACAAATTTTATTACAGTAAGTATATGAATATTTAGTTTTGGTTACTTTTACTTATAAAAGTCAAGTTAGCCTATTGTTTAATTGGCCACATGTCTACCATCTGCACACGACATGCGAGATGCACAACATATAATTAACTCAACACTGCATGGAGGGGGCATCACATTAGGCGTTTCCACCAATATTAGATGGTACTCCCTTCGTTTTACAATGTAAGTCATTCTAACATTTTCCACATTCATATTGATATGAATGAATCTAGACATGCTAGAATGACTTGCATTGTAAAACGGAGGAAGTATAAAGTAGTCAAGCACATAATATGTGATCGACCTGGGAAAATGAAGTCAACTCAAAAGTTCGGACTAATAAATAATGCAGCTGTTCTAAAGAAAATAAATAATGCAGCAACAATTCATACCTTCCTTCCCAGAGTTTTTCGTATTTGATATCTCTAGGTCTCGGTACCTTTTCAAGAATAATAAAAATACCCCAGTTATAATATGATCCAGAACTTATTGTTTGTGTAGTAAATGGATCTATATATATTCTGATATGTGCAGTTTATTCAAGTGTTAATGTGTTATCACCAGGAACTAGACTACTAGAGAAGCTACGCTAATTAATTAAACTGATGAGCATATATACTCTCCTATCATTTTCTCTCACGTCCACGATTTAATCTGACTTGGAGTTATATATATGTTTCAGACCCGAGACACGACCCTCCTTGTTGCTAGGATTTGAGCAGAGCCAAGTACAAAGTTTGCATCTTAATTTTACGGAGAAGTATTGTAGGTGTGGTGATGGAGTTATGGGGGCAAACAACTCCATTGACCAAGGTTTTAATCCTTGTGTAGGCATAATTTGACATAGGTATTTCCTTACTGTCTTGCAAACAAACTAGCAGGATGATCGGCATTTGCGCGATAAGATCTACTAAAGTTTATAGCTTCAATTCATATATATATTACACTCACTTTCTTCATCGTTTAATTGTACAATGTTATCCTTATTCTAATGTAACTTTATAGAATGTTTATTTTTTTTTATTTCTTCGAGATTGTAATACTATTGTAATGCTAATCAAGCACATCTATCAGTGTCGAGGTCTGCTAATGAAAAATTCCTCTCATTTCAATTAAGTGAAACTATTTCTATTTCTTCGTGAAAAATTCTATAGTGCTCTTTTTCGATCGCTTTGCTCTCGTCCTTGTCACCGATAATTCACTTTGTTTAACCAACCTGAGTGCCTGACCTTCATGAGGAATCATCCTCGCTAAATTAGATGAAAAGCAAATGCGGGAAGGGCATAGAATGATTCATTGCGGGGAAAAATAGCGTGTTATGTGTACTGTGTTTCTAAAACAAATAGCGTGTTATGTGCTCTGTATTAGTTCTATATAATAGAAAAACTAGGTGGGCACGGTCGCACGGAGAAAGAGGATAGAGTGGTGCCGATGGGGCTCGAGGATACCGGATCTGGTGCTATTAATGACGCACAAGGGAAATGAATGAGAAACGATGCGCTGATACTGCCCACCTCACTTTGGCTTGAGAGAGGAGAGGAGAGAGATGTGAAACGAGCTATAAACTTACAGCCAGCTTAAGTTTAGGAACTTAGAAAATCTGTGAGAAAGACGGATGGACCATATACTTATAATGAAAAGCTAATTACTATATGAGTGAGCTGAGAGATAGGCTATAAATATCTATACAATTAGCAGCTGGTTGTATTATTAGCTTTGCTCTGATGCTAGCTCCTGTTTCGCCCTGCTCCAACATAGGGGGAAGTCTAATTCAAATATTTTTATAATAGATATTTTATCTGTTTCAAAATACAATAACCTAGAATTAGATTATACACAATCTAGTACTACAAATCTGAATCTAAAGTGGTCGTAGTGCTATGAATCTAAGAGCCTGCTTGGGGGAGCTTAAGATTCTGAGAAGCAACTGATTGGTAGCCAGCTTCTGAGAATCTGGAGAAGCTAGATTTCCTAGCTTCTGGCTTCTAGTTTATTTTCTGGATTCTACAACTACAGCTTCTCAGAATCTGGACCAAAAGCTAGACTGTTTGGGGAGCTTCTGATTCTGGGAGAAGCTGCAGCTGCTAGAAGGTCCCCCAAACAGGCCCTAAATAGGACTGTCCAAATTCATAGTATTAGGTGATATCTAATTCGATTTTAAATTATTATATTTTACAATGGAGGGCATCTTCCCTACACTCATCATGGAAACATTTCCTTCACATGCGTCATTTTGTACCATGAACATTTTGCATATCTGCCCCCAGTAAACTAGTTTTGATATTTTCCATCAATCATGCATGCTCGTCCTTTGAAACATGCGTGCACAATAAACAACCGAAGAAATCATTTTTAGGACATGTTATTCCAGCTTTACTCACATATCCTGTGAAGAAAAAGTTGGCTCACATTTGACATGATGAACAATTATTAAACATGTTTCAAAATACCACTAAACTCATAAAGTGAGCATAGCTAAACTGATTAGATTTCGTATGGTGGAACAAACCCATGTGAGTTTAAGTTCTAAACTTCGCATGAGTGTTCACATATGCAGATAATTATTCTTTTAGGGTTGGCGAGAAAAGACAACAAGACGTACTAGAAAACCCCTAATAGGGACTGGCTCATAGGTGTTGGTTTAATTAAAACCAGCAGTTATAATATAGTATAGTTACCGGTTATTTTAAAATCAGTACCTATACTCAGCACCCATGGTCGCCCTGAGCACCGACGAGGAGTGGTATGGGCGGCGGCAGGGCAGCGGCAGCAGCCGGATGTGGTCGCGGTGTAGAACAGCCACCCTGAGCACCTCCTCGTTCGCAACATGATTCCGACGACGGAGATGGCGATGGCGTGGTGGAAAGCGTCGGCCACCAGGTGAGATGGGGAGCGCGCTCCATGCCGCCGCTCCTTATCACCTATGTTCCTCGTCCCTGCTCCGTATTGTGAGTAGAAGGCATTGGCGGAGACCGCTCCTCGTCCTAGCTTCACTCCGCCGCCACTCCGTCTCAAGGCCGAGCCACCGCTCCTAGTGTCGGGCTCCCTCTCTTCACTAGCTGTGGAATGGAGGGAACTCGCCAACCACCTTGCAGTGTTGGGCTAGAGAGAGAAGGAAAAGAGAAAAGAAAACGAGCAGTAGAAAAAGTGACTAACATATCAGACCGCATACTGACTTAGCTGGTTAGACTTGGTCAACGTGCCACGTCAGCGAAAATTGCTTTCAAAACCGTTGAGGAGGTCAAATTACACTGTTTCAATAGTTGGAGGGTCAAGACAGGGTTGAGGGATACAAATTAGATTGGAGATATATTTGAGGGAGTCAAAGTGGATTTATTTCGGAGGAGAAAATGCCTCCAAGAACAAGAGTGCCCAATTCTCGTGCTGTTGAGCCACATTGGGCCATGTAATGGGTTGTAACTCATTCTTTCTTCTAACTAGGCGAAACCCCGCGCGTTATTATGGAAATTTAGTATGGTAACAATAAGTAGAAATAATGTGTAAGATAGCTGGATGATATAAGCTTACATATGTTGACGTGGTTTACAATAATTTAAATAGTATATATAATGATTATTTAAATATGAAAGTAATGTGATGTGGCTTTACGAGAGAAAAAAAAGAGGTAGATAATTTAAACTATAGATTAATCATCCAAGGGCAATAAACAATTGAGGTGATATGGCTTAATGAGAGAAGAGAGAAATAACATTAACTAAGTGATGGTGAACTATATAAGCATATATAAGATATTAAAAAAATAATGGAGAGATATATTAAAATATTATGTGAATTATGTGGGATGATGATTTAACATGCTTGCATTTCAAAGCACTAAAATTTAACAAATTATAGAATTATAGATAATATAGCATACTTACATGATGTTTAAGATGTAATAATTGTTAGTGGATGATGATGTGCATTTTTGCATGTTAAGCTTTATAATTTAGTGGGTTATAACTTTATAATAAGATGGGATAGTGGAAAAAATTGGCTGAGTGGCTGTAGTAGGTGAGGGGGAGAGAGAGAGAAAAAAAAAGGTTAAATACCCGCTTGATAAATTGGAGGCGTCTTGGTGGCCGCGGCACTCGACCTAGTTGATCGAGTTGCTGAATTACTCTATTGGTGTGTTTGGTTCGGTGGAATTGTTAAGGGGAAAATGTGAGTTTGAAGGGTGGCAACTGTTAAATCTATTGTTTGGTTGAATCGACATGGGGGGTTTTAGGTGGAATTTGGAAGGGGAGTTTAAGAGCGAACCCTCGCCTTTTCAATACGTGGATAGAGGCAGGTAATTGGAAGGAAATTCCCATCTAAGTACGACGAGATATACCAGAGCCATATATCATCACTTAGAATTCAATTCACATCCATACTCCCCATGATTCTTATCTCTACTAGTACCAAATAAGAAACTAGAAGTAAAAATTAGACTCCCATGAATTTCCAATCCCTTTCCCATCTCTTACCAAAGCCGTGTGTCCAGAGAGAGAGAGAGAGAGGCGCTAACAGACCACTTTCAGTGCTGAACTTGGTGTCCCCACTCAAGCTTGGAGCATTTTACCAACATAATCTTCATTGACACAAAAATGTGATCGACCAAATTAAAGAGGCAACCAAGAAGAATTCCACCAATCGTGATCCAACTAAATATTCTGTTGTGGTTGTAGCTTATTTCAAGCAAAGGTCAGGATTTATTCCATTGTCCAAAAAAACTGAATATTCAACATGACATATTTGAAGAAGATCTTGACAGAGGACTAGTCCCTTTGAGAAATTCAGAGAAAAGAAATCCATGAAGCTAGCTAGATCATGCCGTAGAATTTCCATACACTTTCTTGTTACTGTTGGCTGGTATCCCTCACACGACTGTTTTTTTTTTTTTTTACGACTCAACACCAAACGGTTCGATGATTCATTAAATAGAGCATGAGAAAATTACAAGACTAACACAGTGAGAGGCAGTAGGCAAGAAAAGGAAAAAAAAACACACCACCACGCACCAACAGCGCTTATACATAACCCAGAAGAAGACTAGCACCAAACCGACCGCCGCTAAGTGTGACCGACTGTCGCTAAACCAACAAAGAAGCAAACACCGAAACCGCGAAAAACAAACCTAAACGGACACCGCACTCACATGGCTGTTTTGCTTATTTTTTCCTGGTGGATTCTGAACCATCTTCCTCTTTGTTTCCTTTTGTCCTAACTATAAACAATCTCACAATTCCATCACCTGCCACCAAACTTTGCACTTTACTTTCCACAGTTTTTGCTAGATTTCATCATCCGATAGTTGTATATTTACCCCGGCCGGTGTACATGCACCATTTAAAAGACTCGAAAAGTCTCCTACACCCTATATGTATTCCGTCTTCACCTGTCACTGTTCTTTTCTCTTGCATTCTAGTCCATGTGTGGTCATGGTATAATCGATCTCCAATTTCAACTGCCTGCTTAAGACTCAAATAGAAATCAACGAAAGTAACATTGCTGAAAATTCAGACGATCGAGTATAGACCTCCTATTTATGCAAGCTGGCCGGTGTATTTCTTAACTCTGCATTTGTAATTTGTACTACACAGTTAGCCTGATTGTGCTTTGTGCAGCTAGCAGCAAATTTATTACAGAGAGGCCAATGAACTTCGATGGCTGCTCGCCTTAGCGTTGGCGTTGGGTTGCAGGCAATCCTAGTGACGTCCCTCTTGCTGCAGATGACATTATTTCTGCCGTGTGCGCTCGCCACCGATGGCAGAAAGCCTTCCCAGCTACTGATCATGGGCAGAGAGATGCATCAAGGCTTGGCTCCAACCAAATCCACACGATGTCGTCGAATCCTAGTGCCGCGGCTAGTGAAGCACAACTGGGATCCGGGTAAGCTGCGTAGGTGTAGTTGGATCGATCTTTTTTTTTTTCTTTTTAAGAAGGATATTTTTTACCCGGTGTCTACATCCAACCGGATATACACAGTTTTTTTAAATTGAAAACTTAGCCCCACGTCAAACAACCCAATCTGAAATTCATTCCTATCAAAATTTAAACTTAGAACCTTAATATGCTACTCAGGTCATTGCAAACATTACGCTACATACCCTTTCATGATTCGTGCATTTAATTCATCGAGATAAGTGTTAATGTGTGTCATTACTTATTATCAGGGTCTAATCAAACTAACAAGCATATAGTATGTACTCCTATCATTTTCTTTGGCGTTGTGCATGATTTAATCTGACTTTGAGTTATGTTTCAGGACATAACCCTCCTTGTTGCTAGGAATTTGAGCCGGCCCTTTACAGAGAAGTACTGTAGGTATGGTAATGGAGCCATGGAGATATATAACTCCATTTATCCGGGTTTAAATCATGGTTCTAGCTGTGGACCCGTATATTGCACGGGCACTATAATTACTTTTTTCGATTATATGAAAGACTTACACGCTCAAAAATGTTATTTTATTTTTTTTTCTCTTATTTTTTAATATATTTTGTACAGATCTTATATTGCTAATAACTGCAGTATTTAATTTTGTAAAGTGGAGTTGTGTTCTTGATCAGATTGAATGCTATTGTTATATATATTGCAGAAGTGATAGAAAAAATATTTTTTGAATTTTAGTTTTTCCTAAGTGAATGACATGTGGATCCTGCGGACACGTAGGCGCCACCCTAGAATGCCACATCAACGCATGGAGTGGGTTGAAACCCATTTAGACCTATATAACATCAAAGACAAGTTTGAAGACCGAAAAATGCATTTTGAGAGTTCATGTACCTAAATGATACACCTGCACAAATTTAAATTTAGGAACCGCTCGTGCACTTCACTCTTCTTTTTGTAGAATATATAATTACATAACAAAAATATAATATAATAAAATATTTGTTGAACTTGTAGTTATAATCTATATCTTAAACAAAGCTAAGCTTTCTCTCCCCTCTCTCTAAAGTTGTTTTTTTTTGGGGCCTGCCAAAGATCGGCCGGCCAAATTTCATTAAGATTAGTAGTATATACAAATAAACAGGTTTTAGACTTCGACGAGAGGCTGTCGAGCTACTAGGAGAATGCTTAAAAAACATCCTCCCAAAAGAAAGGGGCAAAAATCAGCTTACAACTAGGATGCTACTCTCCTGAACAATTGAAGACTCCTGCTTCTATCCAGATTGTGATCTCCTTAATGGTGCCAACAGGTTGTCGATCTACTGATCGCGCTTGATCCTCTCTCTACAGTTGTAGAGTGACATTTTTGAAAGCGACATATATTACATAGGCAGATGCCATATAAATACATATTCGAATTGTCACCACATAGATCTTGAGGGGAAGGGAGTTCTCACATGTGAAAAACCTTGAACGGAATGATATGCAAAATATTATGCCAAGTATATTGAGAGAGCAGAGTGAGCCCGTGCCACGTTCATCGAATTGACAGTGAGAAACTAGGGAGCTTCTCAGACAGAACTAACAAATACAAGCTGCAAAAAAAAAATGGAGTACATTTTGGTCCACCAAATCTTCTTAGAGTATAATTTTAGCCTCAAAAGAAAAAAAATGGATAGTTTCTACCGTCAACATTTAGGGCTTATTCGGAATACATGATAAAAATATAAGAATAGGAAAAACACAGAAATATGATAGAATTGTAGGTGTGAAACAGAGGATTAGAAAATATACAAAAACTGGAAAAACTATCATTCGGATAGTGCAAAGGAAAACTCAGGAATCTTGATTCATTCATTACTACAAGCAGTAATGTGATAACATATTATGGGCGTGTTTAGTTCTTTGGGTATAAAGTTTTAAAGTATACGAACATACATTTGAAATATTAAACGTAGACTAATAACAAACAAATTACATATTCCACCTGAAAACTGCGAAATGAATTTATTAGGTCTAATTAATCCGTCATTAGGAAATGTTTAGGCCATCCCCAACCCTCCATGTGATCTAGTTTTCATAGCATTAAATACATGCCACATAAGCAAAAATTCTATGTGGCAAGAGAGTTAACGAGGAGAGAGGTAAAAAGATGAAGAAACCATTTCTCATGCAAGAAACCATCTCTACACAAGTACCAAGAATAAAAAACAAGAGGATAAGTGGATAAAAGGAGAGAGAAGAGAGGTGATTGGATGAGAATTTAATTTGAAGACACCATCCATTGTATACATAGTTTCTACACATAGTGTCTATATGACATGGCAAGTATGGAAACTACTTGATAGTTTCTAGGTTGGGGATGGCCTTACTGTAGCATCACATTGTCAAATCATGGCATAATTAGGCTCAAAAGATTCGTCTCGTAATTTACATGTAAACTGTGCAATTGGTTTTTTTCCACATTTAATGTCCCATGCATGTGTCCAAACATTTGAATGTGACATTTTTGGCTAAAATTTTTTAATCTAAACAGGCCTATATCTAATTTACTGTACTTAGATGGTACAATGCAGCAACTGATGTGTGGGCGAATAGTGGACTGTTTTTTCCTATGAAATTCCTTTGAAGGTACTGGGGACCTACAGAAATGCTTGGAAACAGAATGGAGTGAATCCTATGCTCCGAATGCATATACACTAGCAAACCCTTAGGAACTGGTTTCCTATGAAAAACCTATCGAAAGCATGTAATACGAATTGAATGAGCCCTTAATTAATAACACCTTCAACCAAATCCCCCACTGTGGTTTTAATTATTTGATATAGTGATTGTATTTTTTCCTTTGATTGATCCGTGATGAGGAAGGCTTAACTCCGACAAGTGAATGGAAGGATCAAGATATCACCTAAAGGGAGGGTTGAATAAGCGTTCCTGCGAATTAACGAAACTACATACATGGTGGAACTAGTATGTCAACACCGGATACCCCAGTTTTGCCAGCAAGCACAAAAATGAAAATATCTCAGCCCCAAATTGAGTTCTAGATCAAAGCAACTAATGTGCAGTGTGTCATATGTTGTTCTTTCGTAGAGCCACGAAGCACCTGCACCCAAATACATGCACAACCGAGTAGATTAAAGAAAAGCACAAATCAAGACAAGAATTCAAAATACAAGCAAACCAAAGTAGAGACGCAAAGATGTTTTCCAAAGTTCGGATTCTCCACCGAGAATCCCACGTCCCCGTTGAGGAAGCTCCCAAATAAATTAGGTATTTTCAATTGCTTTCCTCTTTTTTTGAAATTAAACTCATAAATTTATTTATATAGTGAGGATTACAGATGGAGCACAAAGGAAATGATATTCCCAGAACATCGCTATAAAAGATAAGACATAAAAGACAACACCATCCATTCAAAAGGTAAAGTTAGCTAAACTAAGAAAAACATCTTCCAAGAAATCCAAAGAGCAGTAATGAACGTGATTGACAGGGGACTGCGGCATTGCCACGACAACCACGTCCATGAGCCTCTACTGAAGATGAGCACACCGCTTGACAGACTGGTGACACCATTTTAAAAGAGGCTTTCCTCTTTTCACTATCTTGTTTCTTCCCTTGTGGAGGTGAAGCTGCTACCTTCACTTCTTGGAGAAACAAATGCTTCACAAATGTTAGGTGGAGCCCTTGAGTGATGGGATTTGTTGTCTTGTGCTCTCAAACTTCAAATCTCTCAACCCAACTCTTAACATTTCTCAATAATCACAAAAACCTCATAAAGAGGGGTAGGGGAGAGCTCGGGAGGCCTCTAGGATGTCACTATTACGGATTGAGCCAACAATAATCCTCTCAGACATACTCCCTACTTTTTTTGCAAAGGGAAAAAAACATTATGGAGCTAGAGGGGCATATCCATATGTCAACCACCCTCGCTACTAAATCCCTAATTTTGTTTTGAAAAAAAAATGATATTATGGAGCCAGAAGGATCATAGACCACATGTCAGTAAAAAATATATGCAAGAATTAAGAGATTAAATATATACAAATGGTAATTATAACAAGTTAATTATAATTTTCTTTAATTAAAATCCCGTTGTAACGCATGGGCAATATGCTAGTACTATATACTCTTTTCTAATTCTACTTTAAGCAGAGCACTATTGCATGCCGAAGCAGACATAAGTATAATCTTTATTTGTGGTGTAGTTTTGGTACTCTATTCATCCCAAAATATAAGAACATATGATCGGATGAGACATTTTCTATTACTACGAATATAAACAGACAGAAAATGTCTCATCCAATCATACGTCACGGAGGGAGTACATATAATCCATCAGGTCATCAAACCTACATTGCTTATAATGTCAGAGCGGCTTAGCGCGCCTATATTTCTAGGGAGACCCAAAATCAGAAAGAAGCAATGTGGACAGAAGAGTATTCTAGTCAACAACGGAGGCTATTATTTTAGTGGGGTGCATGTATCGACCTATGGTCCAACTCAGTCCTTTTTCAGCATGCAAGTTATTCAGTTAAAAAGTCATCAACCAAACTCAGCTGGTACAGACATTTTTTTCAACCCGTCAAATGACCACGCGCATCAGGCAAATTGCAGAGTTTGTTATCTATGAATACTACAAAGTAGCACCACTCTCCAGTTTAAAACCGTTAATTGTCGGGTATCAAGAAGATCACATTAAGCGAAGTAACATTTCCAGGAATATTAGGTCTAAGAAAGCAATCCAGCATGCCATATGGGACAAACCTGAGAAAAAGGAAATCAACTCAAAACTTCTGACTTACCAAATACTGACGGACCTTAGAAAATGAAGAGAACACAAAATTTCAGACTACGAGATAATGCATCACATTCAAAGACTATTTTGTGTTGGACTACGATTTTGTTTTTAGGCTAGAAGCAGTAGGCCGATTTCCTTGGAGTACAGAAATATAAGGCAAGTGCGTGCCTCCTCCTACATATTAGCCATAAGCAAAATAGCAAGCCTCACTGCCCTCAGCACCAACAGCAAAATGATCCGCTTGTTTGCTTCCTGCCCAAACTCATTCCTCTCTTGGCTGTCTTCATCTTCTCAAGTTCCCTGCCATTAGCAATCAGTGATGACACAGACACTGATAGAGAAGCCCTGCTCTGCTTCAAGTCCAAATCTCTGATCCTAATGGACTTTAAGCTCTTGGTCCAATACATCCCTGAACTTCTGCAGCTGGCAGGGTGTTTCATGCAACAGCACACAGCCCCAACTCCGAGTCATGGCTCTCAATGTCAGCTCCAAAGGCCTTGGTGGCTTAATACCACCTTGCATAGGCAATCTGAGCTCCATCGCAAGCCTCGACTTATCAAACAACGCATTCCTTGGAAAAATTCCAAGTGAGCTCGGCCGTTTGGGACAAATCAGCTACCTGAACCTGAGCATCAATTCTCTTGAAGGCCGTATTCCAGATGAGCTGACCTCATGCAGAAATCTCCAGGTACTCGGCTTATGGAACAACTCCCTCCAAGGTGAGATACCACCAAGCTTAACCCAATGCACTCACCTCCAGCAAGTTATGCTTTCCAACAACAAGCTTGAAGGCGAAATTCCTACCGGATTTGGGACGCTTCGTGAGCTGAAAACATTGGATCTCTCCAACAACGCCCTCACAGGTGACATACCACCATTGTTGGGCAGTAGCCCGTCTTTTATATATGTCGATCTCGGGGTCAATCAGCTCACAGGAGGAATCCCAGAGTTCTTGGCAAATAGCTCATCCTGCAAGTCATTAGGCTCATGCAAAATGGTCTTACAGGGGAGATCCCACCATCCCTCTTCAACAGCTCCAAATTGACAACCATTTACCTCAACCGTAACAACTTAGTTGGTTCCATACCACCTATTACAGCAGTTGCTGCACCTATTCAATACCTTAGTCTAGCACAGAATAAACTAACAGGAGGGATACCAGCTTCACTGGGAAACCTTTCTTCCATGGTTCTTTTATCTCTAGGAGCAAATAGCTTGGTGGGAGCATTCCTGAGAGCCTAAGTAAAATCCAAACCCTAGAGAGGCTAGTTCTTACATATAACAAGTTGTCTGGTAATGTGCCACAGAACATTTTCAACATGACATCTTTGAAATATCTTGGAAATGGCCAATAACTCACTCATCGGCCGACTACCACCAGATATAGGCAACAGGCTTCCAAACCTTGAAACCTTGATCCTATCAACAACACAGTTAAATGGGCCGATCCCAGCTTCTCTTGCCAATATGTCCAAACTAGAAATGATTTATCTTACTGCTACTGGGCTCACCGGTGTAGTGCCATCTTTTGGGTCCTTGCCAAACTTGCAGGACCTTGATCTTGCATACAACCAGCTTGAAGCAGGGACTGGAGCTTCCTCTCATCCCTTGCAAACTGCACTCAACTGAAAAAGTTGGCCTTGGATGGCAATATTCTCCGAGGAAGCTTGCCTAGCTCAGTCGGTAATCTTCCCTCACAGCTCAACTGGTTGTTTCTCAAGCAAAACAAACTTTCTGGGACAATTCCATCAGAGTTGTAACCTAAAGAGTCTCACTGTTATGTATATGGATAACAATATGTTTAGTGGGAGCATCCCACCTACCATTGGAAATCTTAGCAACTTACTGGTTCTAAGCTTTGCACGAAATAACCTCTCTGGCCATATTCCAGATTCTATTGGCAGCCTTTCCCAACTAACTGAGTTTTATATAGATGGGAACAACTTGAATGGTAGTATACCTGCAAACATAGGGCAGTGGAGACAATTAGAAAAGCTTGATCTCTCTCACAATTTCTTCGTGGAAGCCTTCCAAGTGAGGTCTTCAACATTTCTTCCCTGTCAAAAGGTTTAGATTTGTCACATAATTTGTTTACTGGGCCCATACCACTAGAAATTGGCAACCTCATAAATCTTGGAAGTATCAGTATTTCAAACAATCGCTTGAACGGCGAAATACCATCCACTCTAGGGAAATGTGTGCTTTTGGAATACCTTCACATGGAAGGGAACCTTCTTACTGGAAGCATTCCACAATCTTTCATGAACTTAAAAAGCATCAAGGAGTTGGATCTCTCTCGTAACAGATTGTCAGGAAAAGTTCCAGAGTTCATGACACTTTTTAGTTCTTTGCAAGAACTCAACCTTTCATTCAATGATTTTGAAGGGGCAATACCATCAAATGGTGTCTTTGGTAATGCTAGCATGGGTTATCTTGGGTGGGAACTACAGGTTGTGTGCGAATGCTCCAGGGTATGGCCTGCCCTTTTGCCCTGAATCAGGATCACAAAGTAAAAGCAAGTCTACTGTTTTGAAAATAGTAATTCCAATCGTAGTGTCTGCTGTTGTAATTTCATTGTTATGTTTAACGGTTGTTCTCATGAAGAGAAGAAAAGAAGAACCAAATTTGCAGCACTCCAGTGTGAACTTGAGGAAAATATCATATGAAGATATTGCCAAAGCGACAGATGGGTTCTCTGCCACAAATTTGGTTGGTTTGGGATCCTTTGGGGCTGTTTACAAGGCCTTCTGGCATTTGAGGACAATCCAGTTGCTATTAAGGTTTCAATCCAACAAGTACGGAGCACCCCACAAGCTTCAATGCGGAGTGCGAGGCATTAAGATATATTCGCCATCGAAATCTTGTCAAAATCATTACTTTATGCTCTACGGTTGATCCAAATGGCTATGATTTTAAAGCACTTGTCTTTCAGTATATGCCAAATGGAAGTCTAGAAATGTGGTTACATCCAGAGGACCATGGGCATGGTAAGCAGAGATTCCTAACTTTGGGTGAAAGGATTAGCTTAGCCTTGGACATTGCATACGCTTTAGATTATCTTCACAACCAGTGTGTATCCCCACTAATACATTGCGACATCAAACCAAGCAATGTTCTTTGGATCTTGAAATGACTGCATATGTCAGTGACTTTGGGTTGGCAAGATTTATGTGTGCTAATTCAACAGCAGCGCCTGTAACTCTACAAGTTTGGCTGACTTAAAAAGATCCATTGGATATATTGCACCAGGTGAGAGAAATTGGAAACTTATACTGATTTATTGACCTGTATGCTTCAGCCATCTTATTAACTTATCCAATGTTACATGGATTGTAGTTTTGCGCCATTCACCTTTCTTATGTTTTCAAATGAAAATGCAGAGTACGGAATGGGTGGGCAAATATCAACAAAGGGTGATGTCTACAGCTTTGGAGTACTGTTGTTAGAGATATTAACTGGAAAGCGCCCAACTGATGAAAAATTCAATGATGGTTTGAGCCTCCACGATCGCGTGGATGCTGCATTTCCACACAGAGTAACTGGATTTTAGACCCCAATATGCTACACAACGATTTGGATGGTGGAAACTCCGAACTGATGCAAAGTTGCGTCCTCCCACTGGTTAAGGTGGCACTCATGTGCTCCTTGGCATCACCGAAGGACAGGTTAGGGATGGCGCAGGTTTCCACTGAAATAAACTCATCAAGCAAGCATTTGTTGATCTTTCCAGTGGAGGAAAAATAGTTTTGAGTAAAATTAGACCTAGGCAGTACATTTGACATCCACAAAATAATCCTAGCTAAATTTGTCTTCTTTTTCTTATTTTTGCTTCCTGAAATTAGTGCGAAGCTGTTCTGCATTGCAACTCCTATGTACAGCTACTTTCATTACCATAATTAAGTCCACACAGGATAACCTCATTGGTCCTAAATTTGTTTGCGTCAGCAGCAAATGCAATGGTCAGCAAACAACAGACAGCAGGCTGGAACACACCATAATATGGTTCTAACTTATACCAATTATACCGCATGGTTAGTCAGCAGCACAACTGACAACATGCAGGCATAAGGATATGCATAGAGCAAAATGGGCACAATGTGCGTGCGCGTGTGCGTATTGCGTGCTACTTCCACAGAAGGCATTTCCACAAACACGCCACGCGCGTTCAGAGGAAACACAGGAAATTGGAGATTCAGTTACAGGCACACGCAAGGTCAGAAAAGCAGTACCATTCTGACCTCAGAGGACGGCGCCGGATTGGGAAACCGCCATCGCCGCGCCTGCAGTACTGGCTTGCTCGGCGTCGCCGTCGCCGTCGCCCATCGCGTCTTCAGCGGCGGCAGCGTGACAGACTCGGCGCAGCCAATTAGAGTCGACGCCCTCGGAGGATTTGGAGACTGGGATAGAGGTCGGGTAATTTGATTCATGCCATTAAAATATATTGAATTAGAATATACCATTGCTATTTTTTTTTTTGCTCTTCCTCTTTTTTGGCGATTTTTTTCTGTTTTTGAAGCACCTTTCTGTGTTTTCTTTTCTCTTTTTATATTTTTTTTCAACGGAAACGGACAATGATCTTAAATAGGATCTTAAATGTAAATTAAACTAGCAAAAATGCCCGTGCGTTGCAACGGTGAAAAAATTCTAATGATAATATATGTTTGTATTTTGATGAGCGGCTTGTTTTTCTTGCGGCGATTTTCTCAAACTATTTTTCAGAAATGGCGTATTTCTTTCTAATAGTTTTTTTCTAAGCATGTTTTTTTTTTGCTTTTTTACTGACTGATGAAAACCATATATTTCTCCCTTTTTTTGCTTTTATTTTCTCGTGTGTTTTTTGTATGTTTTTCTAACAATCATTTCCTCGCGCGTTTTTTTCTTTTTTTTTCAAATGTTCTATTTGGCTTTTTTCCAATACAGGAGAATATGTGACAAAAATAAGCCGTGTATGTAAATGGCAAAAAATTGATGGTATCCTTATCCGACTCAAGCGTCATCAATTTAGTGTTTTTTCCGACAGTTTTTTCAGAGCGGTTTGTTTTTTAATCGATGGTGTTTTTTTCGTTGCGCGGTTTTCAAACCCATTTTTTTTTAGAAATGGCGCGTTTTTTTTATCAAGTTTTTTCCTCGCATGTTTTCTAAAAATTTTTTACCGGCGATGGAAATAATTTCTCTCGCGCTTTTTTTGTTTTATGGAAAGATGTAAAACCTTTTAGCGTGTTTTTTTGTGCTTTTTTCTGACTTTTTTCTCACGCGTTTTTTGAACAGTTTTTTTTCTAGTGCATTTCTATTTTTAAATAGTTAGATTAGATGAGATAGAGAAGAGACATATACTGATAGAAATCGACTTTGTTTCGTCCTTTCCATTTTTTTCTCATGTGCATTTTTATTTTATACAAACCAGCTTCTTATTTTTTTACGAACCATTTTTTTCGCCACTTTCTTAGGGAATCGGACAGATTTTTAGATGTTTTTTCGGATTTTCGGCTTTAAAGGAATCGGTTTTTTTCACTTTTATTTCTATTTTTAAAGAATCGGATCTAGCGTTTTTTTTTCACCACTTTTTTTTGCCTTTTATAGGAATCGATTTTTTTTTTTCGTTCGGCATCTACGTTTTTTTTTTCACTTAGGGGAAACAGACTTTTGTTGTTGTTGTTTTTCTTTGTTTTTTGCGGCTTTCTTTTTCTTTTATGCACCTTTCGCCTTTGTTTCTCTCACTTTTATCATTTTTTAACAAAACAACCTCAAGTACCTATTGCAAGATTATAGGGACTCAAATGTATAATTAAAAATTACAAGGACAACGAATGCAAAAAGTAACAAACCCGAAAAATAAAATATATATAAAATGGAATGCCTCGATCTGTGGTTTCCATTTTTGCAAACAGATCTTCAATCCGGCACATTAATTTTTTTCAACCAAATGTTATGGATATATGGTATAGTTTGAAACCGAGAGGGTGGCCTGGGATCTCGGACTCAAACGCGAGAGGAGTTGGTGCCTTTTATTTTTCTTTAAGGGGGAATCGCATATAGAGTCGGATTTTTTTTTTTTTCTGAGAGAATAGGAGTCGGACCAGAGGAATAGGAGTCTGACTTTTTTTTTATTTTTGCTATTTTTTTTTACGGGACGGACTTTTTTTGTTTCTGAGAGGAATATGAGTCCGGACTTGTTTTTTATTTTTTCGCTATTTTTTTTAACGGACAAACTTTTTTTTTCTGAGAGGAATTATGAGTCGGATCAGAGGAATAGAGTCGGACCTTTTTTTATTTTTTCGCTATTTTATTTTGTTTTTGACGTAGACGAAGGAAGCATCTCTTTTTTTGTAATTAAAGTAGTAGAGATGAGATTTATGGGACTGAAAATCAAAAGTCAATAGGAAATCCTAGCAACCGAGCAACTCTAAAACCACTTGATGAAAACTTTCTAAACCAAAAAGGGAAAACGCGACGATGATTAGTTCAATTCTTTTTAAGGTTGTGCAAAACTCCGCATCCAACATGACATAACGCTACACATGGCTTAATTGATGAACCCTAAATCCAAAGTGATGAAAGAGATGAAATGACCCAAAACTAAATTAAATTCTAAACTAACAGCACTCGACACGATGATACAGCTAAAATTCAAAAAAGCAACATCTATAAGAACAATGCAATGGCTGCCAAAATTTCTGAGTAATGATAGCAATATTTTGATGTGAAAGTTTAGATAGTTATGAGGTAATATTATAAAAGAAATTAATAATCTAAAAGAAGGTATCACCTAAACGGGGGCATCTGTGCTCTGATACTAACTAAGGAGCAGCCGCGATCTTTCGATAGGTGTTGATAACTCTCGATTTGGGTGGAAACTCCCACACACACGATCCGACTTCCAACAACACAAATCTGAACCCTCCAAGTTGCATTGACCCTATACGTCTCTCTGTTGCAAACCCGTGCGTGTTCGGTTGAACCATCGTTGAGAGGCTATCTCATCATATGGATCCAACAGTACAGCAAACACAAGGTAGATTGCAACTCATTTGCAGATGAATTATTAATATCTCAAAGTTTGAGGTTCCACAACTGAACTAGGGCGAAACTGTAAGGCAAATATGTTAAGGCAAAACTAAACCTAATTCGATGACACTAACTGATAAATAGGTTATGGGTCATCTACGGTTATCTCAGGGCACACAACCTCTGGGTTAGCCAACGACCAATTACAAAACGCGGGAGCCAAATCAAACTCGCACTAGATGGGGTAAATGCTTTGGTTTGCATATTCCCGAGAAGCCCAAAGGAATTTTGTGGTGTGGGTGAGGTGGTAGGGGTAGGTGGTAGGTGGGAAGGGAAAGGAGGCTCGTAGGAGGGGAGATTTCATAGTTTGGCTAAGGGCATGGTGCGATGGTGGAAGGTTGAGAAGGGTGCTTATCGGCTGAGATCTTGATGTGTCACTTTAGTTGCTCACGTAATGAGGGCAATCTGTGCTGTACTTGCTCCGATATCGACTTGTGTTTAGGACCTGAGATGTGCCGTATGTGTGATGTTGGACCCCTGATGGGGTGTGATTTCTTGGACTTGGTGGGTTCGTTTGGTCTGGACCCCTATGATGTGCTTGGCACCTGTTATTATTGTCATATCTGTTCGAATCAATAATTTCTTTTTTTTGTGTTTTTTGTTTGCTGGGAATTTATAGCTATATATATATTTTTACGCTTCCATCTGAACTGCTGCGATTTTGGATCTACATAGGAATATATGCCTGTCAAATTTTGTAAAGAAATCTATCAATAATTGTGTCAAATTTTGGTATCCCAATTTCATTTTTCAAGACCAATCTGTTAAAAATTAAAGTCAAGTTTGTCAAATTGACTTGTTAACTTCAATTTATCAAAATATGTCAAATGTACTAAAATTATGCAAAATTGAAGCCAAAATATGTCTAACTTGTCTTAAATATGAACCACATGTCAAATTTATACAAATATCTTCAACAAATCCGACATTTACACTTTATGAATAATAGGGTTAATGCAGATATGACAGGGGCATAATCGCAAGGGCAATAGGACTATTTGCCCCTTACTTACAGGCTAACTCCACATTGACGGACTGGGTCATATAGCGAAATCAGCGGTCACTTAAAACAAGCTAGAAATTATAACGAGTCAGACCTGATAGAACTCCAAACAGGATCAAATAAGCAATTGTCTCAAAATATTTTGCATCTAAAAACTGTCATTTGCATCTGAAAATTTTGCATCTACATATCATACAAGGTCCTAGTTCATAGCAATATTAAATGTTACTTCTCCATCTAAAAATATGAAACTTAGAAAACATATGAATAGACATTTATCTAGTACTACAAATCTACAAAGCAGTCTGTCCAATTCGTAGTATAAAAAATGTGCTATCCGATTCTAAGTTCTTATATTTTGATATGGAGATAGTATTAATTACTGCAACTACATGAAAAACAACTACAAGTGCCTAAGAACAAGATTTGGATACAGCGTGAATATCCAAACCATGCCCTTACAGAGCTAAAAGAGAGTAATAACCAGTCGTTGATCAGCAACTAGTCACCCATCTCAACAGGTGCGTGGATGGGTCTCCACTCGTATGAACATTTGGAACTGTTCGGATCGAGATCATGCACTGTAGTCAATATATATGACTGAAGAAGTCAGTTTTCTAGCTCTATTGGTCAGTCAGCACCCTAGTTTAGAAGGATACTCTTTACCTATATGTGGGTTTTTTTTTTTTCAACGGACAGCATCCAGACAACGGTTGTTTTTGAATAGAGCGCATGCCAAAAGTGTGCCAGCTGGAGGGAGTTCAAAACCAGCAATGTAGGAAATCAAAACCTATTCTAGTCAACATTGGAAGCTGTATTATTTTGTATCTGCACTAAATCTCTGTTTATCAGCCTTGTCTATCTTATCCCTTTTTCCAACCACGCAAGTCTACTTTTCATATATAATTGAAAAACAGCTGACACCAGGGCGCACTTTTCGGTATTTTCATTATTCTTTCTCTCTCCGTTTTCCAACCGAAATTATAAAAAATGTTTCTCGTATGCCCAGCATCTTTATCCACATTTTACAGTGTCCAACACAGAAGATGCACGTTCTTTGTGGGTGTCTTCACAGCAAAGATCAACTCTGAGTTCCCGTAGCAAATTTTTTGCTTCGACCCAACTAGTTAGGAGGCCACTATCTCTGGCACATAAAACTGACGGTGACTCATTAGCACGTCTACTTAAGTATTAAGCTACAAAAAGTTTTAAACACATGATTAAGAGCTAGATACTTATATTTATATAACTAGTTATAGAAATTTTTTTCATAAATAATGTTACCGGGTTTACAAATCTAGGAAGCGGTGCCTCATGTTGAAGCACTCGAGAGAGTTAGAAATAAAGAGATGAGACTGGCGAAATCAACATAATATGAATTAAAGTGTCCCTCAAGCTAATGACGAACACGTTATGCATAATGCAGTGGGCATTTTATTCATTGTTTTCATACTCTTATTACAAGTTATACTGAATATCTTACTTTGAAAAAGTGAGTGGATTACGTTCTAAACTCAAATACCAAACTTTTACACACCTCTCAAAATTGATTCAAACCGGGGATCATAATAACTCCAACCATGTTGTCAATTCCAAAACGTAGGTTTCAAATCCTACGTGGTAGTTGTTCCCGGTTTTCAGCTTATTTTATATAAAAAAAAATGTCGGGGACTCATCTATCATATTCACCTCTCTATCATTTCCTCTCTGGCTCTCTTTTCCCCTCTTATCTCCCTCTACTCTCTTCAATCCCTGGTGGCACCCGGCAAGCTACGAGTCTCCTCGCGCACGCAGACCGGTGGAGGCTAAGAAGGGACAAACCTGTTGCGCCGACGGAGGCTGAGGACACGTGCCGCTGCCAGCGAAGACTGGGGGCCGAGCGTGCGCGAGCGGAGGCCGATGAACTGAAACGCGCTACCGGCGGAGATGGAGGATGAGCTGCGGTGACTGAGACCGTCTGTGCCGGTGGAGGCCGAGGAAGGAGCTTTAAAAACTTTATGTTAGAATACATTTAAAACCTCCCAAAGAAAATGTTAGATATTTACTTTCTAAAAACATACTTGTAAAACTCTATCCGTCCTGTAATCTTTATATTTTAGGGCATTTACAACACCAATAGTTTTTAGTAAACTATTTTTTTTAAGTAGTATTTTTGACACAATATGTTCAATTTGCTTCTATTTTTTGTATAAACTTGGTTAAACTAGAAAAAATACTAGGAAAAAGTCGAAGCGAATCGTAACATGAAGCGGAGGTAGCACTTATTGTTTAAGATAAAGTGTACGAAATATGTTTTTTTAAGGAACGGCAAAAGCTTTGCCATTTTATATTCATAGAGAAGGAGAAAACGAACGAAACAAAATATTACAAAGCCACGTTTACAGGGC
>CM020186.1:4880610-4902111 GCA_009805545.1 Oryza longistaminata
CCTTTGTAACGTTCAAAATTAACAACAGGTTGGAACAAAATATGGCAGCATTGGCCAGAAACATGGCAAAGCAGTCAAGCTTGTCGCGCCAGTGATCATAAACCTATAGAATTAACAGGGCAGGTGGTAAGAACTTTAATCCACATAAATCCTCCGGACAATTTTCGGCAGTGCATTTGGCCGGGATGCAATAGAGTTAGTAATTAAAAAGGTCATATGAGAAAGGCTGGTCCAGCAAAAATCTTCAAGCAGGAAATATTGCACAATGCAATGGAGATGTCACTAGTACTCGCTACTATGTAATTTGAACGAATGGATTCACAAGCATGAATACAACACATACCGACAGTAGTGATGGAAGGATTTGCTCGCAGTTTCTCGTACAGCACCGGAGTCGACCTCTCTTTTATAGGTATCAGTTTGAAAGCCTTTAGTCCACATAATACCCTATTTACCAATAAAGAGAGCGAGCATTCAACAATAGAGAGAGAATTATAAATTTAGGATGGATGGGCAGTTGGGGGAGGGTGAGTTTAGCTGTGCAAATAACTGCAAAAGCTGCAAAAGTTAGGTCACTCTCTACTTGATCCCTTTCCAAACTTCTAGCTTCATTTACCTGTCATTCAAATACCAAGAGACCATACAATTCAAACTAGATATAGGGTTGCTTCTGAAAAATACAAAATAAACAAATAAACTGCAACTACTTTGTAAAGTTCAAGGGTATACATTAAGCGATGAACATCACATACATTTGAAGAGTTAACTTGGGTAATTTATTAAAAATAGTGTGGAACGACTAATGATGAGATTGAGGACAGTTCAAATTTTGCAATATCTCCTGAAGTGTAAGCAGTGAATAAATAATGACTATTTTCTGGATGCAGAAGTTGTAGATCATAGACAAATATCATTATAAATGTCTAGATGTTTCTTCTGAACCTAGGATTCTCCAAATCAGAACACTATGTTCTTTGCCTCTAGCATATCCCACATTGCCCTGACAATCCATTATTTGTCTTCCTAAAAAATGTATTTCCTCCAGTACAAATAGATGATGCTTTTAGCAAGCAGGTTTTGGTTTGCAAACATTTGCCATTTAGCAGTGTTGTGGAAGTCAGTCACCATGACTGTTTAGTCAGCTGTCTAAATGGAAACGTTAGCCAAACTGTATCGTATCATTGAACCGGTGTGCCAGTAATGTTTCAGAGCAATTATGCAGCCAAATGGCATTATTAATTGGTCATTTTCAGTCTAATCAGGCGCTATAGCTTTTCTATTAAACTAATGTAGACTTGCAGTCCAGTTGCACAATTGCACTCGTTTCATGGACAAGCCTGGTGGTATTAATGCATTAACATTGGTATTCTTTCAGCAAATAATGATGTTTTCATGATACATTCAGAAAAATGTACAGATATATTTGATTAAGGTTCTATATGTCCTCTCTACTATTGTCATTAACACCTAATGTATATGCTAGTGTGAACAACAAAAATCTGTACAATTCCGCTTAATCATCTGTATTCCCACTAATAACTTGGCGGCACCTTGTCGGTCCGACACCCATATTCTGTCTTTTGCAACACTGCCATCTAGATGTTTCAAGGCAGTATTTTCCACCAAATTCCCCTGTAAAATGCTACATGGTATTTTGCACCATTGTAAGAGCATTTTCATGGACATATCCAAGCAAATCCACCTAGGATGAATGTTGTAATGAATAGTGGATGCATTCAACATGAGGGCTCTAGGCCTACAAGATCGAGAGTCCTAGATGAATACTAGACAAAAGTAAGAGACCTGACATAAATTCCTACACCTTAACAAAGGTTGAGAAGAGTTAAGGAAGGGTAAGGAATGGTAGTTTTAGATAACTATAAGTTGGTGCAGATACAAAACTTTTGAATAAGAACCACAAAATATGGAGAGAGGGTCTGTCTGGCAAACGGGTCAAGTCTATTGGAGAGGGATTGTTAGATATGTAGTATTAGGTTGGTTTGATAGTTGGGAATTTGGATACTTATCTTAGGACGATCTGTTTCTAGGACACAGATTATTTCTTAGGGGGGGTCAAGTAGAGTCATCCATATAGAAAGGGACTGCACTATCTTCTTGAATGAACCAAAGATAATAAACAAGTTCCTAGTCCCTAAACTTCAGTTGCGATCATGGACCAGCAATTCTAGATTTGTTCCCCAACTCAGTGCCCTCCTTCACCCGTCACCGTTCTAACTCAAGTTTCCATCATCAAACCTCCCTCTGAAAGATGTCATTAGATGACATGTAGTGATATTACTTTGCTTTTAGACCCAACTCATTGGTAATGCATGCAGCCAGAATGCCCTTAGGCCTTAGGGAATTCTTCATTTCAGCAAACATTCCTTGTAAAGGTGCTAAAACATGTCAGGTAAAGAACCTATCAGTACCAATTCGAACAAACATAAGATTCATAGGACTCCTTTGACCTTTGCTAATACAAGGATACAAAGACAAGCTGTAGAATATAGTCAGACTATCTTTTACTAAACTAGAATTCTATGTATAGCTGGAATTTATCAGCTCTTATGCATCAGGTTAAAAGAAAAGGTTTATTCTTTAGTTAAAATGTCCTTGCTATGTTGCAGATCAGGAACTTTCTGGAAGACTGCTAACAGAGAGTATAAAAGAACCTAGTGGTAGTGGTGAATCTGCCATTACTTAGTGGCTGGGATCTTCCAAGGATGGATAGTTTGTAAGTTATATGTCTTTTTTTATGTTTGCTTGCAAGTTATATGTCTTTTCGAATTTCGAACAAAGATATAATGTCTAAGTTAAGAAACTTAAGATATATTTTTTGAAATCTGTTGCAAGGCACAAATATTTTGCTAGTACTAAGAAAAAAAATGATATGCCAAAATGCGCTGTTAATGAACCGAGAAATGTTAAATGCTAACTTACAGGCATATCCGGAAGCAATTTGTATGCAAGGGCCAGGACTCGGGACCCCTGTCGAGTGTATTTTTTGTATGTCTCCACATATCCAGCGGGTAAATCAACTAACCTCTCCTGGATGGTCTCTGGTGCACCCTAAACCACAAAATAAGAGGATACTTCATTAAAGGTTTCTTGCAGAAGGTCTAGACAGAAAACGTTGAGCAAAAAATGTTTAAAATATCACGAGATCTAAAATAAAGAAAGTACAGAGTAATGCACCGAGCTAGCTCCGAAATAACTAGTATCAAGATTTTTTTTTCGCTAATAGATTTCCCTATTAAATGGTCACTAATGCATCCAGAAGACTGTTGTTCAAGCAAACATATCTATTGCAGGGTGCTTGCCTGATACACAATATTTTTTATGAACTGTTAATTAGTTTAATGTGTATCATAGTTAGGCCTCCTTTGGAACATGGGGATTTCTCCTGGTTCCTGAAGGAATTGAACGAATTCAAAGGAGACCTTATATATTTAAGAGTAAAATATACGGCCGGTCCTTAAAGTTGAGCGCGGATATAACTTAGGTCCATGATCTTGTAAATTGCACATCTAGGTCCACCATCTTGTTTAAGTGACTCATTGAGGTCCAAACCCCGTTTGATCGAAGCTGACCGTCTACATTGCATTCCATGTAGACAGCTCATTTGCAAATAGCCCCTTCGCGCTACAGTAGAGCCCTAGGCACAAAAAAAATCCCCAAATCCCTCGGCCGCCTCCGTCGTCACCTCGCCCACCGCCGCCGCAAGTCGTCCTCATCGCCAGCCCCTTCGCCGGCCACGTCATACCGATGGCCGAGCTGATGCGGCGCCTCGTCGCGCACCACGGCTGCGCCGCCTCGCTCGTCACGTTCTCCGGCCTCTTCTCGCCAACATCAGCGTCCTCCGTCGACGCTGTCGTGGACCTCGACAAAGCGGCCCATGATTGCCAACGACGCAGTATTAGAGGGGATGAAGCAAGCGGCGGACGAGCTCGAAGATCAGGACGCCACGCCGTCGTGGACCTCGACGAAGCCGACGCGCCTCGCCGTCGTTGTTGTTGCCGCCGCCATGGTGTCGACGTCGACGTGCTGCCCCGGGAAGAACTCGTGGTCGTTGAGGACGTCGAACGGCACCAACTCCAAGGACGAGACGCCGCCCTGCCACAGCACGTTGGCCGTGGTGCCGGTGCCGGAGACGAGCATCACCTTCTCGACGGCGGGCGCCGTGCCGCCCCACCGCGTCACCCTCAAATACTTCTTGAAGAACGAGCGGCGGGCGGAACGGCGGTGGGCAAGCGCAGCGGTGGGCTGCGGGCGGAGCGGCGGCAGGAATGCGGCAGCAGTTGGCAGCGGCGGAGGGAGCCGGAGGAGAGCTTGCGGAGCGCCGTCGCCATGACCATGGTGGGCGAGCTCGGAGCTCCGTCACCGTCTTAGCTAACGTGCCGGTGGCGCTCGCGCCTAACTGACGCCAGATCCACCGGTCTCCCTTCCCGCTGGTTGGCCCAAGGCGTTGGCGAGCTCGGCTGCGCCGGGGGAGAGGGAGGAGGTGTCGCGGCCGCTCCCGGGGGGAGGGGTCGCCGACCGCGGCCGCGCGTGTGGGGGAGGCTTTGGCGAGCGGGGGGGTGCGAGCTACGCGAGCGGGGCGCAGGGCGAGCTCGACTTGAGCAGTGCCACAGCCGCTTGCCGCGCGCGCCAGCGCCGGCCGAGCGGGGGCCTTCCCCTTCCACTCCTCCTTCCCGTCAACGACGGTGTGCGGTTCCTCTGGGCGCTGCGCAACTGCGGCGAGCGCTGCCGGAGGGGTACGAGGCGCGTCACCGGCGCGGCGTGGTGGAGACGGGTGGGTGCCGCAGGTGCGCGTGCTACGCACGTCGCCGTCGCGCGTTCCTGCGTGCGCCACGCGAAGAAGGGATTGGATCGGACACGGGGAAGGCAAAAGGGGGCCAAATGCAAATATGCTGCCACGCTGGACCGCCACGTAAGCCAGTCAACCCGGTCAGAGATCCTTTGGACCTCAATGAGTCACTTAAACAAGATGATAGATCTAGATGATTCAATTACAAGATTATGGACCTAAGTGACACCCGCGCTCAACTTTAAGGACACGGCCGTGTATTTTACTCTATATTTAATTTTTTGAATGAAGATAAGTGTCTAACATGACAAATGGTAAATTATTCCTTTGCTGACTTCTAATTTTCTTATGATTTCAAACAAACAAGAGAAAAGAGCAAGCCCTCGAATAGGTCTCTTTGGATAGCCGCTCAAAATTTAGTGTACCCTAGTTAATATCCATCTAAACAATTGTAGATACAAGGTGAATTCTCTCACTATTCATTTGGTTCAACCAATAATAAATATTCATAAACATGTGAAATTTGACCTTATAGAAAATCACATTTGTTTGGTTGACTTAAAATATCTAAGAACAAGAAATCGATGCCAAATGCATGGGCACACTGGCCAAAACAAAAGAAATTGTTTCTGAACCATCCTAAGCAGCAATCTTTACTAACAAAAGAAAAAGTGTAAACATTTATGTAGTCTCTAGGAATTCCTACCTTTATGAAAGCATAATATTTCTCATGTATACTGACAACAACAGACATTCTCTTCAAGTGTGAGCAAAATGGTATCTGTGTACAATCTTTACAGGTTGACCACCAGACCTGCAATGAAGATGACATTCAAGTAAAAATAAATAATAGGAATATCTTTTTACTTTGGATCAATAAACTAATAACAGTGTACTTGGTATTTGACATTTCAGATATATTTAAGATGAATACTAGCAAGTCAATCAAAAACATCGAAATCCATGTTTTGATAGAAAAAAAACATTAGGTCTATCATTGCGACAGGACTTTATTCCAATCTATAAAAACAGAGCCGCAGTTGTGCATATAAACAAAACAGAAAAGAGAAGAGAAATTTCAGGAGAAGAGTATATCTTGGATATATGATTAAATAATTTAAAAAAAAATTCTCCTAATACAACTACCTTGACTTCAGCAGAAGCGACAAATGCAGCAATGCCACATAACTGACAGGTGAAATACACTTAGTGTTAAAACAATATGAAAGTTTATTTCGCTTGACTAGACACACAGCTAATGTTTCAGTTTTACCAAATTCTACTTGATAAAACAAAAGCTGCATCACACTTAATTAAACTAGACATAGACACTTATTGTCTGATCAGCGTTAGGTCATCACATGCAACAGTTCTACAATGAACACATATTCTACATCTGTTTATTTAGGCAAACAACTTACTTTTTTGATATGGCCCTTCTCTCAGATTGGTAAGATCCAGTCTATGCCCTTTATAAGCAGCTTTTCAAGGGGGTCACCAACCTTTTGATAAGATGAAAACATACCATCAACAAAAGAAGGTATCTAAACTTCCCTTGGCTATGCTTCACATAGCTAGTTATTCTGAACATATAGTTTCATTTACATGACAGTTTGTTATCTACAAATACTATGCCATGGCAACTGGACAATATTCTTGTGTGCGGGAGTGGCAATTTATTTGCATCTGTTATTAATTCTTCATCATCTTCCAAACTAACAACACCTTGGAATTCCTGAATGCATGTCACCTCGTTGACAAAATTCCACTTGAATTGAAAATAATACAACACATGGGTAAATCATTTACCATGGTCAATCCGCATGTCAATGTTCCCAGTTTTATCATAACAGCATATTCAACCTGATAAAAAAAATAAAGAACTTGTTTAAAAAGCTTTTGCAAGAAGGATTAAACATAAGCACAACAAAGTTTTTTTTATTAACCTTCCAGCCCAAAATGGTATCCTGAATGGCTCTGTGGCAGAAAAATACCACGGCGGGCTAATGCAATTAAAGATGATTGACTTGCTATGGAGAGCTCCATTGGCCAATTCAGGGGTATCACAGAAGATAAGCAATCAATGAAACAACTGAAGAAAAGCTTATTCTACTCCTTGTTGCGGTCCTCCAGTCCCTACATACGGACAGACCAAAGTTAAATAATATTGAAAGTGGGCGATAGAGCAGTACAAGGAAACAGAGGGATGAAAAAATTCGTGAAGGGCGGGAGAAGGCCATCGAGGCAGGAACCGGGACAAGCACAGAACCGGAGGCAAAGGACGGCGAAGGAAGAGCAAAAAGAGGAGAAACAGCCACGCGCCGGGCGGGGCAGGACCCTGGAGAGGGGGAGAAGCAGAGGAGGGGCACCAGCGGAACAGCAGGAGGAACGCGAATGCAGGAAAAGGACCCGCTCAGGGAAAAGAAGGAGGGCCAGCACGGGCCCGGGCGAGGCGCAAAGCCAAGGCCGCAAGACAAAAGCGAGGAACCACCAGCAGGGGCGCGGAAGAGGGAGAGACTGCACAGAAGGAAGACAGGGCAGCAGAGGCCAGGGACACAGCCGCCCGCCAAGCAGCAAAACGGGACAGGCGAAACAGACCGCCACAGAACGAGGCCACCGCTGTAAGGCGAGAGAGCCAGGGGAACCTGCAGGAGGTGAAGAGCGGGCAGGAGTCCAAGCCCAGCGACCCATGAGGCCAAAGCAGAGGGGCAGCAGGGGAGACCAAACCAGCAGCACGGCCACAGGGGAGCGGGGACAGAGCCGCAAGGGAGCGCAACCAGAAAACCGGGGAGAGGCCGAAGCCCCTGGAGAGGGGAAGGAAAAGGGACGGAGAAAAGCGAAAAGGGACGAAAGCACAGGCCAAAAACACGAACCGAAAAGGGAACAGAGGAGCAGGAGGGAGAAGAGAGGTGTGGACGGAGCGGCGAGTAGGGGGCAAAGCGGAGAGGCACCAAAGAGGAGAGGAGGCGTAGCGCGCGGGACAGAGAAGGGGTGCCGCAGCGACCAGACCAGCAACGAGACCGAGAAGAAGAGAAGAGGAGGCAGAAACCAAGAAGGCCAGAACGAAAAGGGAACAAAAAGACGAGGGAGAGCCACAGGGGAAAGCAGGACAAAACAAAAAGGGAGGCCCAGGGGGGAACACAGGCAAGGCGGCGGGCAAGCAGGTGGCGGGAAGGCAAGGGGCGGAGAAGAAGAACGGGGGGGCCAGGGGCGACCAGGGAATGAGAGAAAGACAACACAGAAGACCAGCGCAAGGCAAGCAGGGGAGAGAAAACCCCCAAAAGCCAACGGGCAAGGAAAGAGGGCGACAAGCCGGAGGGGCGCCGCAAGGGGGGAGCGGGGAAACGAACACAGAGATTGGGGAGGACCGAACCGCAGCCCAAAAAAAGGAACGACGAGCGCACCACGCGGAAAGAGAGGCAAAGAGCGGAGGGCGCCAAGGCAGCAGGCCGAGGGCCGACACGGGGCAGGAAGGAAAGGCGCGGGAGACAGCGGTGCCAGAGGGGGAGACAAGGGGGGGCCAACGGGGAGAGGGGCAGGGTGGACAGGAATGGAGGAGGGATATGAACAGGGCGGAGAGCGGGGGAAGGCGGGGAGGCCAAATTTATTGGGAAAGGCAAAAGGGAAGAAAAAAGAACAGAAGCAAGAAAGGGTGGCTGGGAACCCGGGCGTGTGGCACCACACAAAAAGAAGAAGTAGAAGGAAGGGAGGGAAAGGAGAGGAGGGGACCGGCCACGGGGGAGGAGAGTCGGCCGGGGAGAAAGAGCGGCAGGGACGAGTGCAGAGCAGCCAGCAAGAAACGAGCGGCGGGCACAGACCGGGCGGCGCCACGGACGGCAGCGGCCGAGGGACACAATGGCGCCAGGCGAGGAGGGCGGGCCAGGGAGGCGAACCCAGCGGAAGAGGTGAGAGAAAGAAAAAAAAACATAAGTACGAGGAATAACAGCAGGGGGACCGGACCGCCGGGGCGGGGGGTGACCGCGGGCCGGCTGGAAGCACGGGACGCCGCGGGAACCGGAAAAACCCGGACAAAACCGGGCAAAAGGGAGCAAAAATGCAAAGAGGGGGGAAAGGGAGTGGGAGGGAAGGCAGGGGACCGCGGAGGGAGAGGACCGGACCCCGCGGGAAGCCGGGAACCGCGGTAACCGCCGCGAGGACGGCGGGAAGGGAAACCCGGAGACAGGGAAAAACAGGACAAGGCCAAGCAAGCAAAGGAAGCAGGCAAGACTGGCCACAGCGAGAAGGGCAACAGCGGGAGCAACGGGCACACGCCGGAGCCCGCAGGCAAGGGCGGCAGGCGAGCGGGGCCAGAGGAGACGCAAACAGGAAGAGCAGGAAAAGGGGAAAAGACGGGAGCGACCAATATGCAGCGAGGACACCAAAGACCAACACAGAAAACCGGAAGAGGAAAAAAAGGCAGCACAAGAGCAAGGCCAGAGGAACCAGGAAAAGACCAAGTCAAGGAGGAGAGAGGGCGAACCGGGAAAACAAAAAAAGGGGGCATGCATGGGGCCGGTCAGGAAGTGCGGGAAGGAGGCGCGGGGGAGACGCAAAGCGAGAGAAGGAAACAAAGGGGAGCAGCAGACACGAAGCCACAGAGCGAAAAGAGAGAGAGAGGAGGGAAGGTGCAGGGGGGAGACAAAAGCGCGGGGGCACAGAGAGGAGGAAGGCAGAGAGACAGATGGAGACACGAGGCCGGGGGGGGCAGCAGGGGACGGCCCACCAAAAAAAAGGACCACAGACAGCGGGGGCCGGTACAGCCCAAGGAGGAGGGGAGCAGATAAAAAAAAGAGACAAAGGGCCGAAGCAAAGGGGGCGGAGAGAGCGCAATGGAGAAAGAGAGAGTAAGGGAAGGGGCGAGGGCCAAGGGGAAGGAGGGCGAACAGAACAGGCAACAGGGGGGGCCAAAGCAAAACGCGCAAAGGGCGAACCAGGGGGCGCCGCAAGCAGGCGGGCAACAGTGGCAAAAAAAGCACAGCCAGACGGAGGAAAGGGGGGGGGAGGGGGGAACGAGCACAGGCGGGGAGCGAGCCAACGCAGCGCACAGGGGGGGCGAGAACAAGACCGTGAAAGAGGAGGGAGAGGGAACGAGAGGGAGGGACAAGGGAAGGACACGCGAAGGAGACGACAGGGACAGGGAAAGGGGACCAAAAAACGGGGGAAGGGGGGGAGAGAGGCCCAAGGGGAAACAGAGGGAAGGAGGCCCGAAATGCTTGTCACGGCGCGGGGGACGCGACGGCAGCGCACCCGAGAGGGGCAAAACGCAAGAGCGACGGGAGGGCCGCGGGCCGCAAGCCAGGGCGGGACAGGAAGGGAGGAGGGCCAGGCAAGACGGGACACAAGTGAAAGCGGCAGGGCCACAAAAAAAGCGAGACGCGGAAAAGAAGGCACGGGGCGTGGGGGAGGGAAGCTCCCCACACCAGAGCGACACGGCAGGGAGAGGGACACCCGAAAGGGAGCAAGAGGACAGGAACAGTAGGGGACAGCGGCGGTGCGGCTGAGGAGGGAACGGAAAGGGAAGGCAAAGAGGGAGGCGGAGAGGGAACGGGAGAAGAGAGGGGGCAACACAGGCAGAGGACGCCGGGGAACAAAAAGAGGGAAAGACAGAGGGAGGGAGCAGCACAGGGACGGGGAAACGGAGAAGGGCCGAGGCGAGGCATGGGGAGCCACGGAAAAAAACAGGGGGGAGGAGCGAGGGGCCAAAAACAAAAGCGCAAGCAAAAAAGGAAAAAAAGGAGACAGGGAAAAAAAACGACAAGAAGGCGGGGGAGAGGGTACGGGGGAAGGGGAATGAGAGGGGAGAGATGAGAGCAGGCACAGCCAGACAAGCGAGCAAGGGACGCAGGACGGAAGGCAGAAACAAAGAGGAGGGAGCCGAAGGGCAGCCGGACAGGGGCGCCCCCGGAGCCACAGGGGGTGAAGCGTAGCCGCGGCTGCAGACCAGGGCCCGGAGAGAGGCGCAAAAGGGGGCCGGGGGGCGGACCGGAGGCGGGAAAAAGGGGGCCTCCGGCGAGGAGGAGAGGAAACCCGGGCCGGACGGGAAAGCAAAGGAGAGCGCCTCCGCGCACGGGCGGCGAGGACGAGGCCACCGGAGCCATCCACCCAAACCAACACGCAGGACCAAAAAAAAAGGAAACACCAAACACGCCAAGGAAAAACGACGCCCAGGACGCACAGGGGGAGAGGCAGGGCCACGAGCGCCGGCGAGCCCGCGAACGCGCGGCGGACCGGGCACGAGGGGCCGCACGGAGAGCCGGCACCGGCACCGGCACCAAGCGGCGAGCTGGGTGGAGCCGAGACACGAAAGCGCGCCAAAGGGAGCGGGGGCGAGAGGGTGGGGAGGGGGAGGGAGAGGTGGCGCGCCGGGAGGACCCGCGAACGCGGAAGGCGACGGACCACGCGGGGAAGAGAAGGCGAGGACGAGGGAGGCGGGCAGAGCGCGCCGAGCGACGACGCAGGGCGGCGGGGATATGTCGATGTCGCCGGGACCACGACCACCAGCCAGAGTCGGGCGGACGAGCGCGAGGAAGGGCCAGAGGGCGAGGCGCGACGCCAGGGCCGCCGCCGGAGCAGGGCCACGCCGCCCACCTCTGTTATGTGTGCCCGCCCACCGCTGTATATCTCGTGCTCTATGTCCCGTGCTGTCCCGCAGAGCGGGGCGGGAGGAGCGGCGAGGGGCGGGCGGTCTGTGCGTGGGGGGGAGAGCGCAGAGCGGAGGCGATGCGAACGGGCGAGGAACGGGGGGGCACGGGCAGGGGCAGGGGGGAGGGTGGGGGGGGGGACCGGGCGCGGCGCGGGGCGGCGGAGGCGGAGCGGCCGCGGGGGCCGACGGCGGCCGCGGCGCGACGGATCGGGCGGTGCCGGCGGCCCGCGCGGCGGCGCGGGCGCGGCCGGCCGCGGCGGCGCGGCGCTGTGGAGGGACGGGGCGACGGGGCGGAACGGGACGGCGAGCGGGAGCCCAGGAACGGGGCGGGGAGCGGCAAGGCACGGGCGGGGCGAGAGAAGGGCGGGAAAGAAAGGTAGGGGGCGAGAGGAACAACCAGAAGGACGGAGGAACTGGACAAGAGCGGGGAGAAGAGGACAGGCGGAGACGCGGGTGGTGCCCATGAAAAAGACGGGAGGACGGGAAGGGCTGACAAGGAGGAGGGCCAAGGGAGAGGGGCAGATTGGGCGCGGGGAAGCGCAGAAGACAAAGCCTGGGCAGCAGAGCGAACAGCAAAAGGCGAGGGGGTCACGGGAACAGCGCAGAAAGGCTGAGAGCAGCAAGGCGCGCGGGGGCGCGGCCGAGGCAGGAGGGCGAGGGGAGTAGGGGCCGGGAGCCAAGACCAAGGAAAGGGGAGCAGGGGGGCGAGGAAGCGGAGGAACCAGGACGAGCCAAACACAGAGGGGAAGAAGGGGGGGGGGGCAAAGGCGAGCGATGCAGGAGCGAGGGGCCCGGGGGCACGGCGGCGGGGCCGACGCCAAGCCTCGCGCACCAAGAGGGAAGAGCAGCCGCCGCCCCGATCAGCGAAGGGGCTGGCGGGGGAGGGGCGGCCGCCCGACCAGCAAGGATCACGCGTGGCAGCGAGCGGAGCGCGAGCGGCCACCGCGGACGAGGAGGGGGCCAAGGCCAATGGACGGCAGCGGGACGAGGGCAGCGACCCGGGATGCGCACCGAGACCCGAAAGGCCCAGAGGGGCGCGCGCGAGCGGGGCCCCCGAGAGGGGGGCCCGAGCGAGAGGCGGCACCACCCGCGAGCCCGCCAAGGCGCCACCGCCACGGCACGCACCAGCAGCCAGCACCGGGGGGGAGGACGACCACCCGCCAGCCGCGCGGGAGCAGGGGGCCAGCGAAGCAGACGGGGCGGGCAGGAGGGGAGGGGGGGGGCAAAAGGAGGGGGAAGAAAGACGACGGAACGAGAGGGGAAGGAAAGGGCAGGCGGAGGGGACAAAGGGGAGAAAGGAGTAACGGAGGGAGGGAGGGGCAACCGGACAAGGGCGAGAGGTACAACGAAAAACCAGGAACGGCGAAGGCGAGAAAAACAAGGGGGGCAGAGAGGAAGGCAGGACACGCGGGGAAGCGCAGCGAGAGCGGGGCGCGCGAGAGGCCAGCAAACAACGGGAGACTGGCGGGCAGGAAAGGGGGAAAAACTCAGGAAGGAGAAAGGGAGGCGAAGGGGAAGAAGAGAGCGAGGGGCAGGCAAGGAGGGGAAGACAAGGAAGACCATGGAGGGGGCAGGGGGCCACAGAAGACGGAAGGGGACCACGCAGACGGGACTGGCCGCGCGAAGAGGGCAGGAGGAACAAAGGGAAGAGAGGGAAGCGAGAGCAGGGCCGAGAAGGACAGAGAGAAGGGCAGAGAGGGACGGACGAGGGAAGAGAGCGAGAAGGGCAGAGGGAGGGGGACCAAACGAGAGCAAGGAAAAAAACAAACCCCAGAGGGGCAGCACAGGAAAACCAAAAAAACCCCCCCCCCAACCCCCAACGGGCGGACCAAGGGGGTGCGGGGGGAAACATTGCGGAGCCCAGGGCACACGAGACAGGGGAGAGGGAACGGGGCGACGGGCAGGAGGGGGAGGCAGGAGCCGAGAGAGGGAAAAACCACAGAGCCCAGGGAAACACAGGGCCGAGGGCGGACCGGAGGGCCAGGCAGACGAGGGAGCGACGGGGGAGCCCACAGGAAGCAGGGCAACCACGAGGAAAGGCAGAGGCCAAACGGCGAAGTCAAAGGGGAAACGCCAGGCGGGAAGACACAAGGACCACGCAGGGCGCGGGGAAGCGGAAAGAAACAAGGCGGAAAAAAGCGAAAAGGGAGGAAATGGGCGAAAGAAAAACGGAGGACAAGGCAGGAAAACAGGCGGTAGCGGAGAAAAAGAAGGGAAGAGGGCAGAAAGGGGCAGAACAGGGGCGAGAGAGAGGGGAGAGGGAAACAAGGAGGAGGAGAGCCCAACCCAGCAAGGGCGGGCATGGGGGGGGGCCAAGGGAGCGCCAAAAGGAAGGAAACGGCAGCAGGGGCAACCAAAGAGGGGCACCAGAGGGCAAGTGAAAAGAGGGACGACGGGAGGAAGGGAGGGAAGGAGGGAGGAGGGGAGGCAAAGGGAAGGCAAACAGGAAGTGCCCCAAGCCACCAGCGGGGACCCCGAGGGGAACCGGCGAGGAAAGCGCGGCAAGGGGGCGACCGGGCGGGAACGGCCAGCAGGCCCAGACGGGGGAAACCCCGGGGGGGCGGGCTAGGGAAGGCAGGGCAGAAGGCACGCGAGAAAACAAGGAAAACCCAAGGAGCGGACGCAAGGCGACGCCCAAACGGGAGGCGGGAAGCGGTAGTGCGCACCAGGGGAGAGCGAGAGGAGGGCGCAACGGGCCGACAAGGGAAGCGTACCGAAGGGCACCCGATAGAAAAGGGGGAGGGCACAGTGCGGAGAGCAAAGGCAGAGGGAAGACAACAGGGCCCGACCCGAAGGCCGGGATGCGGGCAGGGAGGGGAGCGAAGAAGCCGCGCGCAGGCAAAACGGAGCAAACGCAGGAGCACAGGAGGAAGGAAGGAGTAAGCAGGGAAAAAGAAAGGAAGAGGAGGGGGGAAAAGCAACGCCAGAGAGAAGAAAAAAACACACACCGGGAGGAGGGAAAGGGTGCGCCACGAAAAAAAGGGAGAGAGGAGGAGAAAAACGGAGAAACGAACGCAACGGAAGGCGAGGGCGCAACCAGCGGGCCGAAACGGAGCGCGAGGGTGGCCACGCAGACGCCGGGCCAACGGCGAAACGGGGGGGGGCAAAAGGGAGAGAGGGAAGGGAAAAAGCAGAGGAACCAGGGGGAGAAAAAAAGAAGGAACGAAGACGGAAGGAGCAGGCACGGAATAAAGGCACGGCAGGGAAGGGTAAGGGCGGAGGGGAAGGTAGCGCCCGACGCGGGGTCGACGCAGCCCAAGGGATGGGCAGGGGGGAAGTGCGAGGGCAAAGGGCGCGGGAGGGGTGCCCGAGGGACGGAGTGGAAGGAAGGGGCAGGGGAAGGCCCCGGGGGGGCAAAATGACAGAGCCAAACAAACCGCGGGGACGAGAAGGCCAGAGGGGCAGGCCGACGGAGGAGGGCGAGCCAGGAGGCCAGGAGCGCGATGCCAGGGGCGGGCGAGACGCAGGGGACCGCGGGCGAAAGCGGACGACAAGGGACCCCGGGGAGCAACGGGGGGAGGAACCATGGGGGCAAAAAAGGGAAGAGAGGGGAGGACCCAGAGGGGAAGCAGGCAGAGCGCGGACAAGGGGAAAAGAAGGGGAGAAGGAAGAGGAAAAGGGCGAGCAGAAAAAGAGGCCGTCGGCCGGGCGCGACGCAGGATTGACGGCCTAGTATCCAGACACACGGGGAGGAACCCGGCCATGTGCATTAGGCGCAGTTCGGAGCGCCCGACCGCGCGGGCGCGGCGCCGGCGCCGCCTATTGGAGCGCCAGAGAGCAGGAGAGAAGGAGAGCGAGCAGGGAGAGGAGGCGAGCGGACGCCGGGCCGACAGCGGGGTTGGCACCGCCGCCAAGCCGCGCACCGCCAAGCCGGCAGCACCCGCCCTCGCCAGAGCCATCCAGCACAGCGCGAGCCAGGCGCACCGCCGGGCGGCCCCGCGCACACGCGGGCGGCGCCGCGGCGGCCCGCGCGCGGGGGCCGCCGCCGCCGCCGACGCCGGCCGACGCGGCGGCGCCGGCGCGGGCGCCAGCGCCGCCGCCCGCAGGCGGCGCACGGGCGCGGAGGCCGCGGGGCCCGCCGGCCGCCGGTGGCCGGGCCGGGGCCGGCGCGGCCGCCGGCCGGCCGCCGCGCAAACCCAAAGGAGAAACAGAGAAGAGACGAAATGACGCGCCGGCGCCGGCGGGCCCGCGGCCCAGCCCGCGCCGACGGGGGCCAACGGCGACCACGCAGCGGGGAAGAGAGAGGAGAGAGAGGAGGCAGCGAGAAGGGAGAGAGAGAGGAGAGAGAGAAAGGAGGGAGGGGGCGGGAGAACAAGGAGGGGGCGGGCGCGAAAGAAAACGGGAACAAGGGACAAAGGAAGGGCAACGTATGGGGCGAGGGGAAAAAGGAGGGGCAAAGCGGACGGAGACGAAACAGGGCAAAGAAGCAAAGGGCCCCCCGGGCCCGCGAGTGCAGAGGGGGGCGGGAGCCGCGAGGGCAAAGAACCCGAAACCCGGAGAGGGCGAGCACCAAAAGGGAGGGAACGCAAGGGCCGGAGGAAAGGAGCAAAGCGCCCAGAACAAAAAACAAGAGAGGAGAAAAAGCGGAGGACGAGCGGAGGCGCGGAGGGAGACAAGGGCGGCAGCAAAAACCAAGAGGCAGAGGGGAACGCGGGGCGAGGAAGGACGCCCCGGGCAAAGAATGGACACGAAGCAGATGCCAGGGGGAAAGGTGGCGCGGGAAAGAGGTGACAGGCGGAAGGGAAAAGGGACCAGAGGAGCAAACGGGAGGGCGGCGGAAAGGGAAAGGGAAAAACAGGGAGCGCGCAGGCAGGGGAAGAGGGCCCGGCAAAGGGAGCCCCCAAGCACAAGAGAGGGCGGCCCAGAGCCGAGTGGAGGCCAGCACGACACGGGCGGGCCAGGGCCCAGAGCCAGGGACAGGGGACGGCAGGCGGGCAGAGCCACCGCCGCCGGCAGGGCAACCGCGCCCAAGGGGGACCAACGGGGCCAGCGGTAGAAACCGGCGGGAGCGCCGCGCACGAGGGGACAGGGACACGGGACAGCGGGGGCCAGGGCGGCCCGGCAGAGCCAGGGCCGGCGCCGGCGAGGCGGCGGGCACCCGCGACCAGAAGAAAAGCGGCCGGCGCACGCCCCGCGGGCCGGCAGCGCGGCAACGGGTGACGCCGCCGAAACAAAAGCCCCAGGGAAAGAGACGGCCGGGCACCCAGGGCCGCAGCGGGCCCGCCACAGGCCCCGCGGCGAGGCGAGGCGGCCAGGGAGACGACGGAGGGCGCCACGCAAAGGGGGGAAGGGGGCGCGAACAGGAGGGGAGGCAAGGCAAGGGGCACCGGGGCGGCGAAAAAAAAAACGGAGCAGTGGCCAAAAGGGGACAGAGGGGGGAGAGAGGACCAAAAGGGGCGACAAACGAAAGGGAGGCAGGGGGGGAACGGGACCAAAAAGCGGGGAAGGGGAAAAGGGCAGCAAAGGGAACAGGCCCGAAGAGGAGAGCACCCACAAGGAGGAAAGGAAGGGCGAGCGATAAAACGGTACAGCGCAGCAAGAGGAACGGAGAGAAGAGGAAACCACGCAAGGGAGGGCGGACAGAGGGCGTAGCGAAGAGCGCGCTAAGGCAGGGGCGCGGGCGCGAGGACGAGCGGCCAGGGAGGAGAGAGCGGCGCGGGCGCGGCAGGGAAGCGGGGCAAGGAGGAAAAGAGGCGGACAGAGAGCGCGGGGAGAGAGCCGAGAAAAAACCAGGGCCCGAGCGACAAAGGGGGCCGCGGCCCACCGCGCAAGAGGCGGAGGGCAGGGAGAAGGCCGGGGAGGGACAGAGCACGGGCGCACAGAAACCAGGGGGCCGGGGAGCGCACCCAGCCAGACAAAAGGGCAAACACCCAGCAGCCCAGGCGGGAGCCGCGCCAAACGACGGGGAAAGAGCGCAAGGCGCACAGGACCAAACCAGAAAGGAAGGGAAGCGGCCAAAAGAGAGGGAGGAGAGACGGGAGAGCAGAAGAGCGAGAAGAGGCGGAGGCGGGCAACGGCGGCGGCGCGCCCGGCGCCCGCCGCGAGCGGCGCGCCACCACGGCGCAGGCGCGCGGGCCGGCGCACGAGGGCCGCACCGCGCAAAGCCGCGGAGCGGGCAGCGACCAACCCGGCGCGCCGCGCGCGAGAAAGAAGCCGGCCAGGCCACAGAGCGGCGGCACAGCACCAGCGAGCAGGCAAAACAGCCGGCGCCGGCCCAGCATGGGCCGCAGGCGCCGCCGCGCGCAGGCGCGGCACGGCTCGCCGGCGCCGCCGCGGCGGCGCGGCGCGCCGGGCGCGCGGCGGCAGGCGGCGGCCCGGCCGGTGGGCGGCGGCCGTGGAGCAAGGACGACGCGACGCAGCAGGACAGGGACGAGGGGCCGGCAGCGACGCCGCAGGCGCCCGGGAAGGCCGGCGGGACCGCGCCGGCGCCACGCGGGGAGGGACGGCGAAGGCCGGGGACGGGGTCGGCGGCGGACGCGCGCGGGCCGGGGCGGGCGCCAAGCGGGCCCGCGCGCCAGACCAACGGCGGGCGCCACCAGCGGCGACGGCGCGCCGGCGCCGGCCGGCCGCAACGACACCGGGCGGCGGGGCCCGGAGAACACGGGCACGCACATGGCAGCACCAGCGGCAACAGCAGCACCGACGGGCGGGCCCGGCACCACCGGCCGCCCGGCCCCGGGGCCGCGCGCCACCGCGCCGCGGGCCGGCGGCACAGGCGGGCCACGGCCGGACCGAAGGCCGCGCCGCCGGCGCGACCGGAAGGGGGGCGGTGGCGGGCAGCCGGCGCCCGCGGCGCCCGCCCCACACAGCGCGCCGCAAACCAGGCCGCGGCGCCCAAAACGCAAGGGCGTGCGCGCTGGCCGCCCGCCGCGCCGCCGCCGCGCCGAGCAGCGGAGCGGCGGCGGACGGCGCCCGACGGGGCCAGCCTTGGCGGGGACCTCGCCAAGGCGCGGAGCAGACACACCACCGCCACGCGGCAACCTTGCCCCCGCGCGAACGCACAGTCAGTAATATGGGTCCACGGGGCCACCAAGCGGGAGAAAGCAACGAAGACGGCCATCGTGGCACGGGACGGCGCAAAAACAAAGAAGGACAACGGAAACCTCGCCGGGCCGGGAACACGACGCGGCGGGCCAGCCAACAAGAAGGGAGGGGGCACCAAAGCGGATGCACGGGGACCCCCGACACCGGGGGGGAACCGCCAGCCACAAGCGGCCCGACCGGGCGGCGCCGAGGACGGCCAGGGAGCCCGCGAGGGCGCCGGGGCGCCGGGCAAGCGGGGCGAACGACGGGGAGCAAGGGGGGGCACACGCGGGGGGCCGGCCGGGCCGACGGGCGAGCGGGGGGGCCAGAGCGAGGCCACGGCGGGGGGGGGGGCGGGGCGAACGCGGAAGGGGGCCACCAAGGGCGGGCGCGCCGCGGCCGCGGGCGGGGGGACGGCGGCGCGGCGCCGGAAAACGGCGGGGGAGCGGCGGGCACAGGAGGAGGACAACCGGGCGGGAGGACCGGGGAGCGCGGCGGGGGGGCAGCGCCGCCCGCCGAGGCCGGCAAACGACCGGCAACAACGGGCCGCCGCGGCGAGAGGGGCAACGCAGGTCAGGGCCACGGCAGCGGGCGGACTAGGGCAGAAAAAAGGGGCGGGGCCAGGCGGGCAAGCGGGGGAAGGGAAGAAGGGGGCGCCAGGACAACGAGGCAACCAGCGGAGCAGGGACGGGGAGCGACGGGGGCGGGAGCATAAGCGGGAGAGGGGGGACGGAAACAACAAGGGGGAAGCAAGGGGGCGAGAGGGGATGCGAGAAAGGGGCGGCGGAAAAAGGAACAGAGGCGGAAGATGGTACACGGAACGGGCAGGCACGACAAGGGAACGGGCAGGGAACGGCACAGAAGGGGAAACGGGGAGAGGAGGGAAGGAAGAAGACAAAAAAGGCACGGCGGGAACACAGAGGGGAAAGGAGGCGGGCCAACGACCGCTGGGGCACGAAAAGAGCGCCGCGCCACGCCCCACCACAGCGGGCAAGCGCAAAGAGGAGGTGAGAAGCTTGGACTGAAGGGCCGCCCGACATAACACGACAACAACGAAGAAAGGACAACACCCAGAACTAATTCACCCCCCCCCCCACCCCCGAAGAAAACGCGGACCTACTGATAAATATAAATTATTATATAAAATAATATTCACATTATAAAACTGATTGCCCTTCTTAAATAAGACAATTTTCGTATTACATTAATTTCCATTTCTATTCAAATTAGATAAATAGTATTATTCAAAATATTATATCCCTTAAAAAAAGAATTACCTATACATTTAAACCATAAGATAATTAATAAATATATCATATAAATTAAATCTCTTTACTCTTATCAAATTAATCTTCTATATAATCAAACATCCAGAATCTTACATTATCCCTAAATTCTTTCTTAATACAAAGAATTAGCACATACTTGAAACCTCTTCTTTAAATATCTTATTAATCCTATATAAAATACTACTCCAATTTAAAAATTATTAAACTTTTATTATTTCATAATCATTTTTTTTCACCATACTTTTTCCTAAATATTCATAAACAAACCTTACTAATTAAAAAATTGACGTTATTTAAAAAAAAAACATTCCATTTTAAAATCAGTACCACACATAAATGCAGCTATTCAATGATACAACCATACACCACAAAAATCTATATATCCATCATCACCAACCAAAAACTAATTTCAATTCACCTTATATTATAAACATTTTACAAAACTTCTAAATAAAATTTCTTTAAAATTTAAACAAATCTAATTCAATATAAATTTTATTAAATTTAAAATCTTATATTTTCCCACTCTGATAGATCTTCACTAAAACTCAATCTTCATCAAGAAGTATAGAATTTACTAGCAGTTCTAGTACATTATATTATGCTCTTATTTTTAAAATGCAACGGAGAGACGGGAAAGGAATACCAGTACAAGTGGACAGGGAAGGGCAGGAGAAGGAGAGCAAAAGGGAGGAGAAGGACAGCGGCAAGGGAGGAGGAAAAGGGAGCAGAAAAAGGAAGAGGGAAGCCAGGGAAGGGGAAAGGAGACGGGAAAACGGGCAGCGAGCCCAAGGAGGCCCCGGGGAGGGCCCAAAAGAGGGGCCCCAAAAACAGCACAGCGAAGCGGGGAACATTGGACAGGGAGCAGAAAGAAGAGAACGGAAAGGAAAACGAAGCGTAGGGGACGGAGGAAAAGCACGCGACGAAGCCGGGGGAGCCGAAGAGGCCAGGAGGAGCCAGAAAGGGCCGTATCAGGGAAGCCTACAGGTGCGAAGGGAGAGAGGAAGGAGGCGCAAAAGAGGCGGCGCCGCGGCCAGGCGAGGGAGGAAAGGAGGGGGGCAGGCGGGCCAAAAACGCCGGCCGACAGCCGAGGCAAACGGCGAGAGGACACCCAAAAAAAGGCAGCAGGGCAGCCGAACGAAACAGCCCGAAGACCCAACGGAAAGACAACCAGGCGGCAAGGGGTCAACGACCAAGCGGCAAACCGGAGCCAAGGACAAGGAACAAGGCCGGCAGAAACCCAGGGGCACCAACGGGGGGGGGATAAGCACGGGACCGGACCGGGGGCAGCAAAGGGTGCTAGGCGCGCAGGGCAGCGCCCCCGCGCGCCCAGCGGGAGCAGCCACGGGTCCAGGGGTAAGAGGGGAGGAGGGAGACCAGCAGCGCAGCGGGACCACAGAGACAGGCGACAAAGGGCGACGAAAAAGGGGACAGAGGGAAGGCGAGAGGACAAGCGGAGGGGAAGGACACCAAGGACACGGGCCAGGGCGAACGACAGGGGACGGGAAGTGGAAGTGGCACGGACAGGGGGAAGCGGGAGAGCGAGGACAAGAGGGGGGCGAGGAGGAAGAAAAAAAAGCACACACACACAGAGGGGAAAGGATGGGGGGCCCACGACCGCGAGGGACGGAAAGAACTAGAGGACCGAGAGAGGCGGGAAAGGGACAGACAAGGCAGACAAGGAGGAGGACAAGGGAGACAGGCAATGGTTTTCATCATTGCATTCATCCCGCGTTAGG
>CM020186.1:4906476-4918449 GCA_009805545.1 Oryza longistaminata
CTACTCCCGTCGCCCGTCCGCGCGCCTACCAGCGTCGGCTCCCGTCCACGTGTCCGCCGGAGTCGTCGCCCGTCCGCATGCCCGCTGGATTCAGAGCCCGTCAATGACTACGACGACGACGATGAGGAGGCGAAGCAGATGCCGGAGATGGCGGCAGCGGCGGCGGCTGTTGCTACGGTGGCGGATGGCGGCGGGGCCGGCGCTGGCAGCGGGGAGGAAGGGGAGAGGAGGGATTAAAAGCCTATAATCACCTCTAATCACTCGCAAAGTGTGATTAAAAGCCTCTAATTGCCTCAAGGTGTGATTAAAAGCCTCTAATAATCTAAAAGTGGCATTTCATTAAGAAGCATACTCTATGGAGTGGCATTTTTATAAGGACATTCTATGAGGTGGCATTATGTTAAAGCCACACGTATGGAGTGGCATATTGTTAAATTTCTCGTTGTACCTGTAAGCTCGGCTAATATGGTTACCTTGCGGTAACTGCCAGAAGGGGAAACCCTGTTTGTCCATGGCTAGTTGAAGCTCATTCATGAATTTAACTCTAGAAAAACAAGCAAACCCAATAAGGTACTCAAGGTCCGATTCCCCAACTTGAGTGTGTAATTCTATATTCTCACCATTGAGAGCTAGAGTAGTCTCAACTGCCTACAATTTAATATTAGCTAAGGGCACCCGATGAAAGTGGTTAGTGCACGTGCTTAGGCATCACAATGCAGATTGAAGACAACATTGCCCTACCCTAAGGCTGTGTTCGGCACTTAGGGATGGGAACTAATCCCTCGCGCATGCAAAACGGAGCAACTCATTAGCACATAATTAATTAAGTATTAATCATCTTTTTTTGAAAAATAGATCAATATGATTTTTAAATCAACTGTCTTATAGAATATTTTTTTTTTGCAAAAAACGCACCGCGTTTAGTATTTTGAAAAGGGTGTGCACGAAAAAAGAGAGAGGTGCGATAGGAAAACTTGGAAACAAACTCAACCTAAGGCTATGTTCGGCAACCATCTTTCCTAACTAATCTCCATCATTTCCACGCATACGCTTTTCAAAATGCTAAACGTTGTGTTTTTTGCAAAATAATTTCTATAGTTAACTTGTTTTAAAAATCATATTAACCTATTTTTGAGAAAAGAATTAACTAATACTTAATTAATCATACACTAATAAGTCACTTCGTTTTAAGTGCGTATGGGATGAGCTCCCAACTCATTTTGTCGAACTTCAGCCTAAGTGTTTTTCATTTTTTGTACGTGCGAATGGCAAATGTCTCTTTATTTTTCCTATTTACTTATTGTAATGAAGTGTTTCATTTTTAATTCCCGTGGTTTTCCAATACAGACATACAGTAGCCAAACAACCTCTTTTACTGGAATTCCAGAGTTTCTATTTCCTATGGGATTGGGCTAGCCATGAGGCCATGATGCTCTATTCCTGTTTTTTTTTTATTTTTACAATTACGCATTTGATCCTCTTTTGAAAGCTAACTACCAATTTGACCCTCTTTTATCAACTTTACTTATTTGAACTTTTTTTTTTCAAAATTGAAGATATGGTATGACCCTATTCTGTTAAGAGCATCTAACGGTGTTAACTAAAACACGAAATGTCCCTTCTACCCTTACCCATTTTGACCCTATTACATGTGGGACCCACCCGTCAGTTCTCTCTTCTCCTCTCTTCCATAGCTCCACTCGCAGGGAGAAGGCGGTGAGTAGTGAGAGGGCAAGCCGACGCTGGCTGACAGCAGTGGAGCACCGCCTCCAATCCTCGTCGGCGCCGAGCCGTCGTCACCCCTCTCTCCCCGGATCCAGCCGTCACAGCTCCATCCCGGGCTCGCCGCCTTCCTTTCTTCGCGCACGCCGGTGGCCTCTTCTCTCCGCGCACCGGCCGCCGCCGCCTTCTCCCTCCTTCTGCGCGCCTGCGCTGGCTCCCTTATTTTGTGCGCCTGTCGCCACCGTTTTCCTCCTTCCGCGTGCATGTGCCGGCGCTAGCGCTGCCTCCTTCCTTCCTCCGCGCGCCGGCAGTGATGCTTCTTCCCTCCGACACGGGCCGCTGCCGCTGGTGGGCCCGCTTCCCTCCCTCGCGTCGGCGCCGCCACTACCACTGCTCGCGCTGAGAGAGATTAGAGAGAGAGAGTCAGACCAGGAAAGAGAGAAAGAGATGAGAGAGAGAAGTGACGGTATTTTGGTCTATTTGAATAATAAATTATTTTTTCTTTTTTTTTAAATGAAACCCTGATGGTGTAGTGCAAATAGGGTCAAACGTTATGTTCATTTGGAAAAGTAAGGACATATAAGCAAACTAAAAAAAACATGCCGGCCCAGTCTTCCGGAGGTGCTTATAGGGGTAGGGTGTACGTGTGTGCGTTCATAGGGGTGAGTGTGCGCACGTTGTGAGCGCCTGTGTTTGTACTGTGTTTCTAAAAAAAAAAAATGGGTCAAATCAGTAATTAGCTTACGAAATTAAATAAACAATTGTCCTTTTTTTTCTCTATTCATATGTTTCTTTAAGCCTGCGTTTCAAAAGAACCCTAAACCTTATATTGCTATGCACCAAAATTTATTAACGCAAGTTCCTAGTAAAGAGCAAATCTCCATAACAAAAACATATATTAGAAAATTCTGATTACCTACCTTTTTATTTCTCGTATTTATACAATTTCGGCATCAAACCAATATCATATTTTAACTCTTTTGCCTATTAATGTACTGCTCCTTTTTCAAATAATTTACACTAAGCGTATTCATTTTAAAATTTTTCCTCTTTATAAATATTTTACATGCTGAAAAGGTACCATATTACTATCAAACTGTATGGCGTCTTAAATCTATATCTATACCTAATAATTAAAAAATACGTAAGGTTTCCGGGTGTTTTTTTCGTCCGTCATTACCACGCGCTTCGCTAAAATCCAGATTTAATCCGGTTAACAGCCGGATCGGGCTTTTTTTAATGAGTAAAGTGCATGGGTGGTCCTTAAACTTATAGTGGTGTGTCATCTAGGTCCCCAAACTCTCAAAATGCATATCCAGATCCTAGAACTTGTCAAAGTGTATCATTTAGGTCCCAAATTGACACATCCTGTCTTGGATCTGATGTGACCTGCCACATGGACGTGATGTGTTCTTTTTTTTTCTTCTTTTCTTTTTCTTTTCCGTTTTCTTCTCATTCTTCTTTTTTTTTCTTTTCTTCTGCTCGGGTCACAGAGAAAGGAGAAGAAAGGAAAATACAAGAGAAGAAAAAAAGAAAAAAGAAAAATTTTAAATGGATCCCATTTGTCAGTCAAAAATATGCCACGTCATGTCCCTGTGACATGCCACATCAGCGCCACGTAGGATCCTGAAGAGGCTGTGGCGATTTGGGACCTAGATGACACACTATGACAAGTTCTAGGACTTGGATATGCATTTTGAGAGTTTAAGGACCTAGATAACACACCGCTACAAGTTTAAGGACCGCTCGTGCACTTTACTCTTTTTTAATCTACTCCAAAACCGTGTCTGATACGGTATATGTATATTCCATGTAATTGCCTCTCTAGTCTGCCTACTTGGTTAAGGAAGAAAGTTTTCACTTCGCCCACCCGGGTTCCAGTCCCTCCTACCTCTCGATTTTACACCTATTATTATTATTACTTGCACTATATATATCTCAATTTTACACCTATTATTACTTGCACTATGTATAGATCTCTCTTAAAATAAGTTTACTTTGCCTCCCCCATGGCAAATTATATTTGCCTTCGATTTTTTCTCATTACTTGCACTATGTATAGGTCTCTCTTAAAATAAGTTTACTTTGCCTCCCCAATGGCAAATTATATTTGCCTTTGATTTTTTCTCATTACTTGCACTATGTATAGGTCTCTCTTAAAATAAGTTTACTTTGCCTCCCCCATGGCAAATTATATTTGCCTTCGATTTTTTCTCATTACTTGCACTATGTATAGGTCTCTCTTAAAATAAGTTTACTTTGCCTCCCCCATGGCAAATTATATTTGCCTTCGATTTTTTCTCATTACTTGCACTATGTATAGGTCTCTCTTAAAATAAGTTTACTTTGCCTCCCCCATGGCAAATTATATTTGCCTTCGATTTTTTCTCATTACTTGCACTATGTATAGGTCTCTCTTAAAATAAGTTTACTTTGCCTCCCCAATGGCAAATTATATTTGCCTTTGATTTTTTCTCATTACTTGCACTATGTATAGGTCTCTCTTAAAATAAGTTTACTTTGCCTCCCCCCGGCAAATTATATTTGCCTTCGATTTTTTTTCTCTTTTTTCAACAGATTTTTATTGATTATGAAATCTTATCTTATAATGAATCAGTTTTTAATTCGAAAATTAAAAATAATTAAATTATATTCACAAAAATCAATATAAATATATGTTGACCTAGGCCCTAGAATAAGTCTACTTTCCCTCCCTCTCTCAAATCATATTTGCGCGTATTTTTTTTTCTCTCAACCACTAGCACGGACCATGCACATCCGATGGATGAAAAATCAAAGGTTCAGCACCTCTTTCTTCAACAGACTTTTAGTGATTCTGAAATCTTATAATTATATTATATAAAAAATCAGTATAAACACGTGAACCAACCGATATTTTTTTAAAACATGAAAATTGAATATGTGCATGCATCCGTTCCTTCTATCTCGGTTTTTGTTAGCGTGTTTTTTAAACTTACTATATACAAGTTGATATAAAATACTAGATATTTTTCCTTAATTTTTGTAATAATAAAACTCAATTAATCATACGCTAAGAGGTTTTCTACAAAAGAAAAAGGAACGGCATGGTACGGCTGGCACTGTTCAGGTTTTGTAGGTTAGAGCATAGCTGTATACTGTTGCATTGTGATTATAAATCAATGCAATGTTATAGCAATTATCAATTATGAAAAAAGATTATAAAAGTGCCATAAAAAATGTAGTTTAAAATAATTAATGAACTCCCAAAAAATTCATTATTTTTCAAATTACATATCCAATCTACAATCCTATTATACCGTTATACTCATCGTAATTAAATCTTGAGTAAAGTGCATGGACGGTCCTTAAACTTATAGTGGTGTGTCATCTAGGTCCCCAAACTCTCAAAATGCATATCCAGATCCTAGAACTTGTCAAAGTGTATCATTTAGGTCCCAAATTGACACATCCCGTCTTGGATCTGATGTGACCTGCCACATGGACGTGACGTGTTTTTTTTTTCTTCTTTTCTTTTTCTTTTCCGTTTTCTTCTCATTCTTCTTTTTTTCTTCTCTTCTGCTCGGGTCACAGAGAAAGGAGAAGAAAGGAAAATACAAGAGAAGAAAAAAAGAAAAAAGAAAATTTTTAAATGGATCCCATTTGTCAGTCAAAAATATGCCACGTCATGTCCCTGTGACATGCCACATCAGCGCCACGTAGGATCCTGAAGAAGCTGTGGCGATTTGGGACCTAGATGACACACTATGACAAGTTCTAGAACTTGGATATGCATTTTGAGAGTTTAAGGACCTAGATAACACACCGTTACAAGTTTAAGGACCGCTCGTGCACTTTACTCTTAATCTTTATAACAAGATCTTAGATGAATATATTATGATGAAAAAAATATATGTTGTAAATTATTTTCATTATATATGTAAATTATATTTATCATATATATAAATTACTTTTAGATTTGCCTAAATTATTTTTCAGACATTCCGTGAATAATTTACTTTATTGGTTTGTTATATAATATGTTGATTAATTTTTTTTCTAGATAGACTTATTTTTTACCCCCACAATAGATTTACTTTAATTGTTGTGACAAGTTACTTTCCTTTTGTTTTAAGTTACTTGCTTCTTTATAGATTAAATTACTTTTAGACTTTATTGAATTTACTTTTATATATCTCAGAATTAATTTAATGAAATCTAAAAGTAATTTAGATATACTATGAAAGTAATTTATATTTTTTTATAAAAAAATATATCATGTGCTATCTTGTTATAAATATTTAATTATTACGAACACAACGGTGTAATCGGATGAATAATTTAAGAAAAAATTTTATTTGAAGCATGAGTTTTACGAATATGTTTTGTACTTACTTAAAGGACTAATAGTACTATAATTAAGATTCTTCTTTCGCGAACGCAATGCTTCCCATCTGTGATGTCCCGTCACACTCGTTAGTAATAAAACGAGATGCTAGATTTTACGCTTATTCCTTAGGTGTAAAACATTGATGGTATTACGGTTAATACAGAAAGTACAAGCTCATATATACAGCAGCATGCAGCTAGATAATACATCCCGACTAAAACAGCTTCAACAGGAGTCAGGACTCAGGACTCTGGAGTAAAACACAACTGTAATTATAACAGGATTTCACAATATCATCTGAAATTAGGAAAATCATTTTACACATGCAATAACACCGGGAGATTTATTTACTGATTGCAGCCCCCTCTGCTGGGGTAACCGGTAGCAGAGCGGAAGAGGCAACAAAGAAGAAACATTACTTTGTACACTTGGGCCGCCACTGCCTTGAAAACACTTGGGCCTGCGTACAAAGGCCCACCCACAGCTGCTCGCCACCTTAAACCTAATTACTCTCTCCCTCCATTTCCTTCCGCCGCCGGCTGCCCCATGGCTACCGCCGCAAGCCTGCCGACGAAGGCCGTTAGTTGATCATCTCAGGCATCATGATGACGAGGGCGAGGGCGCGGTCGCTGCGCCGGATCCTTCCGCAGCCCCCTACAGGAGGAGCATCCAAATCCAAATCCAAAGCCCACCAATCCGAAGGCACCATGATTACACGAACGCGCCGCCGGCACCGGCGCCGGAAGGCAGAAGCGATTGTTGTACTCCTCGATCCACAAGACTGGAGGGACTGGGCCAACTTACTTGCTGAAATGGTCGGGGAGATCGCCGGTCGGCTGCTCGCCGTCGACGTCGCCGAGTACATCCGCTTCCGCGCCGTGTGCGGGCCGTGGCGCGAGCGCACCGCCGACCCGCGCGTACGACGCCTGGACAGCCGCTTCCGCCCGCGCAACTGGGCGGTGCTCACCATCACCCCGCCCCCACCACGGCGGCTGCCTCCTCGCCGCCGCCTCCTCAACCTCGCGACGGCGGCCTCCATCGGCGCTCGTCCTCACGGCGCTCTCCACCCACTGCCACCTCTGCGCCGCCGACGGCCTCCTCGTCCTCTTCAACAAGGCCACCAACCTCATCTCCCTCCTCGACCCTCTCACCAACACCATCACCGACTTCCCCGCCATCTTCCACATCGCCGCCGCCGCCGCCCATGCCCTCCTCCCTATCCGCGATGTGCCGGGATCGCCGCTTCAACCTCCGAATCTTCAACGGCGCCGGGTTCGACGACACCACCTCCCCGCCCACCCTCGTGCTCTGCCTGAGGGACACGGTGAGGAGCATCATCGTCGCCAAGCCTGGCGATTCGCACTGGACGCTGGTAAACCCCGGCGAGGCGTCCTACCGGGAGTACGACTCCCGAGGCCAGCTCCTCTCCACTCCGTGCTCTCCTGGCGAGGCCGCTGCTACGTCGCCTCGCCGAGGGCTCCGTGTACGTGCTGGAGCTACGGCCGTTGCCTCGGTTGGTGGAAATCATCGACCAACGCCACATGTGCCCACCAGATACCCATCACCTGAACCGTGTGCTCTCCTTCCTCGTCGACGGCGGCGGCGGCGGCGGGACGACGGCGATGCTGATGGTGCGGTGCGGTACTGATTGACATCAAGCACTTCGGTGGCGCGGAAGCCTACGATCCAGCAGAGCTTTCACGACGGTGGGCGGTTTCACCGGCCGCCTGGAGGTGTTGGAGCTGGACGACATCGCTAAGCCAAGAGCGAGAGGAGCCTCCTCCCCGTGAGGAGCCTTGGGCGACACGCGGCGTTCGTGGGCAATACGCACTGCCTGCTCATGTCCAGGAGACGTTCCCGTCTCTCGCTGCCGATGCGATATACCTGGGCTACCGTCTTCAGCGTTGCAGGACTTCCAAGTTCAGCGTCTACACTATGACGACAGGAGGATTGCGCCGCCGCACCAGTTCTGCCTCGATGAAGAGTGGAGGCTCCATCCTGTGCCAGGCCTTGCAACCTTGACCAGTACCTCGTCTGCTATGTTGACCGCTTGCATTCCTGGAGCGTGATTGTATCATAACAAATTGCCCCACCCTAGTGCACAAGTTTGCATGTATCCTGGGGGCTATAGCTTCTGTTTAATTTGCCATGTAATCCTGTGTGCAATCCACATGAGACTGTATCAACTACTCCCTCCGTCTCACAATATATATAAGGGATTTTGAGTTTTTGATTGCAATGTTTGACCACTCGTCTTATTCAATTATTTTTGGCAAATATAAAAACCGAAAAGTTGTGCTTAAAGTACTGTAGATAACAAAGTAAGTTACAAATAAAATAAATAATAATTTCAAAATTTTTTGAATAAGACGAGTGGTCAAACGTTACAAGCAAAAACTCAAAATCCCTTATATTATGGGACGGAGGAGTACTATTCTCTACTACTATCCTTTTGTGTGCTTTGAAACATGCATGCAGTTTGTTCATCTAGAGGTTAATTACCAGTGGCATTGAAACATGCAGTTTTTTTCATATGGAGGTTACAACTACTGACAACATAACATCATATGCTTGGTTGATATGTTGTTGGCTAGGTAGGTTGGACCTGGATTTGATGGGAATTACCGGTTGGAAAGCTTGAAATGAAGTTAAGCATGGCTTTTCATCGACCTGATATGGCACACAGCAAACGTGTGGTACAACTTGAGACACAAGGAAAGCAGGTATGAGGTTCTTGGTGATTTTGTGAGCCTTTAATATCAATAACATACTACTTGAGTACATGAATCCCTTTATCATGGTGGTTTCTTTGTGATTATTTGGCTGGTAAGTCATGGATAGGACGCTGTGAGTTGATAATTACTATTACCTCCGTTTCATATCGCTTTAATTTTTTTTACTAGTCCTTTTTCAAGTTTGATTAATTATTTTTTAAAAAAATTACTAGCAAATAGGTGCACCAACTGACGTGCAACTAATTTATATCGTGCATATATTCATCGAGGCTTTTTTTTTATAAATTTATATAATTGTTTAAAGTGTTTTGTTTAATTTTGTTTGAATTTATAATAAAAAAGAACCAGCCTTTGACAGGTGTTTTTTAAATCTTATCCAGAAAATTGAATTGATGATTTAAATTTAGTCATGAACCTTCCTAATTATTTTTAAATCTACTTATTTTTTTCTCCTTTACTCATTCTGTGAAAGCTAACCTTCTAATACTATTTAAATCCTCCTGCTTGGTCCACTTGAGGGGGGGAGCAAAATGGTCGCTCCCCCCCCAACCCCCAACGCGTGCACGTGCCCGCCTGGCCTCCACGTGTCTCTACACCATACTCCATTGTAAAAAATCACTCATATATTTGGAAACTCTTAGATTGTAATCGTTTTTTTTTTTCCACAAAATGTTCACCTAGTATATTTCACGAATGTTTCACAATTAATCTTAATGTTGCAGTGAAATAACATTCTTTACACACCAATGCACCACATTTTTAGAACTCGTCTACTTAGCGTCAATTCGTTCCAGTTTTCCTGTTCCACCATGAAAACACTATTCTCAACATGCTACCGCTTTATATTGTCTACGTTGTATCCTGAAACTCATGTATAATAGCGTGTAAACAATCGTCCCGAACAGTACTTTTATCACAGTTACTTAGCGTGAATTACACGATTCATAAAATTTGAATCACTATTTGAAGCTCCACATTATCTAACCGCAGTTCTAGACTGATATCTCTAGCTATTGAACTGAAGGGCTCCACAGTGACAAATAAAGTGGCCATAATATGGGAGAACGTGTTTGTTCGTACGAATCACGTTGATGCCGTATTGTGGTTATTTGCTACAGATTCACGAGGTACAGAGGTAGAAGTGGTAGTCTAAAGTGTCGATAACATAGTCGTGGTTGTATGGCAAATTTCTGTCTTACTCACGGACTGACGTGACTCAGACTCCACCGCACGTGTAGTTGCTTCCAATATGCAATCCAAAAGAATTAGAGCGATTATATATCTTGCAAACTTGCAGTGACATTGAAGCGCAACGTTTCGTTCAGCATCGATTTTTTTTTTCTCTCGTGCTCCTCATCTTCCATCCCCGCTTCTAGCGTTTTCATATATACCATGAGTCTGGCCCGTTCCTTCGAATGCCGTGAGTTGGCGGAGCCGCCGCCCGTGCCCACCACGACCGGCGGCCGGCCGCGGCCTCCTACGGCTGCTGCTCCGCCTGGCCGCCCCTGATCCTACTGCCGCCGCCGCTTGTCTGCGCAGGAGATGGAAGATGACGTCGCCAAGGCCTTTGTTTTAACTATTATGAACCCTACTCCGCGGCCACAATCACACTTGCCAATGCCTCTTCTTCCTTGATCCGGACGACCACCGACGCCGATGACTCCTCTTCCACGCTCCAGAGGCAGCCAGCTCACGAGTGCACGTCATGGTCCGCCTGGGCGACGTCGAGCTGTATCCCCTCATCGACTCCCGGCTCTTCCATACTCACATCACACCTACTCACACGTTCTTATCCCAGGATGCCGCCCACTTGAACCCGCGTTGGCCTCAACGTCACGGTGGCCAACTGCCCCCGCATCTTCCTAGGCAATGAACTTCTGCGCCATCGCAGAGGTGTTCACGACGGATTTCTACATCCTCATGTTTGGCGGCTACGACTTGGTTATTATTAATATAGTCATAGTAATATTTCATTGTTGTCCTTCGTAAAGTTGATTTATTAATGGATAATCAAAGATTAACAATGGTACTGATTTCACTATTCCAGTTTCTGTAAAAATATCTTGAACTTCAATAATATTACAGTACACCGTGTGATTCCTTCATGTGGATTGTGCTAAGGTTTCTGTTTTATTCCAAGTTTAAGTGCTTCCTTTAGCTAGTAAGATGTCCCAACTAAATTTCTTTCAATACACTTATACACCTTCCATTTTTATTCCCGTTCTAGATTGCAAAAACAATTTAAAGCAGCTGTGGTTAATGATGCTGACAATTACAGGAAATAGCTGACAAAGTTTGTGAAGCCAGATATTACGTCGTGGTGCCTGATTTCTTCCACGGGCGACCTTACAATGGAGAACCAAGTATAAACATTACACATGGATCATGGCTCATCTCCCAGTACTCACATTCATAGCTTATCCGATGACGATTATCGAGGAGTCAATTAGTTGATATTGATCAGTATATTCAATTGAGATTTCAGGTGAAGGCAGCTGAAGATGCTAAACTGATCTTTTGCTGCCTAAAAAGAGAACGGAAATCTATTGTTGCGTTGGAGGTATTGTTGGGGCGGTAAGCAAACTAATTAAACAGCATGAAAATGTTGTTTACATGTCGTCCTACATCATTACATCAGTATTAGACTTTAGAAAACTTTGTAAATTCTTATCTAAATACCATAGCTAGATATCGTTCATATTGTAGTCGTAAGAACAAAGTTCAACTGACAGGAAAGTTAGCTGTTGAGGTTGCAAAAACCAATGAGGTTGAAGGGTTGAAGGGTTGTCATCTCTCATCCTTCATCAATGACTGCTGATGATTGAAACTATGAAAGGTGAACATACTATGGTTGCGCCTATATATATACATGAATATCGTTTAATAATTTCATGTAAGTTGTATCCAAGGTATAGACCTCTGTTTTTCTTATTCCAAATTCACCTTGACACAGATGTCAAATGCCCCATTGAAATCTTGGAGCTGATAATACACCTCCAAGATTAGTTACCTGTTGTGAATGCCTTCGTCAAAAGAAATTGAGGTAGTTCCCTTGGTCTTCATTGCACTTGATGCCCAAATTAGCTAGGTAGGATTAAGTTCCATAGGATCACATTGAGATCCAAAGTCATGTACTTCTTATATATA